>CM056554.1:28401070-28583054 GCA_029721515.1 Synanceia verrucosa | reverse complement strand
CCTCTACATGGGACTGTGGAGGCTTTAAGCAGCTCCTTCAGCTGCAGACTGAGACTTCCACCCTGCAAGAAGGAGCGCCACCGCAGGTCATTCATACCATCAGCAATAAAACTTTACAACATCAGCATCACTGGCTGATGTAAACACAATCTGGACTCATCTCCATCTCCATCACTGTCATTGTTATTGTCATTGTCATCACACTACCACTTTGCACAAAAATAGAAAATTGCACTGCCACAATAATAATTGTGTTTTAAACAGTTTCATCTGTACAAGTATATATATCTATATATTTTTCCATTGTATTTTAGTTCATTGTAAATATGTAAATATTTTTATTCTATTCTATTCTATTTTATTATTATTACTATTGTGTCTGTGTTTTTGTCTTTGTTGCTGTGGCAGGTAAATTTCCCCCCAAGGGGGATGAATAAAAAAACTATTCTATTCTATTCTATTCTATTTTATTCACTGTCTTTCACATTAACAGTTGACACAACACAGAAAAAATGCATGGCTCATGAATACAATTGACAAACATCATGGGTGGCTCTGTGTAGTCCGATTACATCACCTAGGTAGTATTTCATTGGAACATATATCATATCCTTGTGAGTAAAACTGTAAAATGCAGTGAAATCTACAAGGTTATCAGCAGATATAAGTTGGGTTGCTTGTGCCATGTTTGGAACCTCTATTTTATATGCCATGTAATCTCTGTCATAACAAATAGTACTGTATTGCTGAATTTCAAAACAATGCAATGATGAATTTATTATGTAGATTTTTCTCACAAGTCCAAATATGGGTAACTCATTAGAATTAGCAGCACTCATAATTAAAGTCTTCTCCTGCATGTATTTGTTGCCATTTAGATTTATCCATTTAGTAGATACTGCATGGTTTACTTCATAATTTCCAAAGAAAGCCCTCATTTTGTCTTTCAAATATAACATGTTACTTATTTCTGATGCTGGTCCTAATGTGCACTCATTTAAGAAAATGGGGTGTTCAAAACTACTTATGTTTTGACAACATTCATACATTATGCTTTATTAAAGACTTGATGACATTTTTAAAATTTAATTTTGAGGCCCATTGTTTGAAAAAGCAATGCTTTGATTCAAATCTCATGCACATGTGACGGATCATTGGTCCCAGTAATTTAATCTGGGATGGAGCATCAATCAAATAATGTTGTTTTGGTGTGATGTTGTTATCTGGGAAAAGGTTCTTCACATGCTGTAAGTGCTGTTCAATAAGTATTTTCAACCTGCTAATTGTCTGCAGACCAATAACAGGAGCAAACAAAATTTGAACAATCTCTATGAGTTCAAGAATGATTGCATGGTATTCAGTACCTTTAACATTGTCAATCAGAAATGGCAATATCTTTAGAAGAATAATCATTTGCCCTGAGGACTGCTTCAACTTATTATCACTGGAAGCTAATGTGCTATAAGCAATAGGACTTGGGTTATCTCTAATATCAAGTGGAGAATAGAGGAATCCAGTTAATGCAGTATTGAAGACATCCAAGTCCAGCTGTCCCAAAAGAATTAACTGTTTCATTACACACTTTATTTCTAATGGAGCAATCCCCTCAAGAATTATATGCATCACATCTTGAGGTGTTTGTTGGATCAAGTTAAAGGCTGGGAAATCTACAAGTTTGCTTCTTCTATTGATACCGTACGTAGTTTTTAAGCTGCTTCTGAGAAACTCTGTCTTCGCCTTTTCGATGTCACCACACTGACGGATGTGTCTTTCTATTGTCCTGTCCTCAAAGTAATCCTCATCAAAATGGTTTTGCATGTCCTCAAATGAACATTCGCACTGTCTGCATTTACTGTAAGCAAAACCCACACCCTCTTTAATTCCACAAAGCTCATGCTGAGCCAAAGTGTCTCCACATATGGAAACTACTGCTCCAAATATTTTACGTTCACCATTCGCAGTTTGAACTTTAACTCCATCATATAGCATTACTAAGTCCTTACACAACCTTCCCAAAATTCCATCAACACCACTTTCAGACAGCTCACTCTTTTTTGCAATGGCAAGTAGGCGAATGGCAGCTAGCTTTGAACGATATTTAGGATTAATGTTTCCCAAAGTATAATAAAACATTAGCAACTTATTTTTGGAGGCATGAGATCCAAGTGGATTGCAAATTTCAATTTCGTCAGAGTAAAAAATTATCTGTAAAGCAGAGGGTCGGACACAAAATAAAGGGTGTGACTTCATGAGTTCTCCATCTATGATGTCATAGAAATGTTCACTTTTATATGCCTGCAGCTCATCTATCATTGCCAAAACCTTTGGATGGGACAATAACTGTTCCAAACTTCTGATAAGGGGTATGTAATGAAAACATTTGGGTACTGTAGCGAGTACTCTTTTTCTCCCTTTTTTGACCATGCAAGCTTTATAACCAACAGAAACCTCCTCTGACTCCACAAAGTCAAAGTTCTTCTTGATAACACTGTCCTGCCTGTATATTGTTGAAACAGAGGCAAATGGTTCCTCAATCTGGTCAAATACTGCCATGACCTCCTTTTCAAGGTCGTTTCCTTGATGTTGCTGGAAGACTTTTTGTAGCTGACTTCTTAGATTAGTCACCAACCGAGCTTGTTATTGCTGCATTAACATCACGATGTAGCTCACTAAAAATGACTATAGTGTGCGCCTAGTATTATTAACTCAAATGATAGTATCCATCCAAGTTGTGTTTAGCAAGAACAAAATGTCACATTATAAAATAAAATATCACTATTAGATCTCAGTTGTGTGTCAACAACAACAAGCAGGGAACAGAACTGAAAGCATATACATTTGATGTACAGTGTGTAATAGGATAAATTATTGTCACCAACAGGAATAAGCTTTCAAAAGAAGCACTAAAGGCCTCAATGGTTTATGACAAAACACAAATATTATATCATGTCTGATTGGATTTGACTAAACAAATGACTTCATGTGTCAAAATAATATTAATAATCATCTTGTATGAGGACAAACCTGTGAAAGATGGTGTTTCTCCCTTGCAGTTAACACAATTGCAGTAGCTTGTCTGGCCAGATCATCATGGAAGGAGTCATCCTTCAAATAAAAACACAAAAGGAAATAGATTTGAAGTTTGTATTAAACTGATTAAAAGTAAACCAATTGTTGAAGAAAACTATCAACAGACTACCTTAGACTGGCATGATGTGGGGCCATCTGCAAGCTCACTTGAACAAGCTGCCGGGATGTTCAGAGTTTCATCAACAGTCTGGGACAGCGCAGGGTGGTTCTGAGAAGCATGGATGCCATCTTCGAGCCCAGAGTACACTGACACATTATTATCAAAAGCAGCAAAATGTTCTGGACACTCCAGAGATGGCTGCACTCCGTTACCCTCTGACTGCACTCTGATGTCTGCTGCTGCATCCTTCATTGGTTGGCCTGTGTTCTCCACCAGTGCACCAGGCGGTATGTAAGCCCATACATTGCTGGTGTTTCTGTCTGCCACTGACGTGGGTTCCCTTCTTGTAGATCTGCAATTAAGATGAGTCATAAATTGATCAGATGAGTGAGAGAAAATTAACTGCAAACTATTTTGATCAATAACAGGTTGTCTACAGGTATTACACACTTAATGTAATGCTTCTAAGACATTTTCAGGATAATGATTAGGTAACATATGAGTCTGAAATTTTACATGAATTTTGTCCTATTTGCCTGGAAAACTGAAAATCATTTCTCCTCTTTGGCACGAGGGCGCAGCTATGTCTGATTCAATGAGCTCTGTGACGTCAGGTTTGGTATGAGCCTGCTGCTGTCTATTAGAGTTCAATGGAAAAGCTGGATATTTAGTGCAAAAACAAGGAAAAAAGGCCAAAAAAAATACTCAAATAAGACCAAAACCTTTAACCATATGTATATGTGTGTTGTGTTAGTCTGTGATAACCTGGAAATCTGTCATCATCACATTTATGAGGAAACAACACCAGTTTCTGAACCAGGAAACGGGAGTTGAGTAACTCTGACAGCTTAAAACTATGATAAATTGATTGTAAACTTATATAATACGGTAGCCATATTGAGCGGAATCCCTTCCTGATTAATGTCATGTGTTAAACTTTAACTTAACTACAAACACATATTACATACATAATTGGAGGACATTTTTAAGATAATATGTTCAGGTTTGGTAGATTGACTTTTTAATGAGAGAGGAACAGAGTTTTTTTCCAGTTAAATTCGCGTCAGGAGGTCTGTTGTCGGCATTAGAGCCAATGCTGAGCGCGATTTGACCAGACTCTGTTTTAAAATGTAAAGATTTTACACAAAATCATCATTATCAATGTTTCACACTTTAAATAGTTAAAGTTTAACGCATGACATTAATCGGGAGGGGATTTCGCTCAATATGGCTACCATTTTATATGTTTCCAATCAATTTATCATAGTTTTAAGCTGTCAGAGTTACCCAACACCTGTTTCCTGGTTCAGAAACTGGCGCTATTTCCTCATAAATGCCACGATGACAGATTTCCACGTTATCTCAGATCACTAACACAACACACATATACATATGGTAAAAGGTTTTGGTATTTTTTTCCCTTGTTTTTGCACTAAATATCCAGGTTTTCCATTGAACTCTAATAGACAGCAGCAGGATCATACCGATCCTCTGACGTCACCAGCTCATATTAAAGTCTTAATTCACATACTTGTTTATATTCTTCACTTTTTTAATCACTAGAATATATGACAGATTAGCCTAATCAAAAACAATCATTAGTTGCAGCCACATACCTGCTTGATGTAGACGTCCTCTCCGTCTGTGATCTGCTGCTGCCTCCACTGTCAAGATATTCAGAGTGGCTCCTTCCAATATGATACCAAAGTGAGCTGTAAACTCGATACTCTTTGACACAACCATCGATTCCACAAACAACACGGAAATCTGGACTAGGGCTGTGTGCAGAATTAATGTGACTCAGTAAAGATTTAAGGGTCAGAGCCACAAAAACAAAGCAGATAACACAGTGCCAAATCATTTTCCCGGTTAACCTTACTGCTGCCGTGAATTTGACCAAGAGATTTGTTTTTCCCGTTTTTTCCCCATCAACCGATGGTTTAGTCCATTAGAGGGTATGGCAGACTTCTTTTATAACTATGTGCCTTATAATAACAACAACAGTAATGAATAATCACGTACAATATAACACGTACATTGCGCAATATTATTTATACTCTAATCAAATAGTGTTAATCATTTGAATTTATTTTTGGAATATGCAAGGTAAACTGACTTTACGGCTGCCCCCACCCTTCAGGAGAAAATGGTTCAGTCCAAAAGTCCGCAGCTGGAGTGAGCCGTTAGCGTTTCAACAAGTATCTGCAGTTGTGTCTAGCTGCAGTCCGTTGTCCGTCGTTGGAGAGAAGTATGTTAAGACAGAAGTTTAAGCCATGGATAAATTGGATGAAGCCACGCTTGCCACACTCAAAGGTATGTTGTTAAGTTTTTACATGCTGATATTTAGTATGTAAAGTTGTAAACTACACGAACTAACGTAACATGTGCTTGCTAGCTTACTTGCTAACTGTTACTAGCTCTTGATAGCAGGCTCTGCGGTGGTGGCAGGGTGCTGCTTGACTGTAAATATGATATGTCTGAGCAGTAACATTAATTATATGCCAACAGAGGACCCAGTACTACTGTTACTGTACTGTTTATCAATTACTAGTCAAGTCAAGTCAACTTTATTTGTATAGCCCAATATCACAAATTATGAATTTGCCCCATTGGGCTTTACAATCTGTACAGGATATGACACCCTCTGTCCTTTACAATGACCCTCGCATCGACTAAGGAAAAACTCCCCCAAAAAAAACCTTTTAACAGGGAAAAAGAAACAGAAGAAACCTCAGGAAGAGCAACAGAGGAGGGATCCCTCTTCAGGATGGACAGACGTGCAATAGATGCCATGTGTACAGAATAACAACAATGAAAACACATTAACACTACATACAAAATTGTATGGAAATGTCCAAACCAATATAACAACAGCTAATATACAGTGTGTATATATAGAATTATATGAGAGTGTCCAAGGGGATGAAGAGCATCATCAAGCTATCAGCAAAGGATGAGAAGCATGTCGTCCTCTCCACCATGCCAACCAGAAGAAGCCTGGGCAGCACATCTTCCATTCCACCACACCAAACAGGAGAAACCTCCGCAGGATGACCTCATCACCACCACGTCACTCAGAACCAGAAGATGAAGCCTGACTGGTCTGCACAACCACTACTCCACCAGGTAGACTGGATCCATGGATACCTGTGAGATGAGAACGCACAGGGACTACGAGGCACAAAACTAATCTGCAGCATGTGTTAAAGGGAGGAAGAGTAAACACATACTCTTCTCCACTACCCTAACAGATACAACCTGAGCAGCATCGCCTCTTCTCCATCTCACCACCATCAGGACAAACGAAGCCTGGATGACACCACCTCCTTCTCAACAAGTAGCCTCAGCTCACGGACACCTGGGAGCTGAGAGCACAGGGCTCCGGGAAGAAGATGAGTTAGTAAAATGACTTAATGGAGGCATCGAAATGAAGAAGAAGAGAAGCTCAGTGTGTCAGAGGAAGTCCCCGGCAGTCTAGACCTATAGCAGCATAACTAAGGATTGATCCAAGGCAGCCTGAGTCAACCTTGGATCAGTCCTAACTATAAGCACTATCAAAAAGGAAAGTCTTAAGCCTACTCTTGAATAAGGGGATGGTGTCTGTGAATAAGGGGATGGTGTCTATACTAAATACTATAACCCCAGTGCCACATGGTGTTAGTAAGTTATTTCACCACTGATACACACTGTGAAGTTAAGAGGTGAAATAATGCTGTTGAAAGAGTTTCAGTCTTGCTTAGTCACCATGTTAAGCTAATGCCATCTAACCTCTGTCATGTTGTCATCATGATGCCCGATTATACATCTTTCCCACCATTTTTATATTGTAACATTATTAATCCTCCTGTGGTCTATAATTGCCTGGAAAATATTTTTGAGGAAAAGTTTGAGAAGAAATCATAAAATTTTAAAAGAAAAGTCATAACATTTTGAGAAACATGTTGTAAAATTTTGAGAAAAAGGTTGTAATCTTAAAAAAAAATAGGTATGATTTTATGTAAATTAGGTCTATTGAGTGAAACATTTTTTTACATGTTTTCTAACCAGTCAAACCAGACTGGGTCAATTTGACAACAGGACAGTAGCCGGCTGGAAGACAACACAAGGGTTAAGCTTCAGTTCATGTCTTAAAATATTTTGAGAAGGTGTTTTAAAAAGTCTTTAAAAGGTATACGTCAGGATTCCTGCATGTAATCGGGTACAGAAAGTCTCAAAATGTAGAATTAAGTTTAAAATTGTATCCTCATCATCATCAAATTATATAGGGCTGAATTAACCTAGGGGGCGGCACGGTGGTGTAGTGGTTAGCACTGTCGCTTCACAGCGACAGTGTGAAGCGACACGGGCCCGGGGCCTTTCTGTGTGGAGTTTGCATGTTCTCCCCGTGTCTGCGTGGGTTCTCTCCGGTACTGGCTTCCTCCCACCATCCAAAAACATGCATGGGGATTAGATTAATTGGCTAATTTAAAAAAAATTGACCGTAGGTGTGAATGGTTGTCTGTCTCTATGTGCCCTGCGATGAGGTGGCGACTTGTCCAGGGTGTACCCTGCCTTCCGCCCTAAGACAGCTGGGATAGGCTCCAGCCCCCCCGCGACCCTATGAGGATAAGCGGTAGATAATGGATGGATGGATGAATTAACCTGGTAAGAATTTGAAATTTGTGTTGCGGGTGCAAATATTGGAGAAGACTTCACTCTCCCGAGATGACATCAAAGACCTGTTTCCTGTCCTAAAAATTTCCTCAGGCGTAGGGCTCTATGGCTTGTGGTGAATGAACATGAAAAGGTAGGTTCTTTGTCTATTGCATTATGGGGAAAATGAGAAAACACCTGCTTATCACTTCTATTTAAAATAATTAATTTGTCATTATTTTAGATTGTATTGATAAACAGTTCACTTAACATCATTTTTATTCTAGTAGATATTAAGAGGAGTGAACCTGACCTTGTGTTTTGGTTTAAAACAAATACATTTACATAATACATAAGGGTTAGTAATTTACATTTTAGTGCTATTGCACGGGACTGTACTCTCTTCTGTTTTATACTTTGAGACGTGCAAATGCAATTTTCTTTTAAATCCTTAAGTGTAATGTATGTGTAATGTATTTTAGGAGGTGACTCCTGCTGAGAAACTACCATCAACCCCTGAAAGCAGTGACCTCTGCCAAGAGGAGGCCACCACTTCAAAGATTGTGACTATGTCCAACCCAGAGTACATAATCTTCACAGACAGCAAACTTGAACTAGCACGACGCTCCTACTTTGAGCAGAAACGGCTGGGGGTAGATTGTGTCACGCCCTTATCCAAGGAACTCTTCTGCCGACTCATAAGAAACACCATGACCAACATGATTTCAATTGCAAGAGCCACTGAAGATTCCAGATACCCCAGCAAACATGAGGTTAACCTCATGGCGAAGCGATTGGTAGACTACTACCCCATGATGAAAAGAAGGGATGGTGAGTGGGTAAGTAGCCTTTGGTCACTACTACTTTTTGTTTGATGTTTATTGTGAAAGGTATACCTTTTTGATTTCCATTATCTGTCCCTGGCAGGAGCATGTTGCCAGAAAGCTCATGAAGAGACTCTCAAATGTCAAAAGTCCAAGGAAAGCTAAGAGGCCTCCTTCCAAGAAGCCACGACAGGATGAAGGTACAGACGTTACAACAACTGACTACGACGGAGATTCCAGTGCGTCAACCATCATCCTCAATCATTCACCTGCAAGAGCCAGCACCTGAACGACACCAGGAGAGCAGTGATGAAGCATGTATGTAGTGCACAGTGTTTCCCCTAGGATTGCAGCTTTTGGGGGGGGGCTTGGTCATCAGTATGTCATTAAAAAAAATGAAAAAATGATTCAGAAGCATATATTTCAATTAATTAATTCATCTCTTATTTATCTATTCACTTAATAATTAATCTTATTTTATCTATCTATTAATTTAATGATTAATTTATCTACCTTATTTTATCTACCTATTAATTTAATAATTAATTTAACTATCTTAATAAGTACTTTATCTCTTATCTATTTATGTAATAATTTATCTATCTTAATAAGTACTTTATCTCTTATCTATTTATGTAATAATTAATTTATCTATCTTAATAATTACTTTATCTCTTATCTATTTATGTAATAATTAATTTATCTATCTTAATAAGTACTTTATCTCTTATCTATTTATGTAATAATTAATTTATCTATGGAGGTGAGGAGGAGGTGAGATGCTGTGAGATCGTGAGAGTCTGTGAGATTTGCGAGATTCAACATGGCGGCCCCCAGCTGCTAGACTAAGATTTAGCAAAATACCGTCTTTGCCAACTTATTTCGTGCTTTAAGCAGACCAATTAAGTTAGACGGACAACGCTGTACATAGCTTCACTCAAAGTGGAGGATCTTGAAAATTTCATCGACAACTATTTCTTTCGGTGCGCCATGGAAGACTCCAACACCGAAACTCGCCGGGACAACCCAAACAAGAGGAAGAAAACAGACTCCTCTACTGACACACAGGACCTTGAGACCACAGATGTCCAGATAAGCATCCTTGATTCGATCAATAAAAAGCTCGACATACTTAAGATGCTCCATGATGAGATTAAGGACCTGAAGGCTAGCCTGGAGTTTACTCACCAGCAGATATCCGACCTGCAGAGGGACAACACCGAGCTCCGCTCCACGCTGACAGCCGTCACGTCAGAGGTAAATATCCTTAAAAAAGAGAATAAATCTCTGAAGGAAACCGTCCTTGACATACAGACGAGGAGCATGTGGGACAACCTGATCTTCTCAGGGATTCCAGAATCTACACCGGATGACCCAGAGTCCCAAATTAAAAACTTCATGGCTTCGGCTCTTAAAATCCCGAAAGAGACTGTGAATAACATCACCTTCCACCGCGTTCACCGGCTTGGACCCTGAAGAGGAGACCGCCACCGTCCTATCATCGCTAAATTCGAGCACTTTAAACAAAAAGAACTCGTCAAGAGCAAAGGACGGGAACTGAAAGGGAAACCATTCGGGATGAATGACCAGTTTCCACGGGAAATTAATGAGAGGCGCAAAGTCCTGTTTCCTATTCTGAAAGAACACAGACAGCGAGGCAAGCGGACTGCACTTGTGGTGGACAAACTCTACATAGATGGCCAGCTGTACAGGGAATCCTCCATCACCCCCTGGCTCTTCTAAGGCAAACGAGAAGTAACCACAAAAACAAATGGCTCAGATTTCTAAATATATCTCTCGTTAGTTTAAAGTATATAGAGAAAGCAATCAAATCTCACAAGTTTCAAATGTTTACCTTTACCAAATGTCACCCCCCACTAGGGATCCCCTTCTTTTATTCTTTTTTCTCCCCCTCTCTGTGTTAAATCTCCATGTACCCCTCTCCCCCTCTCTCACACTCACTCCTCCTACCCCCCTCCCACCCTGTGTACCCTCTCTGTTTGTCATGACTCTCTGTGTCACAATGTGTTTGCTGTTAGTTTCACAGGCTTTATGGTGCCTTTTTATGATACATATCATGACTCATTGTATACATCTGTCCCTAACACCTACATGGTCTTTAAGCAACACCTTACACCCCACCATCCTGACATTCACAGCTCACAAACCACAACATTCTATTTACATTACACTATCACTAACTCAGTGTCCGAACATCGTCTCTTCTTATGTTTAAGTTAAACTTAGTTTCCTGGAATGTACATGGCATACGCTCACAGACAAAAAGAATTAAAATCCTGGACTATGTCTCTAAACTAAAAGCAGATATTCTTCTTTTGCAAGAGACACATCTACTACAATCAGAAGAGAAATCTCTTACAGATTCAAATTATAATATTATATTTTCATCTTGTTATAACAGTAGACAAAGAGGAGTCTCTATTCTAATCCACAAGAGAGTCCCGTTTACCTTAAACTGTTTGATAACAGACCCAGAGGGCAGATACATTATTATTCAAGCAACGATTTTTGATAAACAATACACAATTGCCAATCTGTATGCTCCCAATAGTGATGATCCAGCCTTCTTTCATACAGTTTTCTTTCATTTATCAGACTTAAATGCTACCTCAACTACTATTATTGGAGGTGACTTTAACATAGTCTTAAATCCCTCTGTAGACCGATCGAACATGCCAATGCAGACGAAACAATTACAATCAGTCCTAACCATACGGGACTATATGAAAGATTTTGGACTAGATGATGTCTGATAAATTTGGTTTCGGTGACTCATTTATCCAGTGGGTTTCAACTCTGTATAACTCACCTAAAGCTACTGTCACGACTAATGGGATCACTTCACAAAGCTTCACTTTGCAAAGGGGAACTAGACAAGGATGTCCACTCTCTCCCTTACTGTTTGCAATTTTTATCGAACCATTGGCTGCAGCGGTACGTCAGAACAACAATATCAAAGGTATCTGCTCTCTGAAGCCTGAACACAAAATTAATCTATACGCGGATGACATTTTACTTTATTTAGAAAAACCCAAAACATCAATAAAGGAAGTATGTAAACTCATCAAAACCTTCTCACGCCTATCAGATTACTCCATCAACTGGTCAAAATCAATTATACTTCCATTAACAGAGAGCTCATGGAATCCTGCAATCCAAAACACTCATTACTCTTTCTCTACAGGCAACATTAGATATCTGGGCATAAATATTTCCTCCAAACTCTCAGATCTTGTCCACTTGAACTACACACCACTTGTGGACAAAGTGTGTGGTGATCTGACCCGTAGGAATAACCTTCCTATCTCACTGTTGGGACGAATAGCTACTGTCAAGATGAAAATATTACCTCAAATCAGCTATCTCTTCTCCATGATCCCATTTAAACCCACAACAAAATGGTTCCAAACATTAGATTCAGCTATCGGTAAATTCTACTCAAAGAACAAAAAGGCTACAATCAGCCTGGCTACTCTCCAGAAGAATAAGTCTGAAGGTGGACTGGAGGCTCCCAATTTTCTGCATTACTGCCTAGCTAATCAGTTACAATACCTTATCAAGTGGATCCATCCACAGGAAGAATATAACTCCTGGATGGAACTAGAACAGTTAGACTGCAACCATATTAAACTCGCTGATCTACCCTTTATCACCTCCATTCTT
Organism: Synanceia verrucosa; assembly: GCA_029721515.1. Lineage (NCBI taxonomy): Eukaryota > Metazoa > Chordata > Actinopteri > Perciformes > Synanceiidae > Synanceia > Synanceia verrucosa. The sequence continues at coordinate 28,570,724 of CM056554.1, read as the reverse complement.
AAAAATCATTCCTGCTTCAAGAATCCCTTGATCGCCTCCACACTGTCTGCATGGTGGAGAGCCCTTGAAATCACAGGTTCCCCACTTCAACCCAGTATACTCTCACCAATCTGGTACAACCCAGACTTTGTAAACAATAAAACCCCTCTCTATCTCAGTACATGGGCAGAGAAGGGGGTCACCCATCTCCATCACCTCCTCCAAGATAACATATTTATGACATACACAGACTTATTCCAAACCTTTGGAATAAGGAATGGAAATTTTCTCCAATACCTGCAGGTAAAGAAAACAATTACAAAGAGAATCCCAACACTTCAGTCCACCTCTCAGCCACCTGATTTGCAGCCACCTGAATTTATCAAATAAATTCCAAATTGTTGCCCAAAAATAAGAAAAACCTCTCAAAAATGTATAGTTTCCTCTCAAAGACAGACTCTATACATTTACCAATCCCAAAATGGGGGAAAGACTTATCCATGCCCTTAGACCATGATTTTTGGACTCAGATCTGTGGAAACACATTTAGCATGACAAAAAATACTAACCTACAACTGATCCAATTTAAGGTTCTCCACAGAGCACACGTAACGCAGTATAAAATGTATAAAATGGGTTTCTCACAGTCTGACTTGTGCACCCAATGCACTCAAAAAACTACCGATACTTCTTTTCATGCACTGTGGCTATGTTCTCCTGTATTTCAATTCTGGGCAACAGTAACACAGAAACTCTCTTCTATTTTGGACTGCAGGATCCCACAATCTCCAAACTTATGCTTAATTGGCGATTTTACTACAGCGACAGTACCAGTCATTCACCTCCAACCCACGCTTGCAGCTCTCGCCATCGCTAAGAAAACCTTGCTTAATTGAATATCTTGCTTAATTGGAAGGATAAGAGAGCAATCAACATTACCCATTGGCTAAACCTCCTCTTTGAGCATATCTCACTTGAGAAAATATCTGCTTCCCGAAAGAACCAATTGACATCTTTTTTTTTTTTTTTTTAAACGTCCTACATTTTTTGGCAGAAGAATAATCTCTATTTTAGAGCTCTTAATATAAATTCATAGTCTGCTCTTGTCTGTTAGCATATGCCGACCCCCCTCATAAATTTGAGCCGTTCCAGAAAATATTCATTCTCTCTGTGCCTTTGTTCTGATCCCTAACTTGTCTCCTCTTCTCTTATATTGCAGTTGAATAACCATCTCTTCATTAAGGATTGATGGATCCAGGGACTCCAAGGCTGGGTGCTGGCATAAGGGGATTACTTTTCCTCTTGTCCCTGGCGTTGCTCTACGATTCTGAGAGGCCTGCCCGGCTGTGGCCACTCCCCCCGGGGGTGGATGTGTCCGATGTCTCTCCTTTTGGTCCCTATGGCTTCTGGGCCTTCGCTGTTTTCCGGGGTCCAGGGGGGGGTAGTTGCCCCTATCTCCTCGTGGCGGTCTGGCTGGCTCTGGGGGTGTGGGGCGGGAGGGTGCTTCCCAGTTCCTTTCCTGCCCGCGTCCCCTCCTCTCTTCTCTCCTGCCTGCCTGCTCCTCCTCCCCCCTCTCACGTCCCCGGGGTGTCAGGGGGTCCTCGTCGCCGGGGGTTGGGGATGGGGGTGGATGGTGGGGTGGTTGGGGATGGGTGGGCCCTCGTGTCGCTGGCCCCTTGGACCTGTCCTGGCCTCCTGGGGAGTGGTGGTTTCTGTCTCCTCCTGGTCGTTGGATCTGCGTGGTTCTCGGTGGCCCGGGTGGCTCTCTGGGTTTGGCATCGTCGATGCTCCCACTTCCCCGGGTTGTTGTGGACACCTGGCCGATCTGGCCATGAGGGGTCGTGGTAGACGCTCTGGGCTTCGGTGTTCTACACACATGCATGTTTTATCCTGTTGGAAATTGTACATAAGTTATCTCATGCAATCCTTCACTGATCTAAAAGCTAGACAATCATGCTTGTAATTAATGTTGCTTTGCTTGCAAAGCTTGCTGTTGTTGTACAAGTGTCTTAACAGTTGTAACAGTCTTTTGCCTTTTAGAACCTGACATTTCTTGGGGGCTCGTCCGGGATCCCAATACTGCCTGACGATTCCAGAGGACGGGTAAGACGACAGCTTAAGACCGTGGCCACGGCAACCTAGACCCTTTCCGGGAGCTGGCCTCCTCCCGTCGTCTGGGGTCCGACGGCTGACGGGATTCCGACAGGAGACGTAAATTGGTGAGCATACTTTTCCTTTAAAAAGGGGGAAAGTAAAACTGAAGGAGTCACGTCCACCGAAGTAAAATAGGTACAGAATTAGTAGTAGGTTACGACGCCTGATAATAGTCGTGTTACATTAAAAGAATAGTACCTAAATAGGTGACGAGGCCTGATAATACTCGTGAGGAAAGTAAAACCCTGAATATCCTAGGCACTGGCAGGTAAATAAATAACGGGGAGTGACTCCAGTGAATGTGTGAGTGAATGGGAAGGTAATTCCACTAGGAATTCTTCCATACTAAAACAGTAAGGATCAAACGGTGGGCCTCAGAGGAAGCACAGGCAAGAATTCTCCACTCTCAGTAGAGAGTTGAAGTGAGAATTACCTCTGGAGGTTAATTAAAACTGCCGTCTTACTGAAGAGAAATTCAGTCTGTAGGACACCCTAGGTGCATAAGACTGAACCAAAACAGAGATTAAAATGGGGCAGAGCAATACTAAAATAGATCCTTTTGAGGGGTTGGAGAGTAATGACTGGAAAGTAATGCAAGCGAAAGGACCAGATCATGTCCAATTTCTGCAATTGTGGCAACAACAGTTTGGTTATACAGGACAGTTAAGCACTAAAGCCTTAACTAAATTACAGGAAGATATTCAGAAGAAGGCGAAAGGAAAGTCAAAAAAGGAAACAAAATTAGGTGGACATGAAGTAAAACTGTGGATAGAAGTAGCACGTAAAGGAGAAGGAAAGAAGAGAAAGAGAGAAGTCAGAAAAGTCACAGAAACAACTCCTAGTTGCACGACAGGAAGATAATGAGACAGGACCAAGAGGTAGTGATAGGGAGAAATCAAGTAGGAGAGGGAAGTAGTGAAAGTGAGGCGGAGCCGTTGACCGCCATACCTAGACTATATCCAGACATATCTACAGAAGTGATACCAAAGCACCCAGACCAGACTCAACTAAGCGCGCCGCCACCCCCGTATGTGTCACACACACCCAAACCAACGACTAGATCAGCAGGAACGGTAGGAAACTGGTCTAAACAGATAGGAGGACTGTTAAGTCCCGGAGGACAGATAAGAAATCCTCAACCAGACAACTCAGACATGTACCCTATGATAGAAGTGGCTAATCCTAATGTTGCGCCCGGAGAAGACCCAACCATCCTAGTGTACAGGACTTGGACACAGGAAGACATAAAGAAAGCTGTAGATGGAGTTCCACCACCACAGGAGGGTGTAGAGGACTTTATTGATGGTATGGAAGGTTTGAGACGATCATATCATCTTAGTGGACCAGAAACTCAACAGATATGGATGGCAAAATTGGGTCCAAAATGGCATGTTGTGAAGGGAAATTGGGATCCGCAACTCAATGGTCAGCCATTAGGGCACGATAATCCATTATTGGATGGTAGAGTGAATGGGCTGTGTGAAAGGGCAAGGCAGAGGTAGAGGAAGAGGAGGTTATGACAGAAACTCAGAAGGCAGACAGAGAGGAAATGAGTGCTGGAGCTGTGGAGAAGTAGGACATATGGCTCGAGACTGTCCTAAAAATAGAGATAAAAACTCCCAATGTACTGCATGACTAGAACAGGAAGATGGGGGTTGCACTGAGCACTCAACTGATGAACCAGAACTCGCATTGAATTTACAAGACCTATTGCTGCAGAAAGAAGATAAGCCAGAAATAACTCTATTAGTGAATGGTAAGCCAGTTATATTTCTTTGTGACTCAGGAGCATGTAGAACATCTTGCAGGGAGACAGTCCCAGGTGCAAAAGAAAATGGGCAAACATTAGCAATTAGATCAGCAACAGGGGCAATATCACTAATTGCGGAGTCACAACCTGTCTATTTGAGAGACCCAGAAGGGGAGGTGTGCAGGCTGCCAATATTACTGTACCCTCAATGCCCAGTGAACCTATTAGGAAGGGATGCTATCACGAGACTGGGACTATCATTGATTTCTTCTCCTGAGGGAGAGCTCAAAGTAAAACGGAGAAAAGACCTAGAGAATGGGGACATATTTGTACTAAAAGGCGAGGGAGTACCAAAGTATTTTTACGCTCTCGACCTACCAAATAAGCCACCAAGTAATGTGGGAGAGCAACTGATGAAAAAAGGACGACAGGCTGCTGTTCTACAGCATGATGAGATGTCATCCGATGACTTGCACATCACCATGTGGTATAAACACGCTCCAGGAACAGATCCAAGGTATGAAAATAACCTGAACAGGTACACACCAGCAAAAGTAACGTTAGAGTATCTCTATACAGATTCTTTAGGATCGGCTGCAGTTTCCGTCATCCTCCCACCAGACCTACAGCCTTTGCTAAGGTCATACTATCCAGCACACGTTTCACTATGTAAAGCAAGACATGTGAAGTGGAAAGACTTGGGACGCCTGGTGAGAGAGGGAAAGGAAGCAATAGATTGGAAACTCGCTGGAGAACATACATGTACTAGTGCTTCCACTGGTTTGACCAGAATTACTCTGTTCTGGTCAATATCAGTCCAAGCAGCAATACACTTACAAGAGCAGACATGATCAAAAACTGAAGAGGTGTTTTTGGAGCAAGAACAGGAAAAGCTGTTAGAAGATGTGCCAGAAACCTTATGGTCCACGGGACCATCAGATGTGGGCCTGATTAAAGGTGCGCAGCCAGTTGTAATAAGACCAAAAACAGAGTACAGACCATGTGTACGTCAATATCCATTGAAACCAGATGCTATAGCTGGAATTACTCCAGTAATAGAAGATTTAAAAAAGGCAGGAGTAATAGTTGAATGCCCAGATTCACCTTGTAATACACCTATATTCCCTGTAAAGAAACAAGCTCCGTCTATTGGATGGCGAATGGTACAGGATTTACAAGCTGTAAATTCTGCAGTCATTCAAAGAGCACCATGTGTTCCTGATCCACATACACTGCTCAATTCACTGAATCCAGACTCCAAGTGGTTCACTGTAGTGGACATCAGTAATGCATTTTTCTCAGTTCCCGTTGATAAAGATAGTCGGTTCTGGTTTGCGTTTACCTTTCAGGGAAAGCGCTATACCTTTACTAGACTTCCACAAGGATACGCTGAAAGTCCAACAATATATTCACAAGCAATGACAGCTAGCATGTCTACTTTTGACCCTCCAGGGGGTAGTCAAATACTCTTGTATGTAGATGATGTTTTATTAGCCTCCCCAGACGAACAAACATGTTTAGCGGATTCTATTGCGTTGTTAAAACATTTAGCTGAACAAGGTCATAAAGTCAGTAAAAGCAAGTTGCAGTTATGTCAACAACAAGTAAAATATCTAGGGCACATTCTCAGTGCAGGAGGAAGAACTATATTGGAGAGTAGAAAAGCAGCCGTATTGCAGGCACCAAAACCAACAACAAAGAAACAGATGATGTCATTCTTAGGGTTGACAAATTACTGCAGAAGTTGGGTTCCCAATTATGCAGAGATAGTGAGCCCTTTGCAAACAATAATGTACAAAAATGATTTGAAAATGTCCTCACATTTGGAGTGGACATCAGAAGCAGAAAAGGCATTTTGTGATATAAAGCAAGCTCTAGTATCAACCTCAACACTAGCATTACCAGATTACAACAAATCCTTTGTGCAAACAGTTGACTGCAAAGGACATTTTATGACATCTCTGCTTATGCAACAACATGGTGGTAAAATGAGACCAGTGGCTTACTATTCATCTAAAATGGATGCAGTAGCATGCACACTACCACACTGTGTAAGAGCTGTGGTAGCAGCCTCATTAGCTGTGGAGAGTAGTGCAGGAATAGTACTATTTCACCCACTAACATTGAAAGTACCACATGCAGTCTCAGCACTGTTATTACAGACAAATATGATATTCTTATCTCCCGCGAGACACTTGTCATGCATGGCTACTCTTCTGTCACAGCCACATTTGACTATTGAAAGATGTACAGTGTTAAATCCAGCCACATTAATACCACTCCCTGATGATGGTGAAAAACATGACTGTCAAGCGGAAGCAGAGAAAACCGCAAAGAGTAGAGAAGACTTGTCAGATGTTCACTTACTGGAAGGAGAAGTACTATTTGTAGACGGCTCTTCTAAAAAAGATGAACTGGGCAAGACAAAAACAGGATATGCTGTAGTTACTGCAACAACTGTATTGAAAGCAGAACCATTGCCTAGTTCCATGTCAGCGCAAGCAGCAGAGCTAGTTGCGCTCACGGAAGCCTGTAAATTAATGAAAGGAAAAATAGTAACCATATATACAGATAGTCAGTATGCTTTTGCTACAGCACACATCTTTGCTGGCTACTGGAAAAACAGAGGCATGGTGACATCTACAGGGAAACCAGTGACACACGCTGAATTGCTTACTGAACTGTTGGGGGCAGTAAAATTACCAAAGAAACTCGCAATATGTAAGTGTCAGGCTCATACGTCAGGGCAAGATCCTATCTCAAAAGGCAACGCCTTTGCGGATAGGACAGCAAAAGAAGCAGCGATGAGGCAAGCACAGATAATGACATTTGAGACTCAACAACATTTGTCTAAAAACGTACTACGGGACATGCAGCAGCAAAGTCCTGAGGCAGAACTTAAGCAATGGAAAAGCAAAGGGGCTACAATCAAGGATGACATTTATGTATGACCACAAGGGAAGCCAATCCTTCCAAAAAACCTATATAAATGGGCTGCTATATTGAGCCATGGTTTGACACATGTCTCAACAGGAGGGATGGTGACACAGGTACAAACTAAATACACTACCTATGGCTTTAATCTATACTCAAAAAATTTTTGTAGAGCTTGTTTAACATGTGCACGGCATAATGCTCAAGGTAATTTAAGGCCAAAAAGGGGTCGGTTTCCACCCCCACAATATCCATTTCAGGTCATACATATGGATTTTATTGAACTAAATAAATGTGAAGGGAAGAAATATTGCCTAGTGATTGTAGATGCGTTTTCAAAATGGGTAGAAATATTTCCAACAAGTCATCCAGATGCACTAACTGTAGCCAAAGCATTATGTAGAGAAATAGTACCCAGATATGGCATTCCAGAGCGGAGCTACAGTGATAATGGCACACATTTTGTGAATCAGATAATAAGTAACATAGGTAAAATGTTCAAAATAGATTTAAAAAATCACTGTGCTTATCATCCACAAAGTGCAGGGCTTGTAGAAAGGACAAATGGCACGATAAAAAATAGGCTAAAGAAATGTATGGCTGAAACGGGTAGGTCATGGGTAGGATGCCTTGATCTAGTAAAAATGTATATGAATATCACTGGTAAGACAGGTCTAACACCATATGAGGTACTGTTTGGGAGACCATACAGAATACCATGGTTTACTACAAATTGGGAAACTGGAGAAGAGCAAACTCTAGCAGATTACATGAGGAAGATGCTAGAAAAACAACAAAGTAAAACTGATGAGTCTCCACTTATGTCTCCGCAGCAGGAAGACTTAGTGTCACCAGGAGACTGGGTGCTGATTCGCAGTATAAAGAAAAAGCATTGGAATGAACCAAAGTGGGAGGGACCCTACCAGGTACTGTTAACCACACCAACCGCACTAAAGATAGCTGAAAGATCTACTTGGATCCACTTGACCCATTGTAAGAGAGTCATTTTGGCTGAAGACTCCGACAGGAGGTGAATCAAAGTCTGATAATAGGGTGGACTCAGACGTGTAGAGTCTGGGTAGACCTGAAAGTCAGTGAAGAAATTATAAGACACCAAACCAAGTAGAGGAGAATATAGTACTTCGACTAAAATGACTCCACTGTGGTTGAAGTGTTCCATTAAAGGAGGAATAACAGGACATACTAACAATTGGCTATTAATGGCTGAGCAGGCTGCAGGCAGTGTGAGACAAGACTGTGTGGTATGTATGGGACCAAGACCTATACTGAAGGTAACAGTAGCTGCTGTTCCACCAGATTATGTTATAACTGTAATGAACAACAGTGTAATGACAGACTCTAATTTAACTGTTTATGATGAAATATTTCCTGCAGTTCCCCCAGCCCAAAAGAAACCGCTGTTTCACAGTACAGTGGCTATGCAAAATTTCACATGTGTGAATCTTACAGGAAGCAATCACAAACTAGGCACAGTACCAGAAGACTATTGTAGCACAATTCATGTTACTAACCATTCCTTTGTACCAGTAAGTAGAGCGGACCTCTGGTGGTGGTGTGGGGCTAATCAATTGTATGATGTCATTCCCACCAATGCTTCTGGACGGTGCAGTTTAGTTTCACTTTTACTACCTGTAAATGTAATCCCCACATCAGTGGAAGAATTGGTGCAAGGTCAAAATATGGGTCCCCGGGAAGACCTAAGACGTACTAGACGATCTACTGTGGAATGGACTGATGATGACCCAACATATATAGATGCAATAGGGGTACCAAGAGGTGTTCCTGACGAATACAAACTGGCAGATCAAGTTGCTGCAGGATTTGAGAGTATTCTCTGTTGGTGGTGTACCACTAACAAGAATGTTGACAGAATAAATTACATCCATTACAATGTGCAACGCCTAGGGAATTGGACTCAGAAAGGTTTTGAAGCGGTACATCAGCAGTTATCTGCCACGTCACTTATGGCATTTCAGAACCGCATAGCAGTGGACATGTTGTTAGCAGAGAGAGGAGGTGTATGCTCCATGTTTGGTGATCAGTGCTGTACCTTCATACCAAATAATACAGCTCCAGATGGGAGTCTGACTATTGCGCTAGAGGGATTACGAACGCTAAATACTAAGATGAAGGAGCACTCTGGGGTAGATACACCTCTGTGGGATGGCTGGATGAACATGTTTGGAAAATACAAGACGCTGGTACAATAGCTCTTGATGTCTGTGGATGTTGTTGCATCCCCTGCATCAGAGCCTTATTACAGCGCCTGATTAATACCGCCATCGCCCCAGTACAACATGATTACCAACAACTGTATCCCTTACTAGCTACTCAGGCCAACGAGTATGATGACGCAGAAGCACTAAATGAGGAAGAGACTGGTGCAGACATGGAGTAGCCTCACTCTAATGACTTTAACCAACTGACCTCTGAGTGTAAACATTAATTTGAGTAATCTAGAATTGTAAAAAAAAATCAATTCGCTTCCTTTATATGAACTCTATACTGAAAACCGAGAGGAGTGGTATAGAGGGATGTGAGAGTGGAAGGATTAATGTGATAAACAGGAGGGAAATGTTGGAAATTGTACATAAGTTATCTCATGCAATCCTTCACTGATCTAAAAGCTAGACAATCATGCTTGTAATTAATGTTGCTTTGCTTGCAAAGCTTGCTGTTGTTGTACAAGTGTCTTAACAGTTGCTGTGAGAAAGAGGAAGCTTCAGAGATGCAGCGACAAAGGAAGATGGATCCACAAGACACTGACAACAGGAAACAGAAGCTGCCTGTAAGACCACAGGACAGAAGAATAAGTCTAGACCGGCTCAAGTTTCAAAACATCAGCAAGAATACACATATAGGACACACACACACATTAGTAGTGGAGGAGCTGACTCACTTCCCCCTTCCTTTAGTCAGCTCCCCCATTGGCTGTACCTAGGGCCTTCCTACAGAATAAAGAGAAAGGGAGCACAGAGGAGGATTTTAGAGTAGTGAGAAGTCTGTGAGCCTTCTCTTGCTCTCCTTGCAAGTTTCTAAAACTCATTTGCCATCTCCTGTCTGTTATTGATAAATGTCTTTTGCCTTTTAGAACCTGACATATCCAGACCTTATTAACTCCTCCCGAGTCACATTGATGAGTACTGATGTGAACTGCTAGTATGTGCCAAATCATTCGTCCGACTTCTCACTAAGGTCATATTTTCTCCACATACTTCTTTCATTTGTGTTCTCGGTAGCCTACTCTATACGGTTAGGTCCTCCACTACTCTGGTGTTCAATACTGTTGGGTGTTGGGATGAAGATGTTAGGAATGACACAGTAGCTTACACGTTTTTTTTATTCCAATAGCACTGCCCGTCTGTAAACTTCCCTTTTTGTTTTGTCTTATCTCCCTGTCTGTCATTTATTTCCCCCTCTTGTCACCAAAGGTGTAGCACGTCCCTCTCTGGCTTATAACAGGAAATTCCAATAAATAAAGTAAGATTAGATTCCAGGGAGGGCCGGTGATGGTCACATACACGCATCAAATATTAATAGCTTTTGCTGCAAGACTAAAATATGCATAATCTCATAAAAGGTCGACACTCTTGAACAATGAGAACAATGCAGACAAAGTGAAAAAAAAAAAAAGATAAACGAACATGCTGTATGCTTTAATGTAGACAGAGTCCACAAGTCTATCAGGCCTGATGGCGAGGAAAAGAGACACACACTGTTCTCTGTGAAAACTAAAACAAGATAACTTCTAGCGACATCATCATGAGTTCAGACATAACAGCTTATACAATCAGCTAAATTTCCATTACAAAGGTCAAATGTAAATAAAGTTCACATTTAATGAAATTAAAATGTTTTGCAAAAATAATGTATCACAAAAATAGCAATTAATCTTTTTTGTGTTAATGTCAAGTAGTAAATTAGACTTTAAACTAGTAAATATTACCTAATAATTTCTTAGAATAATACAAGAAAATGTTTGGTAAATAAGAATAAGAAACACCAAGAATATTTTATTACATTTTGCAATTAGATGCAATTTTAATTCAGTAAAATTTACTATCAATAGGTGACTACTTCCTATGGACATTGCTAGTGAAGTTTATTGAAGTATTTCTTGTAAAAAAAAATGTGTTACTAGGAAGTAAATTTTACTTAAAAACATCCTGAATAAAAATTACAAGGACTTCCTGTGTGGAAAACGTTTCCTAGAGTTTTTTGAGTAAATGTCACTCCAAATTTATTTCACTGTATCATGACATTTTCCATTGGATTAAAATTCTCTCAGCTTCTCCTGTATCATTATGATTTAATTTCTGTTTCCTCTGCTCCTCATTATCCAGGTACAAGAATGGCCAACCACGTCCGTACAGTTTGGCTCTGGGACGCTGCATCAAACAGAGGCTATGGGAGAGACTGGATCGTCCCACTTTTACAGAGACCGACGGTGAAGTCGGACGGACGTCTCCTGTGGGACTGGAGACTATCCTCCACATAATAACATGAAACATTTTGGGAGAACCGAAACCCAGACTGAGCTAAAATTGAAACATCATCCAGCCTGAGCTGCTACCAGTGCAATGACCTACTTCACCACCTAGAGTCAACCTCTACCAGCAATCTGCAGCTGTCGCCTCCACCTACAGATCGCGGTTGACAGCTGCCATCCCAACTTCAAACTACAGTCTCTGCAACATCTGCTACTAGTGCGATGACAAACTCCACCCAGAGTCAACCTCCACCTGAAGCCTCGGCCAACAAGCTGCACTGAACCCTCCGTCTGAAGATCCTTCCAGACCTACAGACACCTGCCAGCATGACCTGACAGACCGTAATGCAGAACATCGACTAGAAGAGCTCTTCTTCCTCAAGGTAGTGTGGATCAGGCTGGTGCATAAAGGTGTAGAATAATATCTGAGGTGGTTTAACCTTCATCGAATACCTCTGCAACAAACCTACAGACAACAACCAACACCTTCAACTCCACCTGAAGATCCTTCCAGTCAACTCCAGCTCCATGTGTGTGTGTGTATATATATATATATATATATATATATATATATATATATACACACACACACACACACGTATATACACGTGTATACACGTGTATATACGTGTGTGTGTGTGTGTGTGTATATATATATATATATATATATATATATATATATATATATATTATATTTCTGACATAAGGATGCAGTCACATTGTCACTGTTTAATTTGGATTTATTGTATTCAGACTGATAAGTACAAATATTTCAGATGTAGCTAGAAAGGATTCCATGGTTGCTATGGTTTCCAGGTGCATCAGTTCTAGAATCCTTCATGAGAACACAAACAATTCTTCATGTGGTAGATGAAAGTTGGGCCACTTTGAAATCATTTCTTCAGCTGAGGACCTCCTGGATCCTGAACTAGAGAATCAAAGACTGACCTTCATGATGGAAAATGTAAGTTTTAAACAACTTAAAATGGAATTCAAAGCGAAATAAAACTTAATAAACCACAGATAACACAGTATATACAATATTACAGACTAAAATGTATTATATTAATGACATGAAGTACATCTGATATGGATATTTAGCCTTAGTTCATCTTTCTCATCAGATCAATAGACAACCTAGCAAAATCAACATTAGTTTGGGGATAAAAAAAAAATCTTCAGAAAGATGTTGTATCCAACAAAAACATAGTATTTTTAAACTGTGCTTTGATAACTTAGTCATCATCAAATATTGTCAATCAAATATGCAGTCAGTGTTGATTGTTTGTTTTAGGAAAATTGATTTCCCACATGTATGCTATTTATTTATTAATACTTATTTATACAGTTGTAATTGATCTGTAGATTTAATATGATATGGACTTTAGGGCTGACCCAAAAATGTGGGCAGGGGATTCGAATTAAAAAAATAAAATTTGAAGCTTCAGCCTTTCTTGCGGCTAATTAGCTAGCATGGCTCGTGCTGGCTGCTCAGTCACTGTCTGTCTGTCGCAAGTTCCGACGGTGATCCAGTCCTGATCAGTGAAGTCAACATGTCAGTTAAAATGTGCCATGTTACTGTCACTGTGTGTGTTGATTGGATGTGCCGTTATGATCGAGGATTTAATATGTAGCTGCAAGCTAACGGAAATTCGTTCCGACAGCACGGATGCACGAGTCCTTTCAGAATAAGAGCGCCGTTGCGGCAGGTTACTGGTGGTGTTGACTGTAGTGTTTCCGGTTTGTTTATTTATTGTGTTTCTGGGGAGTTAAACGTTTGACTCCGCCCCACATTAAGGCACGCCCTGAGCTCCGTACTGCAGCCAGGGCTACTTGGTAGAGTGTGGCTGCATTGTGGTCTACCACCACCCACAGTGGGTGCTGTGGTCCAGGTACATCACTTGATTTCAACACAAACATGCCCTCAAATGGTCAAGAGAAATTCTTTTTCTAAAGACTCAGTAACATAACTAACGCCCATTATGGAAAATGGTGAATGTCTACAGTGTTTTCTGTAATAAATTAAATGGATGACAACTGTAGCAGTTTAAATATCAGGATGATGGGCTGCTATTAATGTGTTTATTACAGCATATTACTGCATTTTTCTAGATATACTACAAAATGAAATGATTTATATCACACATGATCGCAACTATCAGCAGGAACACATTTAGTGTTGTTAAATACAGTCATTTTTAAAAGTACAACTTTGAGATAGTCTGCATGTATTTGGTAGTCAGGCCTAACAGCAGATCTGTGAAGTTTTTTTCTAATATTTTGTGTGTGTTTTTGCAGCGAGACAAGCCAAACGCTCTACCAGACCATAACTACAGCAAAGGTCATAGAGTCTCTTTCCGCCGGGCAGACAGGGCGTGTCCATGCTGCTGTGACGACATGCAGGTGAGATATCTGATGCCCCAATTTAGGACAAAGAAACTGTGCATGTTACATATCTTTCACAATAAAATCCTTAAGAGCCATAGACAGTTTTAGAATATGTGTCAGCTTATAATTTTCAGTTAATTTTCACTGAAGTTGAAATGAATAAACTAATTAAATAAATAAATCTTTAAAATCCTGTAAAATAGTAAATGTGGACGGTCTCTTATATTGAAAAAAAAGAAAACATGTTCCTCTGCAGTGCATCCAATGTAGATTTCCCTCCTGTGAGATTTTAAAAGTGTGTTCAGTAAGATGTTAACTGGAAACTGATGTCCTCTCATGTGTTGCTGACCTGCACCAGGTGCAGACAGGAAAGCGTCGGCGCCATGCTGCACCTGCGGACCCTCCACAGAAGAGGAAGCGGACCTCCACAGCTTCTGTTGAGAACCTGGACCAGGTCCGCTCTCCTCACTCCTTCTGGTGGCTGAACCTGGTGGCAAAGCCGTCAGCCACCATCCCTCCTGAGGACCTGCCTGTTGCCTCCAGGGTGGCTCCTGACCCCCAGACCTCTTCTGCTCCTCCAGTCCCCAATGACGGCCCTCTGTTGATCCACAACCACTCTGTGCAAGAGTACCAGCAGCTCCACCACGAGGTTGTGGACAACATGCTGACGTACGTTGCTCTGTCAAAAATCTATCAGATAATCATGACATTTTCCAGTGGATTAAAATTCTCTCAGCTTCTCCTGTATCATGATGATTTCATTTCTGTTTCTTCTGCTCCTCATTATCCAGGGACAAGAATGGCCAGCCCCGTCCGTACAGTTTGCCTCTGGGACGCCGTATCAAACGGAGGCTGTGGGAGACACTGGATCGTCCCACTTTCATCGAGACCTACGATGAAAACGGACGGGTCCACGTGGAAGTCTCCCATGGGACTGGAGACCATCCTCCACATTACAATGTGGACATTTCGGGAGAACCGAAACTCAAAAAGAGGTCAAATTAGACCTCCTCCGTCCTCCCTGAATGACTGCCACGTTTGTAATATTTTTTCGTTGTATGGGGGACTGCGGACTGGGTGGCACATTCCTGTGACAGGAGAGTGACCTGAAGCACAGCAGGAGAAAGGATGAAGGTTAATGGAACACCTTGTTAACCCTGAGGGTCCTATGATCAAGCCGGCGTGATCAGATTTTTTATTGTAAATATTTGTATATAGTATAGTATATTTGTATATATTAGCAACTTATATTTAGTTTTTCAAGTCAAGTTCCAAACAGTTGAGCATGTTTGTGTTTTTTATTGTAATAAAAAAAAAATTAATTTGAATTTGATTATGTTTTGGCCCAATATGTTAATGAAGTCGGTTATACTGAAATAATAACTATCTCTTTATATAGATGAAGTTGTGCTGAAAAAAAAAGATACCAAGCATGGGCATGTAGCATAAATAGTGTAGAGCAGATTGGTCAATCATTAATTAATATCAAATTATGTATTTATGAACAATATTTTTAAGTTATTGATCATAAACCATTAAATTACCTTTAATAGTAGAAATTATCAGGGCGCCACCCAGTTTTGCTAAAACAGGGAAAACTTGTGAATTTGACATTAATTGAGTCTCTTAATCTCAGGGTGCTACGGAGTTCTTGACCTAGTGTACAGTGATTCAATTGTTTTATATACACACACAAATCAAATAACCAAGTTCTTTGTAAATGAGATGTTTATTTGACAAACTATAACCAGACTACTACTGTAAAAGAAAATAACTAATAATAAATGATTAGTTTGACAAACTAAATGACCAGGTTACTAACAGAAATAATAAAATAGAAAATAAAAACTAGAATAGAGGAAGATTGATGGCGAAAACATGGGATTGACTCATTGTGACAAAATGGAATGAATGATTAAACAAAGTTTAAAAGATGAATGATTAATTGATTCAATGTGACCAGTTTAATTCAGTGGTGGTTATCTAGACCGAATTAGTCTGTTAACAAAATTTGGTTTAAGTTTGGTGTACCGTTCAGCAGTTGAGAGTTTGTGTTAAGGAGGGGGTTAGGTGAAGGTGGGTGGACTGTATAGGTGCTTGTTGAATGGTAAAATGTCTTCTTGGTGCGTCGGTAAGAAAGCCAAACTCCAGAATCCAGTTTAAGGGTTTAATGAACTTAAATGCAGCACAGTAATACACAAGGGTCTTTAATATCTTGAAATATTGTGTTTGTGGTGTAAGAAGAGGAAGAAACAGAAATATATACAATTTCCATCAATAAACAATTTCTAACAATTTACATATAGTTTGGTTGATTTCTGGCACTAGGCAGCCCCACTAGGAAAAATATGGCAATACAGGGAAACGTCAATAACATAGGCAGGCTCACGGCAATTCACACCTCTAAACAACGCCAGCCAATGGCCTTTCTAACACAGCCGCCCCCACATTCAGGAACGGAATGTGCACCCGGAAAGGCCATCAACTATTCCAGTCAGTGTACGTTGGCTTCGTCGTCAGGGATCTGGGGCAAGACGATGACGCGGACGATGGGTCGCGTACACACCTTGTCCTTGATCTGCACCTCCACAGTTCTCACTCAACCGTCAGGACCGAAGAATACCTTCACCACTTTCCCAATCTGCCAGAGGGACCGCGGCAGCTGAGGATCTACCACCATGACTACTGAGTCAACGGCGATGTCAGGAGTCGTAGTTGTCCATTTCCCTCTCATCTGCATCCCAGGTAAGTAGTTCCGGATGAAGGCAGTCCAGAACCGGTCTGCTAGAACTTGCGAATGCCTCCACCTTCGACGTCCAAGCAGCTCTGTTTGTGGATAGACCACCTGAGGCAGGGCGTTGTCGGGCCGCCCCAACAACAAGGAAGCCTCCGAAGAGCCATCAAGAAGGAGTCGAGGTCGATTGAGGTTAGCAGATCCAAATGTACTGCTCTTGTGGTTAGGCACTTAAAGAGAAGTCCCCACCTCTTCTCCGTCCGTCGGCCTACCTTGACTGTGAGTGGACCAAAGCAGTCCATGCCACAAGAGTAAAATGCAGGCTTGAATAATCGTAGTCGTGGTGGGGGTAGGTCAACCATCTTCTGGGCGGTAGGCTTGGATCTCCATCGGCAGCAGTCGATGCATCGACGCTGGTGACACTTAACTGCCTCACGGCCTCTGAGGATCCAGACTCTGCGTCTGAGTTCAGCGAACACTCGCTCAGTTCCAGGGTGGCAAAGCTTTGCGTCATACTCCTGAATAAGCAGCCTCGTGTAGGGGTGAGCTGGGTCCAGTACAATGGGATGTACTGCCTCCGGATCCAGTCCTTCCACTCTACGAAGCCGCCCTCCCACTCTGATGACTTGATGAGTTGAGTCAAACTCAGGTGAGAGGCAGAGGAGATGGCTGGACGATGCCACAGGTTTTCTTTTCTGGAGGAGCTCGTAGTCTTTGGGAAAACTCTCTTTCTGTGCATTCTGGAATGCAAGCATTTCTGCGGCCTGGTAAGTACTAGCGGGGACCGGTCCAGACTGGTTGGCCGCCCCGTGAAGCTCCTGAGCCAGAGACTCCACTAGGTCCTTCCGTGACTTGAAGGTTGGCCTGTCTGAGTTGGTGGCAGTACTCAGTCCACAGAAGGCAGAGCGTTTCAGCTCGGTTGGGTCTTCAAAGACCAGGTCAGTGGGTGATGGGAGAGTTGGCCAGTTATCCGGAGGTAGTTTCAAGAACTCCGGTCCATCACACCACCTGTTAGGTGTTGCCAGTTCTTGAAGTGGTTTACCTCTAGCGAGGTCGTCTGCTGGGTTCTCGGAGGACTCAATGTACCGCCAGGCCTTGAGGTCAGTGAGGTCTTGAATCTCTGCCACCCTGGTTCCGACAAAGACTTTGAAGCGGCATGACTCTGAGTGAAGCCACGTGAGGACTGTTGTGGAATCACTCCAGAGCAGGACCTGTCGGATCTCCAAGGTGAGCTCTGACCTCAGGAGCCTGGATAACTGAGCTCCAGTAACTGCTGCACACAGCTCCAATCGAGGCATCGAAAGCTGTTTCCTGGGTGCAACTCGTGAGCGTGCAAGGAGGAATGCAACATGTACTCTCCCCTGGACATCTTCGGACCTCAGGTAAGTAACCGCTCCGTATGCCCTTTCAGAGGCATCACAAAAGACGTGAATGTCTCTCTTGGTGTCCGGACGGTCCATGTCAGCAGGAGTGTAACATCTTGACAGCTGAACTTGAGGTAAGTGCTCTAGCTCACTTTCCCAGGTGTGCCACGCAGCCAGCAGATCTTCAGGGAGATTGGGATCGTCCCAGCCTCTTTGCTGGTCCCACAGGCGCTGAACCAATATCTTAGCCCGTGTAGTGTAGGGAAGTATGAACCCGAGTGGGTCATACTGGCTGGCTAAGACACGATACACATTGCGCATCGTGATCTGGTCGTAGGTGATTACTCTGCTCTTGTAACTGATGGCATCTGCATCGCAGTGCCAGGTTAGGCCTAAGGTTGACTCGTGTGCCTCTGACTTGTCATGGGCTAACCACAGATCCAGCTTGTCGGACCTGGCCTCGGCAGGTAGGTGGCTAATGACCGGTTGCTGGCCCATTGCCGGATTTCAAATCCTCCAGAGGCAAGTAGAGATCTGAGCTGGTCAACCAACTGTTTCGCTTCTGGTACAGACTGTAGGCTCTGCAAACAGTTGTCGACGTAGAAGCAGCGGTCCACTGAGAACCGTTCCACACTGTTGCCGTCCATATGGTTGTGAACGTGCTGCTGAAGCGCAAACGTAGCGCAACATGGGCTACAGGTAGTACCGAATGGCAACACTCTCCACTCGTAGACCTGAGCAGTCTCTTCTCGGTTCATGTCGCGCCAGATAAAGCGTAGAAGGGGTCGATCTTCCGGCAGTAGCATCACTTGGTGAAACATGCCTTTGATGTCACCACTTATGCCCACGCTCTGCTCCCTGAACCGCAGAAGGACTCCCAGCAGGGACGGACTCAGTGTGGGACCAGGTAGCAGGGATTGGTTCAGGCTGACTCCTTGGTACTGAAAGGAACAGTCAAACACGATGCGGTGCTTGCCGTTGTGCTGTACAACATGGTGAGGGATGTACCAGCTCTCACCACCAGATGGCACTGTCTGTGCAGGTAACTTGACTACAACACCAGATGTCTCCAACTTCTTCATCTCGGCGATGTAGACGTCTACGCTCTGTGGATCCTTAGACAGGCATTTCTCTAATCCTCTAAGCCGTGGCATGACTGCCTCCGGAGGGGCCTGAAGTACTGGGAAGTTCTTCCTCCGCAGTAGTGGGGTGACATATCTGAGCACGCCGTCGACTTCTACCCTAATGGCCTTGGCCTCAAGAAGATCGATGGCTTGCTGGTCCTCTCGCGAACGTGTCACCTGCTTCTCACACCTCAGTGGCAAGGTGTCTAGTTGCCAGAGCTTCTCCACATTCCGCCGCAGCTCCACTTCTAGTGGATTGAGTGAGGTGAACAGACACTGCTGGGATGATAACTGGAGCTCGGTGAGCCTGGACGGACCCTGGAGAGTCCAACCCAGTCTCGTCTTGATGGCAGCTGGGCCGCCAGGGGGTCCAAGATGGACAGGCTCGAGGGGAGTTATCAGGTGAGGGTTGTCTGCTCCTATGAGGAGGGTAGGGCTCACTCTGTCGAAGGCTTGCAGCGGGATGTCCTGGAGATGCTTGTACTTAAGCTTCAGGCTATCCACTGGGTATGTGTGATCAGCGAGGCTGAGGCGCTCTGCGGTGAAGGCGTCAGTGATCACGAAGGCTCTGTTGGGTTGAGTGATCGGTGAGACTCAGAAGGTCACTGTCATGCCAGGAAGGGTCTGCACATCATGGCGTATGGTGCGCAGGGCTAATGTCTCTGAGGGTCCACGTAGACCAAGTGATTTGGGCCTTATCAAAGGACTCGCACTGACTCAGGAAGTGCTCACTGGAGTCACAGTACGGGCAGTAGGGCTTCTTCTTGCCTGTGCCCTCAGGCTTCTTTGGTGGTTCACCTTGTTTGGCTGGGGTCTCCTCACTCCCATGGAGAACCGTAGCAGGACGAGAAGACTTAAGATTAGGCTTCTGAGCCTTCTGCTTGGTAGTCGGCTTGGACTCCCGGAGACTAGGTTGGCCTTTGCTATCCTGGCACCATGCCTCATGCTTCAGCCACTCCGAGAAGTCCACCAGGTCATAGCGCATCCGTGATTGTGGGAACATGCTCCTACGGAACGCTGAACGCAGGTCTGTGGGGAGTTTGCTTAATAGCCGTTCCACGTGAGATCCACATTGGAGTTCCACTGCTCCTTCCTGCCCCAGTGTCTTCAGCATCCCCACTAAGGCGCATACCTCTAAAGCAAAGTTCTGGAATGCCTGGGCATCTCCCTGACGGAGGTCTGCAGCATTCATGACCGTAGCTATCTTCTTCAACGCCAACTTCTGGGGTCTTCCAAACTTTTCCGTCAAAGCCGCCATAGTATCCGTATACGGAGTAAGCGAGTGCAAGTAGGCGTCAGCAACCAGACGGGCTTCTTCTAACTTGAGATGGTCCAGCAGAACTTGATAGCAGAACAGCTCTGTGGCATCAGGAGGTAGGAGGTTGCCTAAGGCCTGCTTGAGACGCGTGAACTGGCTAGGATCTGGCTTTGTCAAGTCGGGAATAGTAGGAATAGGTCCTCTGTAAGTTCTCTCGCTGAGAAACGCTAGAGGCTTCCGATCTGGCATACCATGGGTGGTAGGAAGAGGCGCATGTGTATGCTGAGGGGGGTTGGTCGGGTTGTAATGGCCCCAAGACATGGGCTGATACTGACTAGGCACAGGAGGTTGTGGATATCCGTGGGCGTAGGGCTGGCTACCAGAATCAGGATACTGACTCACTGGATATTGAGATGGGTTACCGCCATAAGGCTGACTTAGAGACGGAGCAGGTGCAGGCGAATAGCTAGGCACTGCTGGCCTACTAGCATCCTTAATGGCTTGTAGCTCACTCATCATCCTGGTGATGTTGTCCATGAGGAACTGCTCTCTCGTGTTGGCGGGCGAAGACGGTGGCACAGCAGAAGCGACTTGTGGGCGGTAAGCTGGATAGTTATGCGATGGTTGACTGAATTGTAACGGCGCTGAGTTAGCCCCAGGAACAGGCGTGCTAGCCCTGGGAGGTATGGGTTGAAATGCAGAAGCAGCACGTGGTTGCAGATGAGGATTAGGTGCAAAGGCCTGGGCATCGAGGGGAAGCTGGTGGAAGGAGGCTGTACTACCAGCAAGGGATTTCTGAGCTAGCTGCTCACGATGCACGGCTTCACTCGGTCTACTGTAAGCATCTGCAGGTGCTCTTAGCATATCATAGCCCACCGGTGATCTAGCAGGTCTGTGGTCCAGTCCTGGGGGCATACCCCGCTGTGCTTTAGGCTTGACTGCATGTTGCAGGTTGTCAGCTGCATGAATAGCAGGCCACTCTTCAATCAGTGCATAATCTAACTGGCTAACGGGGCTCACTGAGTGGGATGGCTGAGGCGTCTTCCTATTGGCTCCATCCTCCCTCATCTCCTGGTGCTTGTCTTCCTGACCCTGTGTATACTGTGCTGCATTGGCGACATATGACTGTGCTGGCGGTCTTCGGCCCACGAGTTTAACTTCATAGTCTCGGAGGTAAGCAGGCTGACGAGACTGACGCGTGGGACGGGCTGCCACAGGTAAAAGGATGTCTCCAGTGCTATGTGCATGCTGCATTGTGTTGATTTAGGTCTCCAAAAAGGCAAAAATAACCATCCGGCTCGAAGGACCCTTGTTAAGGAGGGGGTTAGGTGAAGGTGGGTGGACTGTATAGGTGCTTGTTGAATGGTAAAATGTCTTCTTGGTGCGTCGGTAAGAACGCCAAACTCCAGAATCCAGTTTAAGGGTTTAATGAACTTAAATGCAGCACAGTAATACACAAGGGTCTTTAACATCTTGAAATATTGTGTTTGTGGTCTAAGAAAAGGAAGAAACAGAAATATATACAATTTCCATCAATAAACAATTTCTAACAATTTACATATAGTTTGGTTGATTTCTGGCACTAGTCCTTATCAGAAGGAGGAAAAGGAAGAGGATCTATGTGGAGACTGATGTTTGACATTATAACAGTGATACTTATATGACAGTAGCTGAGGAATGAAAGCATAGTTAACCATAAAAATCTTAATGTAATGTTCTGGTCCAGGCAGGGAGAAAGGAAGAGGCCACATTAAGCTTTGGATGTGTCTGGCAGGATTAAAGCTGGAATTTGGGGCCATGAAACTCCTCCTCCTGGTGTATGTCCTGGAGTTCCTTGGGTCAGAGAGGAGGAACTGGTCTTATCTGTTTATTTTGCCAGTCATAAAACTTAAGCTTTAGCACTTAGGTGCCACATGGTGTCAGATGGATTTCCTGGGGAAATACTCAGAAATGGAAGAGTTAAGTTCATTATTTAATGCTCACTGATATGCTACATATTCCCCCCAAGATCTTGCATATCCAGCCCGATGCTGGATGATGAAAGATCTTAGAGCGTGATGATCGCCCCCGCAGGTAGACACATACATATACATTTTTCAGTTCAGAGTTGATGCTGTTATTTTGATTACTTTAAAAACATTCTAAACAAGGTTTTAATGTGGGTTATTTGTTGAATCCATTAATTATAAAGAATACTTAAGATATACACATCCAAGAGTTACAAAATAAAGTAAATAGCATTATCATTCTCAAATTAATAACTCTGGTCTTAAACAGCCTTGTGGCCATAAAGAACAAAGTTCTATTTCCTGTCAGGTTGACTGTATAGATTGACTGGATGAATGATAATTGCTGTCGGAACTTTTGTTTTCAACAGTTTCGAATTGTACATGCTTAAGACATTTTTTTTTTCAGGACAACATATCAAATTCCATATGATTAATTTGCTTTAGAATTCATTTTTTCTTTCCACTGAACAACCGAAACACATCTTTGTCATGATGCTCAAGAAACTCTCAGCTCTGATTGGGTGCCAATCAGTTTTTATTATGGTCACTTAAATTTAATATGCTTGTTGAGGAGCATAAGTCCTGAGCTTCCATTAGGAAATGGTCATTTAATTTTAGAGTTATTCCATTTTGTTCCTATGTGAGTCTATGAACCCATCAAGTATTTAATATTGAGTAAAACCGAAGAAAAACAAATTGATCTATTCCAGGAGTGGTTAAATAGCTTTGGTGCATTCATTCTGCCTTGAAGACAGGGACTTTATCCTGTTCAGCTCCTGGTTGAATTGCATACAGAGTATGGACTCTAAGTTAGGGAATGCAGGCAAATTGAGGACATCAGTGGGCACTGGTCAGTTTTAGACAGTTCATACCTGCAGTATTTAATTAAAATTTAGATTCAACATCTGTGTCTTAGAGTAGTGTCTACGTCAAGAGTTCCACTGCTAACTGATTCGACTTAGAGTGAGACACAGTGTCATATTTAAATTTTTCATTTTTAGAATAAATTTAGTATTTTAACCAATCATTGCTTTAATAACAAGGTATGTCAGTGGACTGAGAATTAATCAGGCATTGTGATGCATTGTGTAGCATTGACCATCCTGCTGTTGACAGAGGATTGGTCCCTTTGTTTATTTAAATATTGCATGAGTAATGCATTGAAAAGATTTTCTAAACAATTATGCTATGCATATTTGTTTGAATAATACAGTTTCAGTTTATCCTATATCACCCAAATGATCATTTAACCAATTCACAAGGTTGCATTTAGTTCATAAAGTTTTTGGTCACAAGGTTTACTGCTGTGTTCTGTGAGAACTGGCTTCAAACCAGTGATTTATCTTTGACCTTTGACCTGCCAGGCCCTCTCAGTGAGGTTTGGAGACACATGAGCTGGAGAAAGGAGGGAGCATCGTTGATTAAAAAGAACAGCACAAAGGGCATGACCTCATTTAGTGCACTAATTTTTTTTTTTTATCTCTATTCCAAATTTAAATCTTCAGTTAGATCTCATTTTAATTTTGGTTTAGGCTTTTAGGTAAACATTTGAAACTTGTGAGATGTGATTGCTTTCTCTATATACTTTAAACTAACCAGAGATATATTTAGAAATCTGAGCCATTTGTTTTTGTGGTTACTTATCGTTTTTGCATGTTTGTTTATCACTATGACGGTATTGCTTGTCAGCAGGAACCCACGTAAGCATGTATGTATCAGAAGTGCATAAATATTGTTTTTCCTTACATTCTGTATGGGCATTCACTCACAAAGCTCTGTGCTGTGTGTCTGAATTCTCATCTCTGTTCTGCAGACAGATATTAAAAGCAACTCTTTTGGGCAACTGAATCAGTGAAGTTACTCATTCCTTGTGTAATTAAAGAACCCTGTGGAGATTAGACCATGCTGACAGAATATTTCCACAACAATTTTGGTGTCACAAGTGGGATCGTTCGAGAGTCCGTCTGGACCCCCGGGTCTTTGAGGGGCTGATTTTTTGACCTGGCCTGCGAAGTTGGTTACAGCCTGATGGATGCTGCACAATGCAGGATTTACATTTCCTACTTCTGTTGATTGATATGGAGAAACCATGTCAAAAGGGGAAATGTTAAAGTGAATATGATTCTATGATGGTAATGTTAAACATTTTTCTGACTTTATGTGCTCTACTTCAGTCTCAATCGCTGGCTGTTTGTTTTAATTAATTATAAATAAACTGACCTTGATAGGTGATAACAAGCAAAAGCCTTTTTCTGTCTCCCACTCGAACCTGAGATTAGAGATGTGTTCTCATTCACATTCAGAGGTCAACAGTATAGATACACTTGATTATTCGGTATCGTTTCATTCGGATGTTTCTGGAAAAAAAAAAAAAAAGGGGGAGAGGCAGGTACTGATGTATTACAGTTCTAATCAGACACTGTAGAAAACAGATAACCACCATGCACATGACATGCTGAAGAAGCAAAAGCCATCACAAAACAGAACACATAATCAGATATCAGTCACCGACTGTATTAACAACACATAACATCACATTAAACTGAGAGCTGATTTACAGAATGAGCCTTTAATCATCCAGACACAAGAACTGTATTTACTGATGGTTGTTGTTTATGGCACCCACAAAACGGACTACAGACAGGATATGCTGTATTTGAGTACCAAACAGGAAATGACTACTGTATGTGACTGTGACCTCTGACAGACTACAGACTTCACCCTCAGCACAGAGAGCAGGACTGAAAACATTGACTGAAGCGCTTAAAGCAGCTCAGGGACAGATTGTAGGCTCAATATATGCACACTGTAAGAAAAGATACACGATATTTACTCAATAAAAATGAGGTAACAGACAAGCAATATTGTTTATTAGATTTCACAAGGTTCAGTATTTAGTAAATATTAATTAAATGATGCCCTTAATAGTTATCCATTGAGTAGATTCAAATAGAAAACAGTACATAATTGAGTGTAACCTCAACAGAATATTGAGTTGATTTGAAAAAGATAAACTCCCTAATGTGGAAATACTACTAATAGAATTAATTCTATGTGTCAGTGATATATAATTGTGTAATAGTCATCAACATTAATCTGCACATTGATTTGAATGTAATAAATGCACTGAATTTAGTCAAAATATTTTTCCTCTTTAAGAATATTCAGTCTATGGCCCAGAAAGTACAGAACTTGAGAAATACTCAAATAAGAATTTTATTAGCAATTTTTAGATTAGCAAGTTTTAGACGCTTTGCTCCACATCCATGTACACGGCAAATATCTGCTTCAAAATCAAAATCACAATCATACTGAATGTATTTTACCTAATACATTAATTCAAATCTACATGACCACAGAATCATTTCTTACAGTGAACTGACTCTTTTTGGTTAATCAGCACATTATGTGCAGTTTGTGAGTTTTTTTTTAATTAATCACTATCTGCCTAAGTTTGGCAGTCCCAAGGTCAAGTTGAAAGAGTAAAAATTGGCAAAAATCTGCGCAGATTCCAAATTAATCAGAGTTGAGGCCTTGCTTATTGCTTTGATGTCTATCAGAGCCTCCACCAACAATAATATAGGGTTTTTACCGTTCAAGCTTTGCACAGGACACGCTTGAGGGTCCTGTGACAGTGGGTCTCAGGGGGACGCCTCTAGACCTCACAAATTTTGATCATGTGTCATACTATGGTGCACTAACTGTACTGGTAGCATCTCTCCATACAGGTACAGGAAAAGAGGGTGACGACGACAACATTCGGGTAAGGGTGTGAGACCCTCCGATTGGATAGAGGACACACGAGGTACCGCCTGAGTCAGTGTGCTAAAGCCTCCATATCCACTAGAACAGGAGTATCAAACTCCATTTCATCGAAGGCCACATTAGAGTTATGGCTATTATTGGTTTTTGTTAATGACTTTGAACTATCCATATATTTTAAGTATAACGAGGCTAAATGTTTCTGA
Organism: Synanceia verrucosa; assembly: GCA_029721515.1. Lineage (NCBI taxonomy): Eukaryota > Metazoa > Chordata > Actinopteri > Perciformes > Synanceiidae > Synanceia > Synanceia verrucosa. The sequence continues at coordinate 28,544,552 of CM056554.1, read as the reverse complement.
TATACAACTGTAGTGTTGAAAGCATCAAGGTCACTATATCTCATTAATATCTCACAGGCGAGATGTTGGTGAGGTTTACAAAGGACTGAAGATTGAACGCAGATATCAGTCCAGTTGGTCCTTCAGAATAAACTCTATACATCGGGCTGCCTCATTGTCTTTCTACATAAAGTTAGTCAAGTTTGCACTTGAGTATTTATCCTTATACATACGGTATGTCAAAATAAAGGTCTCATGTTAATAAACACAGTTCTATCAACAGACAAAAACACCTAAGGGCTTTAATTTTGAAATTAAAGCAGGAAGTCTTGAGTAGAAATAACACTTAATGGTTTGTTTTATCTATGTTTGCTATTGTTGCTTGTTGTGTTGTTTTGCCATTATTGTATTTTGCAGACACACTGGAGGCAGGTGGAAATGAGACATCCAGGATACAGACAGCCAGTTTAACCAGTGTACCTCAAAAGGGGTCAGATTGATTTCAACTGAAAAAGAAGATGGCCCAGTGTTCAGCTGAAATGGAGGGACTGCTGTCCATCCTACCACCAGGATCTGAAGACGAGCAGTGATGTTAATAAAGGGGAGCCATCACTGAGACAGTGCTGCTGCACTCCCTGGCCAAGCTGAAGGTCCACTGCATCGGCTAAAAACAGGAGACTACATGGTCGTGAAAGACTTCAGGAGGAAAAGATGGAAACACAGATGCTGGCAAGGCCCGTTCCAGATCCTCCTCATGACACACACAGCAGTGAAGGTTGCAGAAAGATCAATATGAATCTACGCGTCCCACTGCAAAAGTACCAGCTCCAACTGACCCACCACCTGAAGATCCACAGTATCAGGAGGAGGTAAAAGCGCTCCCTGCTACATGTGACGTGCCAAGTCACCAACTGAACAGATGGTGAAAGTAAACGCTCTGTTCCAACGAAACCATGATGCCAGAACAGCGGACAAGAAACAAAGAAATCTAAAGAGATATACACCAGCATACAGTCAACTTTTCAACATTTTCATAAATATTCATGTGATTATAATGCCTTTATGATGATTCTAATGTCTGTTTATTCTGTGTTACAACCAGGTTCACTGCAAGCCGAGAATGGTGATCGTTCCCATGGAGACGACGGACGTGTTTTCCCCTCATCTGACACGAATGGGGTTTTTCTCCTCTGGGCTCTATGAGAGGGTCATTCAGGAATTTTTCCCTAGAAAAGGGTTTTCGCCTGAATTTGCAGTGTAACCATTGATAGGTGTGACCTCTGAGAAGAACTGAGATGCATTGGATCTGTTTGTTTTACAGCATGGACATGTGAGAATCATAAAGTTATAATGACTTGGGAGGCGACTGCCCGATGGCCTGTATAGGCCCGGGAACAGGTTCTCACTCTGAGTCTTTTCTTTCATCCTGTTTTATGATAATGGTTGTTATCTGTACTGAGTAATATACAGTCATGTAATATCACTTGTGTAATTCTACAATCCCTGTTCTGTCTGCCTCAGCTTTGCTATAACCAGAGAGTTCTATTCTCGCAAGTACAAATGCAACTGTTTTCCTGTTACTGACATCTTAATGATGTTTGATCTTAAGACCATGCAAAAGGTTCAATCTGATGTTTGATGCTTTCAGTAAACTTTGTATTTACTTAGTTGTTCCTATAGGAACAAAAGGAGGGAATGTGATGGAAATTTAGCTGATTGTATAAGCTGTTATGTCTGAACTCATGATGATGTCGCTAGAAGTTATCTTGTTTTAGTTTTCACAAAGAACAGTGTGTTTGTCTTTTCCTCGCCATCAGGCCTGATAGACTTGTGGACTCTGTCTACATTAAAGCATACAGCATGTTTGTTTATCACTATGACGGTATTGCTTGTCAGCAGGAACTCACATAAGCATGTATGTATCAGAAGTGCATAAATATTGTTTTTCCTTACATTCTGTATGGGCATTCACTCACAAAGCTCTGTGCTGTGTGTCTGAATTCTCATCTCTGTTCTGCAGACAGATATTAAAAGCAACTCTTTTGGGCAACTGAATCAGTGAAGTTACTCATTCCTTGTGTAATTGAAGAACCCTGTGGAGATTAGACCATCCTGACAGAATATTTCCACAACACCTTGCATAGATATTTATATCTACACAATATTGTCATAACCACAAACATGTTGAGGATATAAAGACTCTGTAACATCTAACATGTTGATATAAAGACTCCATGTAAAATCTTGCGTGCTTTTAAATCTCAGAGGAGAAAAAACACAATTGTTTGGTCGTGGATGACTGTGATCACTGACAGGAAACAAACCAAGAAGCTTTCCTTATGTGGGACATACGCAAAAGGATATAAAACACTGCAACATTGCACAAACACTCATCCTAGAAGTTTCTTGTGGAGAGTGTGGACTTTGAAGACATTCTGAGGATGTCAAGCTCAAGAAACAGTTTCTGAAACACTTCAAATGTGTATTTCAGTTTCAGTGGGTAACTTAAATTCAGTCATAAATGACACCCATGAGCAGCAGACAAGCATTTACCACACTTCTGCAGTCCTCCAGAACCTCTTTCCCCTCTGTGATGACCGACACGTAGTTGGGATCTTGGTTTTCCTGTGCCATGTTCGGATGGATGACAGTGATCTTCATGATGTGATGACTGTAGTCCTCTTTCACTGCTTCTTGGCTGACATCCTGTGAAAACACACACAGCCACAATTAGAAGCCAGTGGCTTTCAAGTACCATTTGTGAAAGAGAGGTTGAATGACATGAAACGCTTAAAAATGCCTGGATTATTTGAGATTAGTGTAAAAAATGCATGAAAATATAAACAAACTACAGATATACTCAATTCAGTGTAGAGGACCTTGTGTCTTATCTTCAAAACAAATTCAGACAATTGATCCAATAACTGACAAAAATGTAAAAACAGGACACACAGTCATCAATTGCTGGTTCTTTGTATCCACAAGTTTTACCCCAAAAGATAACATTGCAAGTGAATAACAGACTATAAGGCCAAACAACCATCTTAATATAATCATCAGAAAATCTGAAAATCATAAAATGTATCTGATAGTCTTTGATCAGCTCCTCTCCAGACTCTCCAAGGAACTCAACCAAGCAGCGGATTATTATGTCTCTTCTCCCTTCGACATTTTGCCATTAAAAAAAAGGAAATTTATTACAGAGAACAATACATAACAACACACTGTTTGCACTTATAAAAAAGGAACACACTTGTAAATGGAAAGTCACCTATAGGGAATGTAAGCTTGCAACAGCATTCTACATGGGCAAGGGTATGAGAAGTGTGCAACTTCATATGTAGTGCTTAGTGGTGTGTTGAGACAGTGTGCTCCATCAAGGACTACATCATACCTACAGGTTCTCTGTTAACATGGGAATCAAACCCACAGTTTATCCTACCTCAGAGAAATAAAAAGGGATTTGATTTAATTTGTTAAAGATAAAATACAATTTCTATGTATTTAAATGTTTTGAAGTTACACCCTACGTTGGAAATGTTATTTGTCTGAGAAATAATGAAAGGAATCTTTTTCAGTCATAATTTGCCTGGAAGCTCATTCTGTTAAAAAAATTGTGACAAAATCAAACAGTTAACCCACTGTGGGAAATCATATTGACTTTGAATGTATTTTGTTTGAGCATAAGTTTGTCTACATATCTGGGAAAATCATACAGTAAATTGTGGCCACAGTGATGAAATACAAGTTTGAGGACAAGACAGCCACTGTTAAAACAAATAAAACATCAGCAATACATTCTCAGTGTGTACAGAGTCAGCTCAACATTAGCTGATGCAATTAAATACATACCACACTCAGTGAGTCCAACATTGGTCGAATTTTCATTCCTGCAATCCCGCCCTTCTTCTGAAATATCTGCACAAGTTTGGTGGTGAGCTTGTCCAGGTTGGACAAAAAGGTTCGCTCCAGATGAATTGTGCTTATTCTTTTGAACTCTTCTTTGATCTGAAATAAGAAATACAAACACAAACTCATGATCAAGGTGACTCAACACACCCTAGATACACTTCATTGCTGCATTGTCCCCAACAGAAATAACAAATGTAGTGTAACCTGTAAGGAATTACCTGAGTTTCACTGAACAGAGAAGACCATCGTTCCATGAGGTCTTGAACTATGGGCCAGTGATTTACAACCTCTGTTCTTCGGACAGCGAAAGACTTCTCCATTTTCTCATCAATTACCTTCCCATTGTTCTTCTTCTTTATTTCCTTGAGCAAATCTAGTCTCTCCTTCTCTAAGTTTCCACTGTCTAGTAGCTCACTTCAGCTTTCTTTGGCTTTTTGATGCCTTTAGGTGAACCCTCTTCATTGGAGCATCGTCTCTTCAGCGTGTTAACCTCCAGTTCTGGAACAGCCAGCTGGTGACCTCTTAACTTTGACCCGTAATTGCCCATTTTCTACTTGATCCTCTGTTGCCAGCCATATAAGCCACTAAAAGAGCCTGGATCTTTGAGGCATGGGTACTTTTCTACCAAGGCTTCAGCTACAGCTATAACCTGCACGCCAGTTGGGTATGCTGTGAAATAAAATATTCTCTCGGCTAGCTTCTCAAGTATGCTACTTGTTGCACTTGGATTGTTCAACAGTATGCCATCCTTTTCATAAGCCACATTTCCAGCTTCCAGTGCAATGTCTGCATCATAAGAAAAGGCTGAAATTTCAAACTTAGATGGCCATGGCTTAGACCTGTAAGATGATTGACATTCATCTTGGGGGGAAAGCAGGACTGTGTCCTGAGATCCAGATGAGTGGCAAGAGCTTGCATCAGAAGATGGTGGTACAGGGGATTCCATGTCAGACATGTCCGCATGACTGAGAGTTAAGACAACTGGTTCAATCATTACAAGTTTGAGGGTAGCCTTGTCTTGTACTTCCTCAGTTGAGGTCAAAGTGAAAATGTGACCATCGAAATCCATGTCCTGATACATTACAGTGAATGATCCTGTAATGTCAAATGTCTCTTTGATAATGTCAGTGAGGTCCTGAAGTGTGCTCGGGATGCCTGAAGGAAGAACTAGTTTGCGGATGTCATCCTCACCAAAGGTGATCCACGGCTTTATTGGGGTTGCTATCTCAACAGGAAGAAGCTGCATCAAAAAACAGAAGAAACATTCAGAGACAATAATTGGTACAACACCATTCTTTACTCCTGTCTTACTTGAAAGGAGAGGCAAATGTGGTGCTTCAAAGTTGTCAGTCGTCTTCCAGCAAGAGTGTATGCAGCCAAAGGATAAAAATCTTGAAGCTCTCTTTGCTGAAGTAACTGCACACTCCCTGTGTTCTCCAACTTGTATCTCCTAAGGTGTTCATTGTACCATGTGTTTTGTTGTGTTAAAAAAAGACAATTTGTCACAAATCACCATGATCTGCATCACTTAAGAAAAATCAGGCAATCCTGCAGGGGAGCCACAACACAATAACATTCCCACTGCATAGTTTGTGCCTAAAAAGCACACGGTATTTGCAAGATGCACAGTCGTGAGAATCTGTATTTCTTTTTTTTAATATTTTTTATTTTGAAAAAAAAAACATATTTCAAAATCATTTTACAACATTGCTTTCCTTTACAACTTTGCTTTTTCAGTTGGTTTTTTTGGGTTAACAAATACAAATACAAATAAACATGAAAGCTTTCTCATTAAATATTACAGAATAAAAAAAGAGTGTGTCTCACATGAAAAGTGTTTAACATGCCTGTAGCATATCAGTGGTATATATCATATCAATGGTGGAGCCGAAGTCGCCTGCAGAGATCCAGCAGATCCAGACTGAACCTGCAGCCACTCCTCACTCCCATCCATCCAGGAACGGTACATCTTACAGATATTCAAGAGTTTGATGATTAGACGCTAAATTAAATGGCCTGAATTTAGGGCTTAATCCAGCAAACTTAATAATATTTGGTAAGATATCAATAGAATACTGAACTTAAATTCAAACTAGAAAATTGCTCCACAGTCTTCTCTGATGCCTCTCAAATTCTCAACTGCTGAACGGTACACCAAACTTAAACCAAATTTTGTTAACAGCCTAATTCGGTCTAGATAACCGCCACTGAATTAAACTGGTCACATTGAATCAATTAATCATTCATCCTTTAAACTTTTGTTTAATCATTCATTCCATTTTGTCACAATGAGTCAATCCCATGTTTTCGCCATCAATCTTCCTCTATTCTAGTTTTTATTTTCTATTTTATTATTTCTGTTAGTAACCTGGTCATTTAGTTAGTCAAACTAATCATTTATTATTAGTTTTTTTCTTTTACAGTAGTAGTCTGGTTATAGTTTGTCAAATAAACATCTCATTTATAAAGAACTTGGTTATTTGATTTGTGTGTGTATATAAAGTAATTGAATCACTGTACACTAGGTCAAGAACTCCGTAGCACCCTGAGATTAAGAGACTCTGTTAATTAATGTCAAATTCACAAGTTTTCCCTGTTTTAGCAAAACTGGGTGGCGCCCTGATAATTTCTACTATTAAAGGTAATTTAATGGTTTATGATCAATAACTTAAAGATATTGTTCATAAATACATAATTTGATATTAATTAATGATTGACCAATCTGCTCTACACTATTTATGCTACATTATATTTTGGCACCTCACGCGGGGCCTTACACAAATTTGATTGTTTTATTGTACACACAAATGATTGTAATCAAAATTTAAATAAATAAATAAAGAGATAAATTAAGGGCTTCAGTGGGTGTCTATCAGACACTGTAAAAAGAAAACAATGACAGGTTACAATAGTTCCCAGGCAGAACAAAATAAGCTGGAATATTAGAGGAGCATTTTTGTTGTAAATTTAAAGATAAAAAGCATTAATTAGCATTTCTAAAATATAACTGTCAAAATTACATTTATAATACATTAGAGTTAAACGTTCTATGTAGAAAACACCGGCGACTAAGCGTGAAAAAAACAAAAAACAAAACTCAGATATAGCAAAACAAACGTAAATACTATCAAAATATATATATATATATATATACAGAATAAATACTAATTATCATTTAAATGGGAGTCATAACTGCAGAAATGGCTCCATACATTAATCAGTGATAAAGTCTCTTCTGTGTCAGAGTGTTTTGTTATTTGTTCAATGTTAGTAAGTCTTAATGTTTGTCATGTTAGTCAGAATGGAGAAATTAAATTTTTCATGGGGACGCCCGACTATAGTGAACAATGAAAGAAAGGCTGCGGCCTCGCGAACTTGTACTGAGAATATTTGAATTTGCATGCAGAGCTAAAATGCTCATTTTTAAGGCCTTGGCGAAGTTTGATTGCTGCGTTGTACCAGAATTAAATATTCCTCCCAAATACGGTTAAATCTTGCCGCAAGTTTCTGGTAGTTTAGCTGGTTTGGAACCCTCAGTCTCTGAGCTGGAGTAATTAACCAGCCAAAGACAAGCTGTCAGATGAGATGAGTCGCTGACAGTGAGGAGGACCGTTGTCGTTGCAACGGTCTATATTGATCTGAAGGATCTGAATTTAAGCTGCCTGAAGCTAGAGAAAAGAAATATTGTTGAAAAGAATCGCTGATATCCTCTGTACCTTAAGAAAAGGTTTGTGTGTCGGAAAAGACACTTTATTTAACCGGTCTCCTCAGCTGAAAAGTTTACCATTTTCTTTTCCCTTTTTGTTTTATTTTTCCTTTTCTGCTGAGTGAACTGAGTTTTGTGAGAAGTGACCAGAAGGCTTTCTCCTGGCGAAGATGCCCTTTTAAGAAAGAATAAAGAAAATGCCCATGGGGCCGAAATATAGAGAATATTAAAGAGTATGCAACGTCATGCTTTACTCATGTTGATGACATGAGTCCCTAAGAAATAGTCTGAATGAAACAGAAAACTACCAACTATACCTCTGTCCTGTGGACAAGTTAAAATAAGGAATAAGTGCCACACAGTCCTTGAAGGACTTGTGTAGAAAATTAATAAATGAGAAGGTGCTCAACATTAAGTTAACCATTAAGAAAACAAAAGGCTGGAATTATCGCCCAGTCTGAAAATAATCCATGGTAACACCAGCAGTGTTAATCAATCCAATAAACTTTTGCTATAAGTAATGATAAGAACACAGAGAAACTCTAAAGCTTGTGAGCCGTGTGTTAGAAACTGTCATATGATGTACTGAAGGAGGGCTTCCACTCCAGACTGATTCAGACCAAAAAGATCAGCTGTCATTTCTGTCTCCATTACAACGGTAATCAGCTGTAAACCCGATGAATGAGGACATTAATGTGTAAGCTGAGAACAGTCTGAATCAGGTGAGCACGGGTCTCTACTCTGTACAGTCTGCTGACAGACCTAAAATAGTATAGACTCAACAGCCTGAATTAGAACAATAACACTTTAATGAAGAGAATAAACTAACGAAAGCCAAACTAAAATGGAATAGGAAAGCCTAAACCAAAATTAAAATGAGATCTAACTGAAGATTTAAATTTGGAATAGAGATAAAAAAAAAATTAGTGCACTAAATGAGGTCATGCCCTTTGTACTGTTCTTTTAAATCAACGATGCTCCCTCCTTACTCCAGCTCATGTGTCTCCAAACCTCACTGAGAGGGCCTGGCAGGTCAAAGGTCAAAGATAAATCACTGGTTTGAAGCCAGTTGTCACAGAACACAGCAGTAAACCTTGTGACCAAAAACTTTATGAACTAAATGCAACCTTGTGAATTGGTTGAATGATCATTTGGGTGATATAGGATAAACTGAAACTGTATTATTCAAACAAATATGCATAGCAAAATTGTTTATAAAATCTTTTCAGTGCATTACTCATGCAATATTTAAATAAACAAAGGGACCAATCCTCTGTCAACAGCAGGATGGTCAATGCTACACAATGCATCACAATGCCTGATTAATTCTCAGTCCACTGAGATACCTTGTTATTAAAGCAATGATTGGTTAAAATACTAAATTTATTCTAAAAATGAAAAATTTAAATATGACACTGTGTCTCACTCTAAGTCGAATTAGTTAGCAGTGGAACTCTTGACGTAGACACTACTCTAAGACACAGATGTTGAATCTAAATTTTAATTAAATACTGCAGGTATGAACTGTCTAAAACTGAGCAGTACCCAGATGTCCTCAATTTGCCTGCATTCCCTAACTTAGAGTCCATACTCTGTATGCAATTCAACCAGGAGCTGAACAGGATAAAGTCCCTGTCTTCAAGGCAGAATGAATGCACCAAAGCTATTTAACCACTCCTGGAATAGATCAATTTGTTTTTCTTCGGTTTTACTCAATATTAAATACTTGATGGGTTCATAGACTCACATAGGAACAAAATGGAATAACTCTAAAATTAAATGACCATTTCCTGATGGAAGCTCAGGACTTATGCTCCTCAACAAGCATATTAAATTTAAGTTACCATAATAAAAAGTGATTGGCACCCAATCAGAGCTGAGAGTGTCTTGAGCATCATGACAAAGATGTGTTTCGGTTGTTCAGTGGAAAGAAAAAATGAATTCTAAAGCAAATTAATCATATGGAATTTGATATGTTGCCCTGAAAAAAAAAAATGTCTTAAGCATGTACAATTCGAAACTGTTGAAAACAAAAGTTCCGACAGCAATTATCATTCATCCAGTCAATCTATACAGTCAACCTGACAGGAAATAGAACTTTGTTCTTTATGGCCACAAGGCTGTTTAAGACCAGAGTTATTAATTTGAGAATGATAATGCTATTTACTTTATTTTGTAACTCTTGGATGTGTATATCTTAAGTATTCTTTATAATTAATGGACTCAACAAATCACCCACATTAAAACCTTGTTTAGAATGTTCTTAAAGTAATTAAAATAACAGCATCAACTCTGATCTGAAAAATGTATATGCATGTGTCTACCTGCGGGGGCGATCATCACGCTCTAAGATCTTTCATAATCCAGCATCGGGCTGGATATGCAAGATCTTGGGGGGAATATGTAGCATATCAGTGAGCATTAAATAATGAACTTAACTCTTCTCATTTCTGAGTATTTCCCCATGAAATCCATCTGACACCATGTGGCACCTAAGTGCTAAAGCTTAAAATGTAAAGCTTTACATTTTAGTGCTATTGCATAGGACTGTACTCTCTTCTGTTTTATACTTTGAGACGTGCATATGCAATTTTCTTTTAAATCCTTAAGTGTAATGTATGTGTAATGTATTTTAGGAGGTGACTCCTGCTGAGAAACTACCATCAACCCCTGAAAGCAGTGACCTCTGCCAAGAGGAGGCCACCACTTCAAAGACTGTGACTATGTCCAACCCAGAGTACATAATCTTCACAGACAGCAAACTTGAACTAGCACGACGCTCCTACTTTGAGCAGAAACGGCTGGGGGTAGATTGTGTCACGCCCTTATCCAAGGAACTCTTCTGCCGACTCATAAGAAACACCATGACCAACATGATTTCAATTGCAAGAGCCACTGAAGATTCCAGATACCCCAGCAAACATGAGGTTAACCTCATGGCGAAGCGATTGGTAGACTACTACCCCATGATGAAAAGAGGGGATGGTGAGTGGGTAAGTAGCCTTTGGTCACTACTACTTTTTGTTTGATGTTTATTGTGAAAGGTATACCTTTTTGATTTCCATTATCTGTCCCTGGCAGGAGCATGTTGCCAGAAAGCTCATGAAGAGACTCTCAAATGTCAAAAGTCCAAGGAAAGCTAAGAGGCCTCCTTCCAAGAAGCCACGACAGGATGAAGGTACAGACGTTACAACAACTGACTACGACGGAGATTCCAGTGCGTCAACCATCATCCTCAATCATTCACCTGCAAGAGCCAGCACCCCGGAACGACACCAGGAGAGCAGTGATGAAGCATGTATGTAGTGCACAGTGTTTCCCCTAGGATTGCAGCTTTTGGGGGGGGCTTGGTCATCAGTATGTCATTAAAAAAAAAATGAAAAAATGATTCAGAAGCATATATTTCAATTAATTCATCTCTTATTTATCTATTCACTTAATAATTAATCTTATTTTATCTATCTATTAATTTAATGATTAATTTATCTACCTTATTTTATCTACCTATTAATTTAATAATTAATTTAACTATCTTAATAAGTACTTTATCTCTTATCTGTTTATGTAATAATTAATTTATCTATCTTAATGAGTACTTTATCTCTTATCTATTTATGTAATAATTTATCTATCTTAATAATTACTTTATCTCTTATCTATTTATGTAATAATTAATTTATCTATCTTAATAAGTACTTTATCTCTTATCTATTTATGTGATAATTTATCTATCTTAATAATTACTTTATCTCTTATCTATTTATGTAATAATTAATTTAACTATCTTAATAAGTACTTTATCTCTTATCTATTTATGTAATAATTTATCTATCTTAATAAGTACTTTATCTCTTATCTATTTATGTAATAATTTATCTATCTTAATAATTACTTTATCTCTTATATATTTATGTAATAATTTATCTATCTTAATAATTACTTTATCTCTTATCTATTTATGTAATAATTAATTTATCTATCTTAATAAGTACTTTATCTCTTATCTATTTATGTAATAATTAATTTAACTATCTTAATAAGTACTTTATCTCTTATCTATTTATGTAATAATTTATCTATCTTAATAAGTACTTTATCTCTTATCTATTTATGTAATAATTTATCTATCTTAATAAGTACTTTTATCTCTTATCTATTTATGTAATAATTTATCTATCTTAATAATTACTTTATCTCTTATCTATTTATGTAATAATTAATTTATAAATCTTAATAAGTACTTTATCTCTTATCTATTTATGTAATAATTAATTTATCTATGGAGGTGAGGAGGAGGTGAGATGCTGTGAGATCGTGAGAGTCTGTGAGATTTGCGAGATTCAACATGGCGGCCCCCAGCTGCTAGACTAAGATTTAGCAAAATACCGTCTTTGCCAACTTATTTCGTGCTTTAAGCAGACCAATTAAGTTAGATGGACAACGCTGTACATAGCTTCACTCAAAGTGGAGGATCTTGAAAATTTCATCGACAACTATTTCTTTCGGTGCGCCATGGAAGACTCCAACACCGAAACTCGCCGGGACAACCCAAACAAGAGGAAGAAAACAGACTCCTCTACTGACACACAGGACCTTGAGACCACAGATGTCCAGATAAGCGTCCTCGATTCGATCAATAAAAAGCTCGCCATACTTAAGATGCTCCATGATGAGATTAAGGACCTGAAGGCTAGCCTGGAGTTTACTCACCAGCAGATATCCGACCTGCAGAGGGACAACACCGAGCTCCGCTCCACGCTGACAGCCGTCACGTCAGAGGTAAATATCCTTAAAAAAGAGAATAAATCTCTGAAGGAAACCGTCCTTGACATACAGACGAGGAGCATGCGGGACAACCTGATCTTCTCAGGGATTCCAGAATCTACACCGGATGACCCAGAGTCCCTAGTTAAAAACTTCATGGCTTTGGCTCTTAAAATCCCGAAAGAGACTGTGAATAACATCACCTTCCACCGCGTTCACCGGCTTGGACCCCGAAGAGGAGACCGCCACCGTCCTATCATCGCTAAATTCGAGCACTTTAAACAAAAAGAACTCGTCAAGAGCAAAGGACGGGAACTGAAAGGGAAACCATTCGGGATGAATGACCAGTTTCCACGGGAAATTAATGAGAGGCGCAAAGTCCTGTTTCCTATTCTGAAAGAACACAGACAGCGAGGCAAGCGGACTGCACTTGTGGTGGACAAACTCTACATAGATGGCCAGCTGTTCAGGGAATCCTCCATCACCCCCTGGCTCTTCTAAGGCAAACGAGAAGTAACCACAAAAACAAATGGCTCAGATTTCTAAATATATCTCTCGTTAGTTTAAAGTATATAGAGAAAGCAATCAAATCTCACAAGTTTCAAATGTTTACCTTTACCAAATGTCACCCCCCACTAGGGATCCCCTTCCTTCTTTTATTCTTTTTTCTCCCCCTCTCTGTGTTAAATCTCCATGTACCCCTCTCCCTCTCTCTCACACTCACTCCTCCTACCCCCCTCCCACCCTGTGTACCCTCTCTGTTTGTCATGACTCTCTGTGTCACAATGTGTTTGTCGTTAGTTTCACAGGCTTTATGGTGCCTTTTTATGATGTATACCATGACTCATTGTATACATCTGTCCCTAACACCTACATGGTCTTTAAGCAACACCTTACACCCCACCATCCTGACATTCACAGCTCACAAACCACAACATTCTATTTACATTACACTGTCACTAACTCAGTGTCCGAACATCGTCTCTTCTTATGTCTAAGTTAAACTTAGTTTCCTGGAATGTACATGGCATACGCTCACAGACAAAAAGAATTAAAATCTTGGACTATGTCTCTAAACTAAAAGCAGATATTCTTCTTTTGCAAGAGACACATCTACTACAATCAGAAGAGAAATCTCTTACAGATTCAAATTATAATATTATATTTTCATCTTGTTATAACAGTAGACAAAGAGGAGTCTCTATTCTAATCCACAAGAGAGTCCCGTTTACCTTAAAGTGTTTGATAACAGACCCAGACCCTCTTTCATTTATCAGACTTAAATGCTACCTCAACTACTATTATTGGAGGTGACTTTAACATAGTCTTAAATCCCTCTGTAGACCGATCGAACATGCCAATGCAGATGAAACAATTACAATCAGTCCTAACCATACGGGACTATATGAAAGATTTTGGACTAGATGATGTCTGGAGGCTCAAAACCCAACAAAAGGGAATATACTTTCTTTTCTGCAGTACACAATTCATTTTCAAGAATTGACTTTTTTCTTTCAAATAACTCCATCACACACAAAATTACCACTAGAATTCACCCAATCATCATCAGTGACCATGCACCTATATCCCTCAGTCTGTAAACTGACACTTACCGTAAACCTCCTCAGACTTGGCGCTTCAACATATCTCTACTTAAAGATCCTGAATTTGATCAAATGGTAAGGAGAGAGTGGGCAGACTTTCTAGAAAATAATGACTTTCCAGATTCATTTCCTTCTTTACTTTGGGAAACCTGGAAGGCCGTAATTCGAGGTAAAATAATATCGTACTCTTCATACAAGAAAAGAAAGGAACAACAAATGGAGACAGATATTGAGGAAAAAATTAAACAACTTTCGCAGGATTATGCATTAAATCCAAGCGAACAATTACAATCTGAGTTCCACAATGCAAAGTTATGCCTCGACGACATTTTATCAAAGAAAACAGATTTTTTACTACAGCAACTGCGATACAATGATTTCGAGCATAGCAACAAATCAGGCAAATTTCTTGCGAATTTAGTACAACGCAACAGAGAAAAATCTTTTATAAAAGCAATACAGGATCCTACTGGCAAATATACTCAATCACCTCAAGAAATCTGACATCGAAATTATATCTAAAGCACTCGCTTCCAGGTTGGAGAAAATTATCCCGGCTATAATTCACAACGATCAAACAGGATTTATTAAAGGCCGACACTCCACTAACAACTTTAGAAGGCTTCTAAATCTGATCAATTTGAAACAGCGTTGCAATGGAGAAGCGATCGTTATATCACTTGATGCAGAAAAAGCCTTTGACAAAGTTAACTGGTCCTTTCTCTTCTCTGTACTTCATAAATTTGGTTTCGGTGACTCATTTATCCAGTGGGTTTCAACTCTGTATAACTCACCTAAAGCTACTGTCACGACTAATGGGATCACTTCACAAAGCTTCACTTTGCAAAGGGGAACTAGACAAGGATGTCCACTCTCTCCCTTACTGTTTGCAATTTTTATCGAACCATTGGCTGCAGCGGTACGTCAGAACAACAATATCAAAGGTATCTGCTCTCTGAAGTCTGAACACAAAATTAATCTATACGCAGATGATATTTTACTTTATTTAGAAAAACCAAAAACATCAATGAAGGAAGTATGTAAACTCATCACAACCTTCTCACGCCTATCAGATTACTCCATCAACTGGTCAAAATCAATTATACTGCCATTAACAGAGAGCTCATGGAATCCTGCAATCCAAAACACTCATTACTCTTTCCCTACAGGCAACATTAGATATCTGGGCATAAATATTTCCTCCAAACTCTCAGATCTTGTCCACTTGAACTTCACACCACTTGTGGACAAAGTGTGTGGTGATCTGAGCCGTTGGAATAACCTTCCTATCTCACTGTTGGGACGAATAGCTACTGTCAAGATGAAAATATTACCCCAAATCAACTATCTCTTCTCCATGATCCCATTTAAACCCACAACAAAATGATTCCAAACATTAGATTCAGCTATCAGTAAATTCTACTCAAAGAACAAAAAGGCTACAATCAGCCTGGCTACTCTCCAGAAGAATAAGTCTGAAGGTGGACTGGAGGCTCCCAATTTTCTGCATTACTACCTAGCTAATCAGTTACAATACCTTATCAAGTGGATCCATCCACAGGAAGAATATAACTCCTGGATGGAACTAGAACAGTTAGACTGCAACCATATTAAACTCGCTGATCTACCCTTTATCACTTCTATTCTTAAAAATCATTCCTGCTTCAAGAATCCCTTGATCGCCTCCACACTGTCTGCATGGTGGAGAGCCCTTGAAATCACAGGAACCCCACTTCAACCCAGTGTACTCTCACCAATCTGGTACAACCCAGACTTTGTAAACAATAAAACCCCTCTCTATCTCAGTACATGGGCAGAGAAGGGGGTCACCCATCTCCATCACATCCTCCAAGATTACATATTTATGACATACACAGACTTATTCCAAACCTTTGGAATAAGGAATGGAAATTTTCTCCAATACCTGCAAGTAAAGAAAACAATTACAAAGACAATCCCAACACTTCAGTCCACCTCTCAGCCACCTGATTTACAGCCACCTGAATTTATCAAATAAATTCCAAATTGTTGCCCAAAAATAAGAAAAACCTCTCAAAAATGTATAGTTTCCTCTCAAAGACAGACTCTATACATTTACCAATCCCAAAATGGGAGAAAGACTTATCCATGCCCTTAGACCATGATTTTTGGACTCAGATCTGTGGAAACACATTTAGCATGACAAAAAATACTAACCTACAACTGATCCAATTTAAGGTTCTCCACAGAGCACACGTAACGCAGTATAAAATGTATAAAATGGGTTTCTCACAGTCTGACTTATGCACCCAATGCACTCAAAAAACTACTGATACTTCTTTTCATGCACTGTGGCTATGTTCTCCTGTATTTCAATTCTGGGCAACAGTAACACAGAAACTCTCTTCTATTTTGGACTGCAGGATCCCACAATCTCCAAACTTATGCTTAATTGGCGATTTTACCACAGCGACAGTACCAGTCATTCACCTCCAACCCACGCTTGTAGCTCTCGCCATCGCTAAGAAGACCATCTTGGTTAATTGGAAGGATAAGAGAGCAATCAACATTACCCATTGGCTAAACCTCCTCTTTGAGCATATCTTACTTGAGAAAATATCTGCTTCCCGAAAGAACCAATTGACATCTTTTGAAGAAAAATGGTCTCCATTTATTAGAGCTCTCAATATAAATCTATAGTCTATTCTTGTTTCCCTTTTTTTTTTTTTAAAACATTGTCCTACATTTTTTGGCAGAAGAATAATCTCTATTTTAGAGGTCTTAATATAAATTCATAGTCTGCTCTTGTCTGTTAGCATATGCCGACCCCCCTCATAAATTTGAGCTGTTCCAGAAAATATTCATTCTCTCTGTGCCTTTGTTCTGATCCCTAACTTGTCTCCTCTTCTCTTATATTGCAGTTGAATAACCATCTCTTCATTAAGGAATGATGGATCCAAGGACTCCAAGGCTGGGTGCTGGCACAAGGGGATTACTTTTCCTCTTGTCCCTGGTGTTGCTCTACGATTCTGAGAGGCCTGCCCGGCTGTGGCCACTCCCCCGGGGGTGGATGTGTCCGATGTCTCTCCTTTTGGGCCCTATGGCTTCTGGGCCTTCGCTGTTTTCCGGGGCCTGGGGGGCGGGGTAGTTGCCCCTATCTCCTCGTGGCGGTCTGGCTGGCTCTGGGGGTGTGGGGCGGGAGGGTGCTTCCCAGTTCCTTTCCTGCCAGCGTCCCCTCCTCTCTTCTCTCCTGCCTGCCTGCTCCTCCTCCCCCCTCTCCCGTCCCCGGGGTTCCAAGCTCAGCTTGCTCGATCCTCGATCCGGGTCCGACGCGTTCCTGGACTGTGATGGGGCCAAGCCGGATGGGGGCTTGCTCCGTTCCCAGCGGAGCTTGTCTCCTCGTGCTGGGGGGGTGGTGGGGCGGATCAGTGTTACGGTGGGTCGGGGGGGGCCTCCCCTCGCACACAAGGGGGAATCCCGGGGCTTGGGGGGGAGCGATCTGGGTCCGCCGGTAGGGGGATTGTTTGCCGGACAGCGCTGGCTTGCGCATCTGGCTCCCGGCTGGTGGAGTGCGTATCGATCCTTTTCGGCTGTGCTGGTTGGTCGCTGCATCTCTAATTCTGCATGGCTGCTGGGGCTCTGCTCTGAGGCTGCAGCTTTCAGGGTCATGGTGTTGGTGGGGCCTGCTGGTTTGTGTGGGATCTCCCTGGCCCCTGGCCTCTTGATCCTGGGGGCCCAGTGCTTCAGGAGCTATGCCCATCTCTTCTACTCCCCTCGCGGCTCTGTTCCCATGGGCCGGGTCCACACCAGACTGCCTCTTAATGTGCACTTCACATATCTTGCACCTCACTATACATAGTCACATTTAGGCACATATAGGGACTCAACACATAGGGCTTTGAAGACAGGTGGGGGTGAGGACGGTGGGAGATTTGGTGGTGCGAATTGCAGTGCTCCAGGGCACTGTAGTCTCCCCCTCTCCCACCCACTTGCCCCCCCTGCTCTTCAATTTTAATACTGTATTTTAATACAGTAAAATACACACAGTAAAATACACACTCACGCTTTTCGGGGGGTTTGGGGTGGCTTGGGGATTCGGATTAGGGTTGGCTGCAGGTACCCTTATCCTGCAGCCCTCTGTTCTTCCCCTGCAGCCTCTTCTGCCCTTCCAACTTTTAATGCACCACATTACACACAGGGTAGCACTAACCACGTTTTGGGTGATAGGCTTCCTCGTCTGGAACCGGGGAAGCCCATAAATAGGTTGGGATCACTAAATTAAATTAATGGCCATTCTGGTGGGACCCTGCCCCCTCGAATCTCGGGGCTGCGAGGGGGGGGAGGTTGGGGGCCTGGGGGGTCCCCTTGCAGCTATGGTGGGCCCCCTGATGCTGTGGCGTCAGTGGTGGTGCCACGGCAGCTGGGTTTTGGGGGTGTGGCGGCTGGTCAGTATGGTCGGGGGGCTGATGGTGGGCTCTTTGCTGGCCGGGGGTTGGGTGAGTGGGTCGGCGCGTGCGGTTGCTGCTCCCTGATTGGTGGATTCGGCCTGCTCTCGCCCGTGCTCTCGGTTGTCTCTGTGTGTGGGGTGGGGCTCCCTGTCGGATTCATGGTGGCGCTGGTCCGTCCCCCCGCTTTTCCCTCTCCCTTTCCCTCCTCGCCCACACTGGCCCCATGGTTTGCGTTCGGACCCGGCTTCGGTCGCCTTCTGGCTGCCGCCCGGTGATGGCCTGCTGTGTGCGGGCCCGGTGCTCCCTCGCTCTCTCGTCCCCCCTCCCTCCAGAGGGGAGCGCTTGGTTCGCGGGTCTTGCCTCATGGGCGGCGGTGGCCTCCTGTCTCCCCGGGTGTTGGGGTGGCTGGGGGGGTGGGGGTTGGGGATGGGGGTGGATGGTGGGGTGGGTGGGCCCTCATGTCGCTGGCCCCTTGGACCTGTCCTGGCCTCCTGGGAGGTGGTGGTTTCTGTCTCCTCCTGCTCGTTGGATCTGCGTGGTTCTCGGTGGCCCGGGTGGCTCTCTGGGTTTGGCATCGTCGATGCTCCCACTTCCCCGGGTTGTTGTGGACACCTGGCCGATCTGGCCATGAGGGGTCGTGGTAGACGCTCTGGGCTTCGGTGTTCTACACACATGCATGTTTTATCCAGACCTTATTAACTCCTCCCGAGTCACATTGATGAGTACTGATGTGAACTGCTAGTATGTGCCAAATCATTCGTCCGACTTCTCACTAAGGTCATATTTTCTCCACATACTTCTTTCATTTGTGTTCTCGGTAGCCTACTCTATACGGTTAGGTCCTCCACTACTCTGGTGTTCAATACTGTTGGGTGTTGGGATGAAGGTGTTAGGAATGACACAGTAGCTTACACGTTTTTTTTATTCCAATAGCACTGCCTGTCTGTAAACTTCCCTTTTTGTTTTGTCTGTCTGTCATTTATTTCCCCTTCTTATCACCCAGGTGTAGCACGTCCCTCTCTGGCTTATAACAGGAAATTCCAATAAATAAAGTAAGATTACATTCCAGGGAGGGCCGGTGATGGTCACATACACGCACCAAATATTAATAGCTTTTGCTGCAAGACTAAAATATGCATAATCTCATAAAAGGTCAACACTCTTTTGTGGTGTTGAACAATGACAACAATGCAGACAAAGTGAAAAAAAAAAAAAAATTATCTATCTTAATAATTACTTTATCTCTTATCTGTCTATCCATCCATCCATCCATCCATCCATCCAAGCCAAAGTGCAAAACTGAGCCAAAGTGCAAAACTGTGAACAAGGCCAAATAAAATGACTTTAAAGGAGAATTTCTGTTTTTTGACACCTGGGCCTTATTTCTGGGGTTATATACGCTGATCTACTCAGTCACTACTCACTAAAAAAGTAATATATTACAATATTAGCAAAGTAACATATTACAATATTACCATTTGGCAGAATAATATCATTACTTTACTTTTACTGGGAAAAGTAATAATAATACAGTAATATGTAATTCATTACTGCCCAACACTGCTCTGTATACATCTCTGGGTTTGGGATAGAGAAAACTTGAAACATGATGCCACCAAAGAGTGAACTACTTCACTGTCTCTAGGGATGTTTGTCTTAATTTCCATATTGTGACAGGTTACAAACATGAGTGAGTAAAGCTAGTACTTCTCAAGTTCCTCTTAAGTATTAACTTGTTACGTTGGAAAATTAATATTTCCCCACAGTCATATTTCACACATTTTCTGTTGTCATGATGTTTTTTAATGTTATTCGCTTGCATTATGGTTATTGTTATGCACCAACATACCATAGAAAATATGTAAAATCTCCTTTGTAATAAATAATTATTCTGATTCTAACACCCTCATTCCTGCTATATGCTTTCAGCTGGTTCAGTTGACTTCCTAGACAGCCCGAAAACCCAGGCAAGGCATTACAAGACTCTCCAAGAAATGTACAAGTCCAAGAAACCGAACAAAGCAGCAGTGGCCCAATTGCTGGACCTGGAGTTCGAGTCTTGAAGACGCTTCATCGACACTGCTGTTAAGGAGCAAGACAGACCACTGCAGATTCTAGAGGCTTACCCGTGTTTCAAAGAAATGGATCATGTAAGTTAATGTTTGCCCTATGTAAACAGTCAACAGTTGGTTTGTTTTTTGTTGTTTTTTTTTTGCTATCTGATTCAGCGCATCTTGACATGCTTTTCATATTTCTGAGACATAACTATTCTTATGCTGTTCTACAGGGTTTGTATGGATGTTTGAAATACTTGCAAATGCTTGAATTTTAATGTGTTTTCAAGGTCTAAAAAGTACTTAACTTTACTTTAAGTTTTTGAAAGTGCTTGAAATTAGAACTCACGAGTATTATCTAGTTTGTGTTTATTGTCTTTCTGTATTTTAATGTATTTTTCTAGGTTCTGGATGAGATGCGAAGAATTATTCAACCATTGAATTCCCAGTACATCCTTGAGATGAAGGTCAGATGGGAAAACTTCTACACCAAGGTGCAGTTCTTTGGCGTAATGAAGAAAGCAATGAAGCCTCCAAAAACTTTGAATGGAGGTATGATCACAGGACCTTGAGTTTGTTTGAGCTTATATTTTTGATATTACATAATAAGCAGTTATTTATTGTCCTGTTCCTTTTCTGTCACACCAGTGGAGCATGCAACAGCAGTCTTCAGAGCCCTGCCACTGCTCTTTCCATCTGGCACTGCACCTCCTAAAAAGCTGGGCTCTAGCAGCGAGGCACTTTTCCATGTCCTTACGGTGAGGCTATAGTATTTTATGCTGTTTGTTATGGTGATTTACACAAATGTGTTGTCTGTAGCTTTATTGAAACTTGCTGAAGTGCGTTACCAATGAACCTTCATATTAATTTCCCTTAGATGGACTAATGTTGCTAGGATTTTGATAATTATCATCTGAATATTCAGTGTTTAAGTCAGGTGAGCAATGCTTGTGGTCTGTTTCTAATCTTCATTGTCTTGTGTCATTTAGACTTCAGAGGACCCCGATGGTTTCCTGCGCCAAAGACCCTTGGCTTGTCCAGTCCTTCTTGTCTCTGAGGAGAATTGCATGATTGCTGTGGGGAACACACCGGTGACCACATTCAACAGAGAAGACCTTCATGAAGGACTGCTCTATCTTCTGGCATATTATTATGCCTTCCACCTCACATACCCAAAATGCATTTCCACACTGCTGTCTGTTTTGCAAACAGAAATTCTCAGCGATGCCATCCATGACCGTGATGCAACCACCTCCTACAAAAAAGCCCTCAGTGAGTGGCGGTCCTTCATTGAGTGAGTTAATATGCTCTTCTCTTTGTCACTGCATGAAGTTTCAGAAAATGTTAGCCACATGTCATTTTACATGTCAAACCTGTAGTTGCTGCAACCATCGAGGTTTTGAAGCCTAAAGAAAAGAAAATTGAGCATTTTAGGGTGGAAATGACACTGCAAAAACTCAAATTTTTACTTGTAGTCAACAATATCTCATTACACTAAAAATAATACACAATCACCTAATGTTTTACACAATTTTCATTTGTTTCAAGTCATTTTCACTTGTTCAAGTGTCTAAAATCAATAGGTGATTGTGTATTATTTTAAGTGTAATGAGATATTGACTACAAATATAAATATTTTGGTAAAAAGATACTAAAAAGATTTTTTGCAGTGTCACCCCCCCCCCCCCCAAATGCTCAGTATTCTTTTTTGTGTGACACTGGCAGCAAGAATGTTATGCTTTTTTGTTCAAATATCTGCTTTCACATAACTTGATTATGCCCATTTTGACAGTGGCAGTATTGTACAGTTTGAATGTTGTGCTGTATTTTGTTGATTTTAATAAATCAAAATGCAGAAAGTAAGATGCCTTATTTTAAGACAATATTGCTTATTTTTAGCCTTCTGTTTCAAGGAATTGTATCTTATTCTAAGTTGTTTTTGCTAATTATCTTTCTTAAAGTTGAGATATAAATTCTTAAAGTCAGCTCAGTCAAGAAAAAGAAAATCCAGTTTTAAGAAAATATTTATTATTTTTTCATTATATGAGAATATTAATTAAGGTATACATTCTTAAATTAAGAAAAATATTCTTAAAATCAGTCTAATCAAGAAAACAAAACACTCATTTTAAGCAAACATTTCTTAAATAACGCAGTTTCTTTGCTTGTAATAAGCAAATTTTCCTCAAAATGTAGTGTATTTTTCTTGTTTTAAGACAAATTATGTCCCTAAAGTGGCTAGATTTATTTGCTAATTTTAAGAATTCTAGGTAAGGAAATTTTGCTTACCCCATTGGCAGATTTTTTTGCTCAAAACAAGAATTTTTTGTCAAATTCAGGAATTTTTTGCTTATTTCTAGTGGGGTTGTTTTTGCAGTGTTCTGTGTTCATTTATTCTTTTTGAGACTGTTCTAGCACCACAGTTTCTTTGTATGGTCATTCCAGCATTAAATCATTTCTTTAGTGCCATCTTGTGGTCGTTGACTTGCAGAACCTGGCTGCAGGGAGGCCAATGACCCGAGCATTTCTCAGCAGAGAGATCGACTTTCTAAGTCTTTTTCAGAGAGTACTAAGAAAGTCTTATTCACAAATGGACATGGGCATAAATGACTTGGTGTCATGTTGGCTTTCACTTGTGTGTCAGACAGGGAATGCAGTGGGTGACTGACACAGAAGGATGCCCAGAAACTACAGTAGGTGAGCTGTCACAAGATACAAGAAGAAATGGAAATGATCAATTAAACCAAATGTTGGAACAATGCAATATCAAACAGCATGTGTTAGTGGGTCAAACCCAGCTTGTAAACCATAACACAAGACACAATGTGTTCGGATGTCTCACATTCACACTTTACAGATCTTGCTTGCGATTTAGAAACTGTGACAAACATGTCCTCTGTGGTTTCATGCAAAATATTTGCTGATGTCGTCGGTGAGAATAACAGATTTCACACCTGTTAAGAAGTGTCTCTTCACACATCCCCTCTGTAGTGTTATGTGTGATCGCTTGCAGAGACACAGGTACGGCAGGTGAGCTGGTAAATTAAGTGAACTCTTAGTTATGGGTTAAGCTTCAATTTTGTAAATACTTGAATCTGTTGAACTTATAAAACTACACATTTGTACGGTAAAAGGAGGTGGGGGAACTATATGCTCTATTGATTGACGCACAATAGCAGCATCTACAGAGGGGCAGATAAGATCAGTAACACCCGCTGAGTCTTTTTTATGGGTTATCACAGTCACAGATTACAGTAAATACTATACATTTGCTCAGTATTTCTTTGCACAACTCCTTCTTGTTTGTATCATCTTGCTCACCTGCATGAAAGAGGATGAAAAGAACATTAAACCACACATGAAGCTGATTGCTTTTGTCACGGGTTCAAGTTCAAAATGAAAAACAAGCCATTATATCAGAGTATGGAACATTAGTTATGTCTTGTTTTATTTATTTCGTTTGACTGTAGACCTGTCCAGGGTTTTTCCCTGCCTTCTACTCATTACCGGGATACAGCATCGCCTCACCTTCCACCCTTCAAAGCTTAAAGAAAATAATTCATGAATGATTTTAGTTTCAAGACAAACTTCATTTTCACATGTGGGTGCTAATGAGTATACTGTGTGTGCTCACAGGTTCACAGACAACCAGTTGTTCCTTGTACATTTAATGGTAAATAAATGGTAAATTGAACATAATGCAGTCTTCTTCTACGTGTATGTAAAATATGACATAGTTATGAGGGTCACATCCTGGGTGTGGGCAAACTGCCCGGCCCTCTCTGTACATCTTTACATCATGTATAGGCTGGGTTTCCCAAAGGCATTTTATTTCTTCTAGCAGATCATATTCTTCCATGAATAGGCTTAACAGATTAACAGATTAACAGCTGATTAACAGCATGGTTTTGGGAAACCTAGATCCACACCAATAAATAAAAATGAGACACAAAGTGAGAGACTTAGACTGGGACTTAGCCATTGAACTCAACATGTTATTGACTTCTTTACCATCAAATCAGACAGTAACTCTTAAAACAATTTTCAAATGAAAACAACTGGTAGATACCTGTTAGTGCTTGAACTATTGGTGGTTTAATGTATTCTCCAGTAATTTAAAATCTGTGTTGTGAATGGACCACAATGAGACGTTTTTCTGATGACGCTTCAATTTCAATTAAAAACATACAGTTTGTGTAAAAATGTGAATTTTAGCGTCAAACCTCGTAAAGCGTAAACACAGCCATGGAGATGAGACCGACCTGAGTTATAGTCTCCAGCTCAGCCAGCACAGCATCTTCATCTTCTTGAGACAAATATCCAGCAAACATCTCATCTATTTGCTGCAGAGACACAACAAGCTCTCAGCTGTAGCATATCAATGAGCATAAAATAATGAACTTAACTCTTCTCATTTCTGAGTATTTCCCCACGAAATCCATCTGACACCATGTGGCACCTAAGTGCTAAAGGCTTAAGTTTTATGACTGGCAAAATAAACAGATAAGACCAGTTCTTCCTCTCTGACCCAAGAAACTCCAGGACATACACCAGGAGGAGGAGTTTTATTGCCCACATTCCTGCTTTAATCCTGCCAGACACATCCAAAGCTTAATGTGGCCTCTTCCTTTCTCCCTGCCTGGAACAGAACATTACATTAAGATTTTAATGGTTAACTATGCTTTCATCCCTCAGCTACTGTCATATAAGTATCACTGTTACAATGTCAAAGATCAGTCTCCACACAGATCCTCTTCCTTTTCCTCCTTCTGATAAGGACTAAATGTGACATGTGGGATTGGTTGTGGATTAAGTCTACAGACACAATCATACATAGATCTGCCTGTGGTAGTACACCTTCCTACATGCTCTGATATCATGGTTCATCTGTGTGTTTAATTTGTTGATTAATTTCAATTCAATTGGTCAAGTTTTGTTCTGTGGTTTCCTATTATAGGGTGTTTGGTACTGATCTGCAGCGGAGAGAGGGAGCTTTCACATAGAGAAACTTTAATAAAGTAAAACACAGCAGTATTAAGATTAAATAAGTTAAAAGAATATCATCTCAGTTAACTTGGTGGATGGGGAGGGACCAGTGGTCACACCCCCACTGGACCTTCAACAAAGATCATAAAAAGCTGGTCTGAGTGCTCCCTCTAATCTTCTTCAGTCCTTCAGTCAGTCAAGTTCTGGTCTTCATCCTCTCCACTGCATCTCTGTTCTCCCTCTCCCACATGCTGGGAGGGGGAGGGAAACAATGATGACCCAAAGACAGAGACAGGCTGTCCCACCGCAGGCTCAGCGCCTCATGGCGTGAAGAGCAACCTCTCCAGAATCTTCATTCTGCTCCAGATATGACTGAAAAACTCTGAATGCTGCCTCTGAATGGCCTCCTCAGGACCCAGCATCTCATGAAGAACAGCCTATCCAGAACCTTCCAACTCTGCATCCTGCCTCAAGACCATCTTGTCTCCTCTCTCTGCTCCTTTGCCCTGAAAATGTGAGCCAGCTCCTCTGCTCAGACACAGGCTGCAGAAAATGACTCCAGCTGTCATGAAGAAACTTAAAAGAAGAAAAGACTGTCGGTCGACACGTTGGTGTGAATCCAGCCGACCTCCCCCACCAACAAAGAGAGGGGGAAGAATTGAAGCAAGGGCACAGAGACTATGCTGTGAAGAGGAGCGACAGACAGAGAGAGACTGAGATGGAGCCATGTCAACTAGAGGACCAGAGATGACCAAAGGTTTTCAGAATTCCCCCGAGATGTCCAGAGCTGTCCAGATGTCCACCGATGTCCGAGAGAGCCAATGGTGGAGCCGAAGTCGCCTGCAGAGATCCAGCAGATCCAGACAGAACCTGCAGCCACTCCTCACTCCCATCGATCCAGGAACGGTGATATACTGCATATACATCTTACAGATATTCAAGAGTTTGATGATTAGATGCTAAATTAAATGGCTTGAATTTAGGGCTTAATCCAGCAAACTGAATAATATTTGGTAAGATAGCAATAGAATACTGAACTTAAATTCAAACTAGAAAATTGCTCCACAGTCTTCTCTGATGCCTCTCAAACTGCTGAACGGTACACCAAACCTAAACCAAATTTTGTTAACAGCCTAATTCTTAATTTGGTCTAGATAACCACCACTGAATTAAACTGGTCACATTGAATCAATTAATCATTCATCCTTTAAACTTTTGGTGTAATCATTCATTCCATTTTGTCACAATGAGTCAATCCCATGTTTTCACCATTAATCTTCCTCTATTCTAGTTTTTATTTTCTATTTTATTATTTCTGTTAGTAGCCTGGTCATTTAGTTTGTCAAACTAATCATTTATTATTAGTTTTTTTCTTTTACAGTAGTAGTCTGGTTATAGTTTGTCAAATAAACTTTATAAAATTATAAAGAACTTGGTTATTTGATTTGTGTGTGTATATAAAGCAATTGAATCACTGTACACTAGGTCAAGAACTCTGTAGCACCCTGAGATTAAGAGACTCTATTAATTAATGTCAAATTCACAAGTTTTCCCTGTTTTAGCAAAACTGGGTGGCGCCCTGATAATTTCTACTATTAAAGGCAATTTTTGATTTATGATCAATAACTTAAAGATATTGTTCATAAATACATAATTTGATATTAATTAATGATTGACCAATCTGCTCTACACTATTTATGCTACATTATATTTTGGCGCCTCACGCAGGGCCTTACACATTATATTTTGGCCCAATGCGGGCCTTACACAAATTTGATTGTTTTATTGTACACACAAATCATTGTAATCAAAATTTAAATAAATAAATAAATAAATAAATTAAGGGTTTCAGTGGGTATCTATCAGACACTGTAAAAAGAAAACAATGACAGGTTGCAATGGTTCCCAGGCAGAACAAAATAAGCTAATCTGCTGTAAACCCGATGAATGTAAACATTAATGTGTAGGCTGAGCAGTCTGAATCAGGTGAGCATGGGGCCCTACTCTCTACTGTTTGTTGACAGACCTAAAATAGTATAGACTTACCAGCCTGAATCACAGAAGCAACACCTTAATGAACATAATAAACTAACAAAACCTATCTAAAATGGAAGAGTAAAGCCTAAACTAAAATTAAATGAGATCTAATAGGAATTTAAATTTGGAGTAGAGATAAAATTAGCACACTAAATGCTCTGCACTGTTTTTTTAAACCAGCTGTGCTCCTTCCTTACTCCAGCTCATGTGTCTCCAGACCTCTCACTGAGAGGGCCTGGCAGGTCAAAGGTCAAAGATAAATCACTTGTGAAGCCAGTTCTCACAGAACACAGCAGCAAACCTTGTGACCAAAAACTTTATGAACTAAATGCAACCTTGTGAATTGGTTAAATGATCATTTGGGGGTGATATAGGATAAACTGAAACTGTATTATTCAAACAAATATGCACAGCATAATTGTTTAAAAATCTTTTAAATGCATTACTCATGCAATATTTGAATAAACAAAGGGACCAATCCTCTGTAACAGTAGGATGGCCAATGCTACACAATAGAGATAATACACGTACCCTTGTGTCAAAATAAGATTTACGACCTAGTGATTTATGACCCGGGCGGCACGGTGGTGTAGTGGTTAGCACTGTCGCCTCACAGCAAGAAGGTACCGGGTTCGAATCCCGGGGCCTTTCTGTGTGGAGTTTGTATGTTCTCCCCGTGTCTGCATGGGTTCTCTCCGGGTACTCCGGCTTCCTCCCACCATCCAAAAACATGCATGGGGATTAGGTTAATTGGCTAATTTAAATTGACCGTAGGTGTGAGTGGTTGTCTGTCTCTATGTGTCCTGCGATGAGGTGGCGACTTGTCCAGGGTGTACCCTGCCTTCCGCCCTAAGACAGCTGGGATAGGCTCCAGCCCCCCCGTGACCCTACGAGGATAAGCGGTAGATGATGGATGAATGATTTATGACCCCCGCCATGTGACAGTCATGTGACACGTGACAGTCATGTAGACCCCCCCCACAATAACACATGACAGACATGTGACCTATGTAATACAGACCATATGATATTAATATGAGCTCATAATATTATTAGACACTTTGAATTAATTGCGGGCTGGTGTCTTGTGGAAGACTGCTCTCTTATAGTACTTAACACTTAACATCCCAGGACCCAGACCTATGTATGAAAGAACACATTATGAGTAGTAGTAGCCTGAGGATCAATGAAAAGCAAAGGGGGTGTGGACTACTCCACACCGTTCTTTATTAAGAACGGCGTTGTTGCATCCGGCATTGAGATCACCATGCCTCGATACAAGACTCGCACAAATTCTAAAGACACCCTGAAGCAGGCAGAGTGTGAAGAGGAGCAGCAGCAGCATACAGGCAATCTGGTTCCTGATACCGATGAGAAAGAGGTGCAGAATCTTAGACCAGTGACCATGTCACGGATTTGTGAGACCCCAGTCACCATCTAAAATGACTTTATTGTTCCCACTCTAGCCCATAGATGACCTCCTCATGAATAAATGCTCAGTTAGTTAGGTCTCTAACTGATGATTACTTTATAGTAGGCCTGGAAGGCGCAATTTGTCACACACACACACACGCACATCCTCGTGTTTGTCACTTCAGCTGGACCGCAAGTTTTTTACCCAATCGTGGGCCCCCCCCTTTCCAGAGGTCCTGGGCTTCTGTAAAAAATCTGGGACACGTAAAAAAAATCCTAAACACAATTACCACTTTCCTTTAATATAATTCAAAACTTTTTTCTCCACAAACTTTTTTTGGTCCTTTGCGGGGCCCAGTTTCTAGCAGTCAGGTTTTGTGAGGTCCACTTTCAAAACACACACATATTTCTAGTTTTTATATGCTAACAGAGCCTCTCAAGACATTAACAGTTTCCATAGTTTGTCCTTAATCACATCTATTTCTCAAAACTCACCAAGGTGAGTTACAAAAACACCATTACAATCTATAACAAAATTAAGATTTATTTTTTGTAACAAAGAGACATCAATTCCTTACAACGAAAGCAAAACTGAACCAGTTTCACTTGCCTAGCCATTAAACAACTAGTTTGTACCAACATACCAGATACATTTCAGAGCTTTAGTGTAAAAGTCTCATCTTAGGGAGGCCCTGCATCATAACACAGGTAAAATATTTTAATTCAATACTATTAAATTTGCCTGATGGTCATACTGAAACGTGGCCACTGATAAATTTGGCATATTATGTTAATGTTCTCAACTATTAATCTGTGCAACAGTGAGGCATGACTGGCTGGGTGCAGACAGTTATTCTTTGCTTGAGGAGCATTAAGTGCATGGCCACCAAACTTGATGACTGTGTGTCAACATTAGCTTACAGCCCTACCAAATAAATCCTGATAACTTAATTCACAGTGGATCTAGTAACATGGGAGCAGCACAACAGTTTGTCCTTTAGTGTCTGAACTTAGTTTTGAAGGTAAATGTTCTGCTTTCTCATGAACTGAGTTATATGAAGAACAAAAAAAAAATAAAATAAAAAAAGAACATAACTTAGAAAATACTCAAAATCATCTCCCAAATCATTAACCGGTCCACATCTCTAACCTTGACATGCACATATATGTATGTGTGTGTTTGCTATGTGCAGGCCTTGGGCTGATGTGCTTCAGAAGTGCTGCAAAAGATTTATTTCAATAACAAGTAACAAAAATCACTAATCAGCTGAGCATTCCAACCACTGTTCAATGATTCACTTTTACTCTAGTTTTCGCCTCAGGGCAGAAATTCTATTTTTTACAAAATATTTAACTGCCTTCCAGTCTCTGTTAGCAAGGGCTTCAGCTTCAGCAGTAATGCAACGCTCACAGTCTGCTTTACCCGGAACTTGGTTTAGGACAATGCATCTCCTTAAATGCCTTTCGACAGCAGCACATTCCTCTGGGGTCCAGTTTCTTTTGGGAGCGGTTTGTTTACCTAGGATATATAGCATATAAAGAACATGTTATAGTTTTTTTAAAAAAAAAAAAAAAATACACATCTTGATTAGATCAAATATACACATACATATATAAATACATACACATTATACACATGACACATGACAATGATCCAAAACACACAGTAAAAGTGGTGAAGAAATGGTTAGCGGACAAAAGCATTTATGTTTTGCAATGACCCAGCCAGAATCCAGCTGTGAATCTGTGGAGGAGCGAAAGTTCAGGGTGATGCTCCTCCAACCTGAAAAAGCTGCAGTTCATCACTAAAGATACCACTTTTTGTTCAAATGACAATAAAAGCTGTGAAATACTTTTTTCCACAATGATGCCTCTTGTATGTCGTCTTATTAGCTTTTGGAGACACCAGTGTCATTACTTGCTAGTTGAATAAAAGTAACTTTCAGTCAAAATTTGCCAGGAGTACGAATAATTTCAGGCTTAACTGTATATATTCTGTGCTTTGTCCCATATCTTTATTGTTAATATTGGAATATGTTTGTGTGTGTTTTACTATTTATTTCAGTTTGATGTTCTTTTTGTATAGCACTTTTTCAGCTTAAGCTGTGTTTACATATGCTGTACAAATAAACTTGCACTTGCTACAATGATGAATAAGCTACTCAAAATGTACTATTACCCTAAACATGACTTAATTACACACACTTAATTACATACATACTTTGGGTAGTATGTATGTAATAAGTTATTTATCTCTGTCTTGGCTCTTGCTCTTTGAAATACTTACCTTAACATAACTAGTCACTAAAACAACAAGGCATGTGCTGAGTTGGTTTAAATAAATAAATGAAGTATTACACACTGTTTGAGGGAAAAAATACAGCATGTTGACAGTCATCGTCAACATGCTCATCACTGACATGAGGCCTCCATCAATGGTTGAAGATAAAGGCTTCACTACAATGATCTGCACCTTGAACTCTGGTTACAGTTTTCCCTAAAGTACCCCTTAAGCTATTTGACATCAACATTTAGTTTGTATTTTTTTTAATTTTTCATAATTTATTATCACAAATTAGAAATTTGCCTCAGGGCTTTACAATCTGTACAGGATATGACACCCTCTGTCCTTTACAAACAACAAACTGTTAACTTGTAGTCTTTAATAGAGACTTTGGACTGCTCACAATCACTGAACTACATACTTAGAATTGTTGTATAGTGAAGTTCCTTATTTAAGTTTATAAATTTAAAATCTTAAAAAATTTAAAGATGTTCTTTAATTAATGTAGTGATGATATATTTGTATCTTGTAACTTTCAATGTGCAATAAAGGAATCCATTAAGCTCATTACACTCACCTCTCTTTTTGCTGCCTTCCTCTTCGGGGCAGTCACTGTGGAGGTACTTTCATCATCTTGATCTTCATCGTCTGACCCCTGTGCTTCTAGCATACTGGCATCTGAGTTTAAATAAATAGTGCATTAGGACAGCATTTCACACTGCCAGCTGACGCGGGTCTGACCTCCAACTGTGAGAGTTGTGTGTCTGTTTTTGTTTTGTCATCATTACAGATGTAAGTGCACCAGAACACAACAAGGTAAACAATGGACAGCATGAACATTACCAAGTCACATGTTAACGTTGTTTAGCGCATTACAATTTGTTCCTTTTGCAAAGTGTACAAACCCAGTGCAGTACTAATACTAGTATTAATGCATACTGCTATGATCAATAAAAAAAGGTGAGTCAGATCACTGTACAAACTGTATTTAAACACAGTCACATAGTTCACACCGGGATTCCCCGATCGGTGGGATTTCCTAAGAATGACGTAGGACTAAATCACAATGCGCTCCCATTAAAGATGATGTCTCTACACATTTGATTTGTTTGATTAAATAAAATCTCTGTCCTTCAGAGATCAGTCTCTGGAGATCAACAGATAGTCTGATCTTACGAGTGAGCAGCTCTGCAGCTCTTGAGCTTCACACTGACTAAAGTGACTTCAAGTGACTAAAGCAGGATGCGACAGGCAGGCACATCAGCGATATCAGATAAATTAGTGGGTCGACCCGGGTTTTTGTGCAGTGTGAAAGGGTGTGTTCATTAATAATTATGTAGCCATCTGTACGAATTCTGCATTAGAATCTTTGTTTTACCTAACTGTTTTTGTCAGTGCGCCTCACCATTTTGCAGTAATAGTAGACTGACATAGTCTAGAATGACATAATTTAGGATATTGTCAAATTAGGAGAAACGCTTGCACTAGAAGTCTGCTTTACATCTGTAAGCTGACCTCTCTTTTTTGCTGCCTTCCTCTTCGGGGCAGTCACTGTGGAGGTACTTCCATCATCTTGATCTTCATTGTCTGACCCCTGTGCTTCTAGAATACCGGCATCTGAGTTGAAATAAATAGTTTACACATACAAAATTATACTGACAGGATCCTATCTTGTCATTGGAAAAGCAAACAATTTGCAGTGGTCAGCAGTATAGTTCACATACAGTGATAATTTAGTACATGGCATGTCTCATAATGATGAAAAACAACAATTTAGAGCAACAATGTAAAGAGCAGATCCTAGTAACAATGGGCTCTTAAGGCTTCCAGTGGCCAAAACAAACTGCAGATGACCCAAATTATTAATATCCAATGACAAGTAATTTACTAACATTTTACAAGTGCCATACCTTCCATGTCCTCTTGCGAATGCCGCTCCATGTCAACAGTTTCTACAAAGGAAATTGACACAATACGAATGAGCAAACTACTGAGATAAACCTCAGACAATGCAGAGTGCCCAAACAGCTGTTTTAACATTAAATTTAGCTTAAGTGGTATATATGGTTATGTAGAAATTTAATACCGTTCAGATCTATGTGAATCTCGTCCAGACTCTTTCCCTTGTATTGCCCTAGCCGTCCCTGCTCCAAAGCCAGGAGAACTTTGCTAATCTTGGCGAGTTGAAGCGTGCCCTCTGGAAGACGGTAGTGTTTTCTGTGGACGGCAATATTATGCCCAAGGAAATCTGCCAATTGGTCAAGTTCTGTTGTCTTCAGATTCAGAACAGTTGAGAGGGTCGCAATGTGTTTTCTGAGTTTCGTTGACGTCAGCGCTTTTGGATTTTTTATCTCATCACACTCATGCACAAACTGCCTTATGCAGTCAGAACCCCTGAGGCAATGGGCAGAATGTGGCAAAGCAAACAAGAATCCATTTTCTTTGAGCACCCCGCATTCTTCTCGCTTTTCAATCAAAGTCTCTAGCGAGTCCCTCATGAGTGGGGTAAGAAGAACAGGAACTTTCCTTCCTCTTTTCCCAACGATGGTAATCCGGACAAAGTGCTTGCAAAGCTCCTGCTCAAGTGCTGTAAGAGCCAAGTTAACATCTTCGTGCACCTCCGATGTGTCTCTTGATAAATAAGCAGATAATGGCATTCTAGACACTTCTCCTTCTCTTCGACGGTTGAAGAGGATGACTTGAGCCAGGGTCACTTTGGCAAGGTCTTTCCAGTTTCTGGGTGAAACTTCTTCTTTCAGAGCATCCAAGTGTTGCTGCTGTTTCTCAGACAAATGGGAATGTAGAATTTGGACATCCCGTGTGAATGGTAGGAGCTGTGGGGAATTCCACTTTGACTGGTCCAGTTGAGCAAGTGCTTGACTTGAAATGTCAAACTTCCAGCTTTCCTGGTAGAGCTGTGCAAACTCCTTGGCATCTTGAGCAGATTGTTTATCTTTTGTTTTCAGTCCGTTAGACTTAAGAAACATGGCCAAGGAATGCAAGCTGTGTCCAACTTTGCGGGCAAGAGATGGACAACGATATTTGCCAGTATTATCATTGAATCCTGCAAGGCATTTTGCAGCCTTCACAACATCACAGTACTTTTCTGGTTTTATGAGATCTTTTATAGTCTTTATAGACGTCACATTTTTTGCTGCCAGTACAAGTCTGCCAAGCTCTCTCAGTTTTTGTCGAATGTACTGGTGTTGGCTAACTATTCTTTCGTTCTTCTTAAACAATCTATAGCCATATTCTAAAATGCAATGATCTTGTTTGATAGCAATGGCAATCCTGTCTTGGTTCATATCACTCAAAAATTTCCAGTATGCATCACTAAATCCAGCTGGAGCATATTCCGCAAAAGCACACAATGCTTGGACTCTAGTTTTACCTGGCTTTGATTTCTTTTCTTGGGGGTTGAATTTGCAGACCTGAAAATGTCGCCACATCACTCTTTTTGTGAACAATCCATAGCAGTGGATGCAACGCATGAATTCACATCCTTCAGTTTTTTCCTTCGGTTGCTTGCATGGAATAAGGTTGCCTTGTTGGCTCTCTAAAACATCAGTGTTGTGTTCAAAGTTCCCCTTATTTCGAATAAAATCAAATTGCATTCGCCTTTCTTTGGAATTCTTTGGGAAACTTAATGCCTTTGCAACATCCACCATATTATCATGCTTCCGCGACAAGTGCCTAGACATTTTTTGAACAACTTGTCCACAATAAAAGCAGAAATGTTTCTTGTTGTATGTTCTTGAACCGTCATCCTTCTTCAGAACTGGATTCACATAGACAGTTTCTGTAGTGCTCGTTTGTTCGAAGTTACAACTTGTTTCAAAGCTTCCGCTCCGACTTGAATTACTTGAAGCCTCAAAGCTGCCTTGATTGGAGGACATGGAGCTGCTCTGACTGTAAGATGTGAAAGTGCCCTGACCGGAAGCCCTGGAGACACCCTGACCAGAAGCCCTGGAGACGCCCTGACCGGAGGCCTTGGAGATGCCCTGACCGGAGGCCTTGGAGTTGCCCTGACTGGAGGCCTTGGAGTTGACCTGACTGGAGGCCTTGGAGTTGCCCTGACTGGAGGCTTTGGAGTTGCCCTGACTGGAGGCCCCGGAGACGCCCTGACTGGAAGCCCTGGAGACGCCCTGACTGGAGAAGCCCTGACTGGAAGCCTTGGAAAAACCCTGACTGGAAGATTTGGAGAAGCCCTGACTGGAAGCCTTGGAGGGGCTCTGACTCAAGCTGCAGTCACTGTCTGTGCTTTCTTCTGCAGAATTTGGAACGTACTCTTTTTCGCTATCTCCACTTGAATCATCTGATTCTACATGACTCAACTGAATCTTTAGAGAGAAAAAAAGAAACTTAATTACTAAATTATTGACAAAACTCCTGAGTTTCAGTGGTGCAACTTTTTCACTACTAAGAAATAACAGGCTTACAGCGTGGTGACAGCCTCTCCTCTGCCTCTGTGAGTGAATTTCAGGATTAGAAGTGGAAGGGCTCTCTGCATCATCATCACTTGTATCATAGAGAGCGCCAGAAAGCTCAGGGAACCTGTCCATCTACAAAAAGAGACATAGTAATGTTAGAGTTTAGAGGAAACAGCCCTTTTTTTTTGGTTCAATTTATTTTATTTTTTTTTTATTTTTTTATTTTTTTTTATTTTACTTTGTCTGCATTGTTCTCATTGTTCAACACCACAAAAGAGTGTCGACCTTTTATGAGATTATGCATATTTTAGTCTTGCAGCAAAAGCAATTAATATTTGGTGCGTGTATGTGACCATCACCGGCCCTCCCTGGAATCTAATCTTACTTTATTTATTGGAATTTCCTGTAAGAGGGGGAAATAAATGACAGACAGGGAGATAAGACAAAACAAAAAGGGAAGTTTACAGACAGGCAGTGCTATTGGAATAAAAAAAACGTGTAAGCTACTGTGTCATTCCTAACACCTTCATCCCAACACCCAACAGTATTGAACACCAGAGTAGTGGAGGACCTAACCGTATAAAGTAGGCTACCAAGAACACAAATGAAAGAAGTATGTGGAGAAAACATGACCTTGAGAAGTGAGAAGTGAGAAGTCGGACGAATGATTTGGCACATACTAGCAGTTCACATCAGTACTTATCAATGTGACTCGGGAGGAGTTAATAAGGTCTGGATAAAACATGCATGTGTGTAGAACACCGAAACCCAGAGCGTCTACCACGACCCCTCATGGCCAGATCGGCCAGGTGTCCACAACAACCCGGGGAAGTGGGAGCATCGACGATGCCAAACCCAGAGAGCCACCGGGCCACCGAGAACCACGCCAGATCCAACGACCAGGAGGAGAAAGAAACCACCCCCCCCCCCGAGGCCAGGACAGGTCCAAGGGGCCAGCGACACGAGGGCCCACCCACCCCCAACCACCCCACCATCCACCCCCATCCCCAACCCACACCCCCCGCCCACACCCCCCAGCCACCCCAACACCCGGGGAGACAGGAGGCCACCGCCGCCCATGAGGCAAGACCAGCGAACCGAGCGCTCCTCCCGAGGGAGGGACGAGAGCGAGGGAGCACTGGGCCCGCACGCAGCAGGCCATCACCGGGCGGCATCCAGAAGGCGACCGGCCGGGCCCGAGCATAAACCATGGGGCCAGTGTGGGCGAGGAGAGAAAGGGAGAGGGAAAAGCGGGGACGGACCAGCGCCACCATGAATCCGACAGGAGCCCCACCCCACACACAGAGACAACCGAGAGCACGGCGAGAGCAGGCGAATCCACCAATCAGGGAGCAGCAACCGCCGCGGCGCCCGACCCACTCACCCAACCCCGGCCAGCAAAGAGCCCACCACCAGCGCCCCGACCATACTGACCAGCCGCCACATCCCCAAAACACAGCTGCCGTGGCACCGCCACTGAGGCCACAGCATCAGGGGGCCCACCATAGCTGCAAGGGGACCCCCAGGCCCCCAACCTCCCCTCGCAGCCCGAGATTCGAGGGGGCCGGGTCCACCAGAATGGCCAT
Source organism: Synanceia verrucosa (assembly GCA_029721515.1). Lineage (NCBI taxonomy): Eukaryota > Metazoa > Chordata > Actinopteri > Perciformes > Synanceiidae > Synanceia > Synanceia verrucosa. The sequence goes on along the minus strand of CM056554.1, from coordinate 28,507,370 downwards.
TAATTTAATTTAGTGATCCCAACCTATTTATGGGCTTCCCCGGTTCCAGACGAGGAAGCCTATCACCCAAAACGTGGTTTGTGCTACCCTGTGTGTAATGTGGTGCATTAAAAGTTGGAAGGGCAGGAGAGGCTGCAGGGGAAGAACAGAGGGCTGCAGGATAAGGGTACCTGCAGCCAACCCTAATCCGAATCCCCAAGCCACCCCAAACCCCCCCAAAAGTGTGAGTGTGTTTACTGTATTAAAATTGAAGAGCAGGGGGCAAGTGGGTGGGAAAGGGGAAGACTACAGTGCCCTGGAGCACTGCAATGCACCACCAAATCTCCCACCGTCCTCACCCCCACCTGTCTTCAAAGCCCTATGTGTTGAGTCCCTATATGTGCCTAAATGTGACTATGTATAGTGAGGTGCAAGATATGTGAAGTGCACATTAAGAGGCAGTCTGGTGTGGACCCGGCCCATGGGAACAGAGCCGCAAGGGGAGTAGACGAGATGGGCATAGCTCCTGAAGCACTGGGCCCCCAGGATCAAGAGGCCAGGGACCAGGGAGATCCCACACAAACCAGCAGGCCCCACCAACACCATGACCCTGAAAGCTGCAGCCTCAGAGCAGGGCCCCAGCAGCCATGCAGAATTAGAGATGCAGCGACCAACCAGCACAGCCGAAAAGGATCGATACGCACCTCACCAGCCGGGAGCCAGATGCGCATGCCAGCGCCGCCCGGCAAACAATCCCCCCACCGGCGGACCCAGATCGCGCGCCCCCAAGCCCGGGATGCCCCTTGTGTGCGAGGAGGCCCCCGACCCACCGTAACACTGATCCGCCCCACCACCCCAGCACGAGGAGACAAGCTCCGCTGGGGGCGAACAAGCCCCCATCCGGCTTGGCCCCATCACAGCCCAGGAGCAGCGTCGGACACGGATCGCGGATCGAGCAAGCTGAGCTTGGAACTCCAGTGGTGATATGCGGGCCCAGGCGATTGCCTGAGCACGTGCGGGCCAGAGCACCCACACCCCCACACCCCCACCCCCAGAAGAGAGCCCCGGCCCCAAGCCAACCCCACCAGCGGCGAGGACCCCCAGACACCCGGGGACGGGAGAGGGGAGGAGGAGCAGGCAGGCAGGAGAGGAGAGAGGAGGGGCGGGCAGGAAAGGAACCGGGAAGCACCCTCCTGCCCCACACCCCCAGAGCCAGCCAGACCGTCACGAGGAGATAGGGGCAACCACCCCCCCCCCCGACCCCGGAAAACAGCGAAGGCCCAGAAGCCATAGGGCCCAAAAGGAGAGACATCGGACACATCCACCCCCGGGGGGAGTGGCCACAGCCGGGCAGGCCACTCAGAATCGTAGCGCAACACCAGGGACAAGAGGAAAAGTAATCCCCTTGTGACAGCACCCAGCCTTTGGATTCCTTGGATCCATCATTCCTTAATGAAGAGATGGTTACTCAACTGCAGTATAAGAGAAGAGGAGACAAGTTAGGGATCAGAACAAAGGCACAGAGAGAATGAATATTTTCTGGAACAGCTCAAATTTATGAGGGGGGTCGGCATATGCTAACAGACAAGAGCAGACTATGAAGTTATATTAAGAGCTCTAATAAATAGAGATTTTTCTTCTGCCAAAAAATGTAGGACAATGTTTTAAAAAAAAAACAAAAAAACAAAACAAGAATAGACTATAGATTTATATTGAGAGCTCTAATAAATGGAGACCATTTTCTGTAAAAGATGTCAATTGGTTCTTTCGGGAAGCAGATATTTTCTCAAGTGAGATATGCTCAAAGAGGAGGTTTAGCCAATGGGTAATGTTGATTGCTCTCTTATCCTTCCAATTAACCAAGATGGACTTCTTAGCGATGGCGAGAGCTACAAGCGTGGGTTGGAGGTGAATGACTGGTACTGTCGCTGTAGTAAAATCGCCAATTAAGCATAAGTTTGGAGATTGTGGGATCCTGCAGTCCAAAATAGAAGAGAGTTTCTGTGTTACTGTTGCCCAGAATTGAAATACAGGAGAACATAGCCACAGTGCATGAAAATAAGTATCAGTAGTTTTTGAGTGCATTGGGTGCACAAGTCAGACTGTGAGAAACCCATTTTATATATTTTATACTGCTTTACGTGTGCTCTGTGGAGAACCTTAAATTGGATCAGTTGTAGGTTAGTATTTTTGTCATGCTAAATGTTTTCCACAGATCTGAGTCCAAAAATCATGGTCTAAGGGCATGGTTAAATCTTTCTCCCATTTTCGGATTGGTAAATGTATAGAGTCTGTCTTTGAGAGGAAACTATACATTTTTGAGAGGTTTTTCTTATTTTTGGGGAACAATTTGGTGATGTATTTGATAAAGTCAGGTGGCTGTAAATCAGGTGGCTGAGAGGTGGACTGAAGTGTTGGGATTGTCTTTGTAATTGTTTTCTTTACCTGCAGGTATTGGAGAAAATTTCCATTCCTTATTCCAAAGGTTTGGAATAAGTCTGTGTATGTCATAAATATGTTATCTTGGAGGAGGTGATGGAGATGGGTGACCCCTTCTCTGCCCATGTACTGAGATAGAGAGGGGTTTTATTGTTTACAAAGTCTGGGTTGTACCAGATTGGTGAGAGTATACTGGGTTGAAGTGGTGAACCTGTGATTTCAAGGGCTCTCCACCATGCAGACAGTGTGGAGGCGATCAAGGGATTCTTGAAGCAGGAATGATTTTTAAGAACAGAGGTGATAAAGGGTAGATCAGCGAGTTTAATATGGTTGCAGTCTAACTGTTCTAGTTCCATCCAGGAGTTATATTCTTCCTGTGGATGGATCCACTTGATAAGGTATTGTAACTGATTAGCTAGGTAGTAATGCAAAAATTGGGAGCCTCCAGTCCACCTTCAGACTTATTCTTCTGGAGAGTAGCCAGGCTGATTGTAATAGCCTTTTGTTCTTTGAGTAGAATTTACCGATAGCTGAATCTAATGTTTGGAACCATTTTGTTGTGGGTTTAAATGGGATCATGGAGAAGAGATAGTTGATTTGGGGTAATATTTTCATCTTGACAGTAGCTATTCGTCCCAACAGTGAGATAGGAAGGTTATTCCAACGGCTCAGATCACCACACACTTTGTCCACAAGTGGTGTGAAGTTCAAGTGGACAAGATCTGAGAGTTTGGAGGAAATATTTATGCCCAGATATCTAATGTTGCCTGTAGGGAAAGAGTAATGAGTGTTTTGGATTGCAGGATTCCATGAGCTCTCTGTTAATGGCAGTATAATTGATTTTGACCAGTTGATGGAGTAATCTGATAGGCGTGAGAAGGTTGTGATGAGTTTACATACTTCCTTCATTGATGTTTTGGGTTTTTCTAAATAAAGTAAAATGTCATCCAGCGTATAGATTAATTTTGTGTTCAGACTTCAGAGAGCAGATACCTTTGATACTGTTGTTCTGACGTACCGCTGCAGCCAATGGTTCGATAAAAATTGCAAACAGTAAGGGAGAGAGTGGACATCCTTGTCTAGTTCCCCTTTGCAAAGTGAAGCTTTGTGAAGTGATCCCATTAGTCGTGACAGTAGCTTTAGGTGAGTTATACAGAGTTGAAACCCACTGGATGAATGAGTCACCAAAACCAAATTTATGAAGTACAGAGAAGAGAAAGGACCAGTTAACTTTGTCAAAGGCTTTTTCTGCATCAAGTGATATAACGATCGCTTCTCTATTGCAGCGCTGCGTCAAATTGATCAGATTTAGAAGCCTTCTAAAGTTGTTAGTGGAGTGTCGGCCTTTAATAAATCCTGTTTGATCGTTGTGAATTATAGCCGGGATAATTTTCTCCAACCTGGAAGCGAGTGCTTTAGATATAATTTTGATGTCAGAGTTGATTAGCGACAGAGGTCGATAGCTAGCAGGCTGCGTAGGGTCTTTATCTGGTTTCAATAATAACTTTATTGCAGCTGTGTTCATGTGAGCGCTTATATAGCCTTTATTTTTAATCTCCATAACTGTTCTGAAAAAAAGGGGTGCTAGCATTAGCCAGAAATGTTTTAGAAATTCAGCAGGGAAACCATCCGGACCAGGTGCTTTGCCTGCTGACATACTATCTAATGCACATTGTAATTCACTGATAGTCATTGGAGCATCTAAGATGTCTCTGCATTCAGATGTTAGTTCAGGCAGCTTTAGATTGTTGAGAAATGTGTGAATATCGTCTTTGTTGGGGTTAACTGTTGCGGAATATAGCTTGTGGTAATAGCTATAAAACATCTGATTGATTTCTTGAGGAGATTGAGTATATTTGCCAGTAGGATCCTGTATTGCTGTTATAAAAGATTTTTCTCTGTTGCGTTGTTTCGCAAGAAATTTGCCTGATTTGTTGCTATGCTCGAAATCATTGTATCTCAGTTGTTGTAGTAAAAAATCTGTTTTCTTTGATAAAATGTCGTCGAGGCATAACTTTGCATTGTGTAACTCAGATTGTAATTGTTCGCTTGGATTTAATGCATAATCCTGCGAAAGTTGTTTAATTTTTTCCTCAATATCTGTCTCCATTTGTTGTTCCTTTCTTTTCTTGTATGAAGAGTACGATATTATTTTACCTCTAATTACGGCCTTCCAGGTTTCCCAAAGTAAAGAAGGAGATGAATCTGGAAAGTCATTATTTTCTAGAAAGTCTGCCCACTCTCTCCTTACCATTTGATCAAATTCAGGATCTTTAAGTAGAGATATGTTGAAGCGCCAAGTCTGAGGAGGTTTACGGTAAGTGTCAGTTTGCAGACTGAGGGATATAGGTGCATGGTCACTGATGATGATTGGGTGAATTCTAGTGGTAATTTTGTGTGTGATGGAGTTATTTGAAAGAAAAAGTCAATTCTTGAAAATGACTTGTGTACTGCAGAAAAGAAAGTATATTCCCTTTTTGTTGGGTTTTGAGTCTCCAGATATCATCTAGTCCAAAATCTTTCATATAGTCCCGTATGGTTAGGACTGATTGTAATTGTTTCGTCTGCATTGGCATGTTCGATCGGTCTACAGAGGGATTTAAGACTATGTTAAAGTCACCTCCAATAATAGTAGTTGAGGTAGCATTTAAGTCTGAAAAATGAAAGAAAACTGTATGAAAGAAGGCTGGATCATCACTATTGGGAGCATACAGATTGGCAATTGTGTATTGTTTATCAAAAATCGTTGCTTGAATAATAATTTATCTGCCCTCTGGGTCTGTTATCAAACAGTTTAAGGTAAACGGGACTCTCTTGTGGATTAGAATAGAGACTCCTCTTTGTCTACTATTATAACAAGATGAAAATATAATATTATAATTTGAATCTGTAAGAGATTTCTCTTCTGATTGTAGTAGATGTGTCTCTTGCAAAGAAGAATATCTGCTTTTAGTTTAGAGACATAGTCCAGGATTTTAATTCTTTTTGTCTGTGAGCGTATGCCATGTACATTCCAGGAAACTAGGTTTAACTTAGACATAAGAAGAGACGATGTTCAGACACTGAGTTAGTGACAGTGTAATGTAAATACAATGTTGTGGTTTGTGAGCTGTGAATGTCAGGATGGTGGGGTGTAAGGTATTGCTTAAAGACCATGTAGGTGTTAGGGACAGATGTATACAATGAGTCATGATATGTATCATAAAAAGGCACCATAAAGCCTGTGAAACTAACAACAAACACATTGTGACACAGAGAGTCATGACAAACAGAGAGGGTACACAGGGTGGGAGGGGGGTAGGAGGAGTGAGTGTGAGAGAGAGGGAGAGGGGTACATGGAGATTTAACACAGAGAGGGGAAGAAAAAAGAATAAAAGAAGGAAGGGGATCCCTAGTGGGGGGTGACATTTGGTGAAGGTAAACATTTGAAACTTGTGAGATTTGATTGCTTTCTCTATATACTTTAAACTAACGAGAGATATATTTAGAAATCTGAGCCATTTGTTTTTGTGGTTACTTATCGTTTCCCTTAGAAGAGCCAGGGGGTGATGGAGGATTCCCTGTACAGCTGGCCATCTATGTAGAGTTTGTCCACCACAAGTGCAGTCCGCTTGCCTCGCTGTCTGTGTTCTTTCAGAATAGGAAACAGGACTTTGCGCCTCTCATTAATTTCCCGTGGAAACTGGTCATTCATCCCGAATGGTTTCCCTTTCAGCTCCCGTCCTTATTCTTTTGGTTCAATTTAAAAAGTCAGAGGCATACCAGAATGCTTTTGGTCCTTTTCAGCACTGGAATTGGAACATCATCATCAGATTGCAGATTGGAAAGTTCTTTAACATAGTGATCAGTTTCATCCATGATGCTACAATCTGAATCGAACAGAGGTTCAATAACATCTGGGACTGCAGGAATCTGCAAAAGATGTGTTCAAGTTTTGTTATCCATTTTTTGTTGACAACCACCAGTCAAATTTGTCAGTCAAGATTCGTCAATCAAAACTTACTGGAATTTGACCTTTCTGAAGCATGTTTTCTGTCCTCTTAGGTTTATCAACAGCTTCGTCGCAGTGTAAAAGCATGTGTGGGTCGTCTCCGTCCCCGTCAGTTTCATCAGTGCTGCTATACTCCACGAGGGAACCAATCGCAAGAACCTAAACACCAGTGCACAACCACACAAGACCTTGTATTAATCGTGTTTGTGCGGACATCTATATGTTACAACACTCATATGAAAAACATCACTCAGTTACCTGTGTGCTGACACCATCTGCAGGTGAAGTCGCATCTAAAGGGAGTGTCTTGGTCTCTACTGCCACAACAGGAAGCTGCTCATTTGTCACCTGCCATTCAAATAAAACATGAGAATACTTTAAAAACAAGAGGAATCACATATGTGGAGATATTCACAAGTTTCAGCGGTTATTTCACAGGAGAACTACTTCTAAAGCAGCATTGGACTTAAGGACCAGAGCTTGGCATATTATGAATACAGTTGTCAACATCTCAGCAATTCTCAGAACAGCAAATAGAGGACGTGAGATGGATTATATTCAAAATACTCGTTTTAAACATGTACCTGCTCAGAGAGTATGGAATTATACCTGCAATAACTTTGGCATTGAGACTGAAAAGTTTCCCCCAGGTGATTTAAAAATCACATATATTCACATCCAGACGGCAGGGCCCCACAAAGTCAAGACTGGAAATGTGTGTGTTCTGCCCAAAACAGCATCTACATAGAAGGGCCCCACAAAGTCAAGACTGGAAATGTGTGTGTTCTGCCCAAAACAGCATCTACATAGAAGGGCCCCACAAAGTCAAGACTGGAAATGTGTGTGTTCTGCCCAAAACAGCATCTACATAGAAGGGCCCCACAAAGTCAAGACTGGAAATGTGTGTGTTCTGCCCAAAACAGCATCTACATAGAAGGGCCCCACAAAGTCAAGACTGGAAATGTGTGTGTTCTGCCCAAAACAGCATCTACATAGAAGGGCCCCATAAAATCAAGACTGGAAATGTACTGTATGTGCAATCTCAGTGAGCAGCTCCAGTCCAACAAGACTAAAACAGTGACTGTCATGTTAACTCTGTTCTATTAACCACATAATGACACTGTTGGAACATCTTGAGCAAAAAAAGCTAAAGACCGACATAGCAGAGTTGTGGAACTATGTACAAGTCTACCTAAACAGTGTGGGACAACAGTGTCTGAATATCTCAGTTACCTGTGTGCTGACATCATCTGTGGGTGAGGTCGCATCAAAAGGAGTGTCTTGGTCTCTACTGCTACAACAGGAAGCTGCTCATTTGTCACCTGCCATTCAAATAAAACATGAGAATACTTTAAAAACAAGAGGAATCACATATGTGGAGATATTCACAAGTTTCAATGGTTATTTCACAGGAGAACTACTTCTAAAGCAGCATTGGACTTAAGGACCAGAGCTTGGCATGTTTCATGATTATAAAGATGTTTCATGATTATAGAGATGTCAAAGTTCACATGGATATCTATGAATACATAAGTAATAAAATTAAAACTGGAGAAATACAAAACTTAGCACTAGCTAATCTAATCAACTCACCTTCTCACGCCACGGCCATTTGGAATCACCATAGTTGTATTCAATTTCCATTCCCACTTCTATGTTTTTCACAGCAAACAGACACAAATGTGGCCTGTTGTTCACTACAGTTTTTTTATGATGCAGTTTGGAGATTTGTGGTTGTCGTTTACCAGTCTCCCAAGGGAACCATCTTCTATGGATGCATCAATGCTTAAAGGTAAAAGAAAACTGGCAATTAAACTGTTGTATCAAATCATATTTTTGAATTATCAAACTTGAGCAAGTGTTTACATCCTACCATCTCTAATTAATGGGAAAATAGTCTTTTCATAAACCTAAAAGTCAAAGTGCATCAATGCTAAACATCTGTATATTCTTACCACCACTGCCGTTTCTGCCATCCAAACTCAAAAAGAAATGTACTCTCCGTCGCTGAATACTTTCTTGACCGGCACTCGTCCACTGACAAGAGCTCACCCCTGTACTCCAAGACAAAAGCACCTGACTCAATGGGCTTTGTTGCAAACACCCCTCTTCCTGTGAAGACACAAAATTAAATATTTCAGTTGCAATAAACATTAAGTCATCTTTACCTGACATATACAGTACGACCCACTGCTTTTGAATCAATTGTGGTTTATGCAGGTTCATGTAGACCCAACTTTAACTGGCTGTATTGGATCTCAAAAAACAAAATCAGCTTGAAAGTAGTTTTGGCAGAATATCCATATCTGATATATAGCTACTACACCTACACATTTGATTATTTGTATTCTAAATAAATAAATGAGATATGTTGACATACCTTTGATTTTATCAATATATTTTTCAACTAACCCAGGCTTGTCCGTTAAAGCCAGGATGTGATGTGTCGCATCATCTGAAGGCCTTATTCTCTTTCTTCTTTTCATCATTACTTATCTGTGAAAACATTTTTAATATCATTATCAAGGTGACCAATATGGGAAAATGACTTCCACAATAAATAATCAACCTGTTTCAGTGAATTCAAAGACATGACCTATGTGGTCAGAAGAGCCACACATGTACTGTTGTTTTAGGAAATATTTTTCTAATATGAGAAATGTATCACGTTCCTTTATTAGCAGTGCATTGTTTAGCCTTTAATGTTGCATTGAAATTGATTCATAAGCCCGTTTTAAGTGCATGAAAAACGTGCGTCTTTCGTGCACTGTGAAAGGGTCGATGCAGTATTTTGACGATCGACCCGGATCGGCTACAGTGTGAAAGTCGAGCCATGTTGACTTGCTATTTATGTCGATGTAGCTGCCTGTTGCGTTCTGCTCTCCACTGAGCAGCCTATCAGGCTGTCACTGTGAAGCTCCAGAGCTGCAGAGCTGATTGCTTATAAGATCAGTCTTCCTGTTAATCTCCAGAGACCGATCTCTGAAGGACATAGATTATATTCAATCAAACAAATTAAATGTGTAGCCACATCATCTTTTGGAGCGCATATGTGATTTAGTCCTTCATCATTCTCGGGAAATCACACCCATCTGGGAATCCCAGTGTGAACTACATGACCATGTTTACATACAGCTTGTACAGTGATCTGACACACCTTTTTTATTGATCATGGCAGTATGCATTAGTATTAATACTGCGCTGGGTTTCTACACTTTGTAAAAGGGACAAATTGTAATACACTTTACAAAAACGTTAACCTGTGACTCGCTAATGTCCGTGCTGTCCATTGTTTACATTGCAGGGATCAGGCACTCTTAAATCTGTAATGATGTTACAGATCTGTAATGAGTTAATTGGCATTATTTTTAAAAATAAGGCAACAGATTACAAGATGGAGTACACTGCGGTTTCATTGCGTTGTTCAGTCACGAAACGATACTGATCTTTTTCCTTTCAAAATGTTGTTGGTGTCCTTTCTCGCCACAGCGGATTATCCGCTTGAAGACTTGGCGTCGCCCATTTTGGTAGCCGGAACTGGGAGAGAGTCGAACCCGGGTTCCCCAGGCCGACGATATGTGCAATCATTCACTGCGCTACCGGCCGGGTCTTTTTCCTTTCAAAATACCGTTTTATATTCAATCATAGACCCTTAAATACCACAGTAACAGCACAAAATCGGTGAAACAATGTAACGTTATGCGTTTAAACGACACCAAACTCCCAACGAGAATCAGAGTTGACTACATTCGCTAATGCTAATGCTAAATGCTAGTGCCGTCCATTTAAGTTTGGCCACTGTAAGCAGCTAATTTGGCTAGCTAATCGCTAATGCTATCGATATAAAATGGACGTTTAGAAATTACCATGGAGGAATTACTGCGTTGCAGTAATGTGAAAATGACGACTTCAGCAAAGACCGGAATCACATCCACATTTAACTGAAACAAACTTACCTAATTCCTCACGATAAAGTCCTGGCCTCTCCGAGTTTCAATCATCGTGTTGACGCTGCGTGATGGCGGGAGATCTGTTTGTTGTCAGGCTGTGATGACGCGAGATCTGTTTGTTGTCAGGCTGTGATGACGCGAGATCTGTTTGTTGTCAGGCTGTGATGACGCAAGATCTGTTTGTTGTCAGGCTGTGATAACGCGAGATCTGTTTGTTATCAGGCTGTGATAACGCGAGATCTGTTTGTTATCAGGCTGTGATAACGCGGGATCTGCCCACCGGCACTCCTCGCCAGCAACAGCTTGGATAACCCTTTTCTTTGTAATTTGACTGTTGTACTGAAATAAACTATGGCGCAGACCGACTAATATGACTTGCTGTGCCATAGTGAGTAAAGCTATGGTAAACTTTGCAACACAGTGAATATGGTTCAGTACAAATTCAAATTACGTCAATTTTGTTTTAAAATTTTTTTCCCACACAGTTCAGGACAGGGAAAAATCCTGGGACAAGACAGGACTGTTAACTATTTTAATTTCAATTTTAATGTTATTACACAGGAAACCAGCATGTGAAAATGAATTCCACAATTACTAATAAACCAATTTCAGACTGCCACAGTTGACCATGCCACTGCCCATAACATAATATGCACCAATAGTATCATTACTATGAACCTCAGCTTTCAAGACTAACCACAATTTGCTATTTTTCATCCTTCCTTTTCCTTGTGCAAAACTGCTTGTGCAAATTCAGCCCTGTAATGCACATTTAAGTCTGAGAATAATTAAGTGAAACCTCCAGCATCAATAATCACACATGATATGTTGTTTCTACTGGAAATGTGATGAGCAGCATGATCAGCATGACTTCTGGCACCATGAAAAAACTAACACACAAATGGTTGCCTGCCAGCACTTTCACCAAACGCAATATTGAAACTAACTTAATTTTACAGCTATTTGCACTTAAACACATGGTGTGGAAGTAATATAAGGCTGGGTAGCGGTGTACTGAAGCCTTTGTCAAAGAGAATATTAAGTTTGTACAATAATAATGCAAGCTGGCAGTGATGAATAAGTGCTGTTGATTCAGCAATATGATATTAGAAACTGGGTGGTGTAGTGGTTAGCATTGTCACCTTACAGCAAGAAGGTACCAGGTTCAAATCATGGCCCAGGGCCTTCCTGTGTGGAGTTTGCATGTTCTCCTCATGTCTGTGTGGGTTCTCTCTGGGTACTCCGGCTTCCTCCCACCATCAAAAAACATGCATGGGGATTAGGTTAACTGTCTAATTTAAATTAACCGTAGGTGTGAATGTGAGTGTGAGTGGTTGTCTGTCTCTATGTGTCCTGTGATGAACTGGAGATTTGTCCAGGGTGTACCCTGCCTTCAGCCCTAAGACGGCTGGGATAGGCTCCAGCCCCCCCGCGACCCTATGAGAGGATAAGAGGGAGAAAATGGATGGATGGATTTTAGAATATTTCTTTAACAGCTCCTGCCAGGTACAGGCCACCAAAACAAAGACTGTCCCTTGAGAGCAGCCTTGTAGCCCCCCCTCCAAAATATTTCTTACTTTGATGAGTCACTTCCTGACAATGTTGACAAGTCACACTGTTAATTAATGCTCAAATAACTTAGTTGTATGCTCAAAGTAAAAAGTAAAAGGGCAATTGTTACTACAGGAATATAACATATGTCTATACTAAATTCTGCAGTTCAAACAGTGTTGCAGGTATATGATAATTATTGTATTTGTACAATAATTTGCCCCTCTTTGGTGTTTTCAGGCAATTGTCGTTGGTTGAGTGTGAGGAGCGACATTTGTCTCAAACAACGAGGATGATTGGCTAACATTACTCCTAGCTAACCCCACCTAACAAAAGTGTTAGACTAATCATCAAGTAAATTAGTGGGTTGAGCGGGAAGCCTTTCACAATGCAGCCAAGCCAATAAACTCCCGGGTTGATTGGAGGGTCGTTTGACCTGCGTTAAAATGCTGTCAACAATTTCACATTGCACGAAAATGCCACGTTGACACGGGATGGCTGTAATGTAGCTAAATTAGTGAAAAAGCATACAATCTGGTTGATATGGAAATGAATTTTATATGACTATTAACCACAGTCCGTTTGTCCACAGTGTGTTTGAGAAAGAATGTAAACTGTTAAACAAAAAGTAAAACTGTCTGGAGGAACTTCTTGGTGGCATAGATTTACCAAGGTGCTGGATATATTCCTCAGAGATTGTGGTCCATGTTGACAGGATATCTGGTGCCTGTGGAGGCCATTTGAGAATTAATGAATTTAACTGAACTAATATGAGATTATCTGAGGATTGTGACATGGCTTGTTATGCTGCTGGACGTAGAGATCAAAAATCAAAACGATGGACATGGTCAGCAACAATACTCAGGTAAGCTGTGGCATTTAAATGATGCTCACTTGGTATTAAGGGGCACAAAGTGAGCCAAGAAAGTTCCCCCACACCATTACACCACCAGCAGCAACCTGAACTGTTGATCCATGGCTACATGGATGCATGCTTTCATGTTGTTTACATCAAATTCAGATCCTACCATCTGACTGTCTCAGCAGAAAACAACTACTCAGACCAAGTAACATCTTTCCAATTTACTATTTTGGTGAGCTTATCAGGAGCTGAAAGACTCAGACCAGTCTGTCTGGTACCAAGAACACTGCCATATGTTCGACAATCCCATTTCCTCCCCATGCTGATGCTTAATTTGAACTTCTGCAGGTTGTATTGATCATATTTACATTCCTTAATGCATTGAATTTAGGTGAATGTAAAGTGGCCAGTGTACACTGCAGCATTGCACCAAATAAAACCACTTATACTTTGGTAGTATAAATATATAGTATATAGTAAAAAAGGCTGGGTATGATAATTACAGTCAAAATTAATTGAAATAAACTTATCTAATTTCTCACAGCAAAGTCGTAGTCTTGCAAAGTCATTTACATGAGGTGAAAGCAGTATCTCTTTAGCTGAAATGATACACACTTCTCAAAGTGTGTATCTGTGGCTATACCATGCAATCAGCTGTAGGGGGTGCTAAAGAGCAAAAATTTCACACACACATTTTACACACATTTCCATATTTTATCACTTTGTGGGCCAAGTGAAAAAAAGGCAAGAGTCACACCAGTGGAGGCTCCAGAGCCATATTTAAATGATAATCCATGTGGGGTCCAGCATTTTGGGCCCCACAATGTAAGGAGCCCACACCGTTGGTGTGCTCCCTGTGGTCAGACAAAACTAATTAATAATAAAGAGAACACTAACACATACACACACACATTTTGTACTTGCATCTTTTGGTATCCACAGACACATTCAGACACTCCATTCGACTACAGTACAAGACTGTTGCCAGGATGATTACTTTATAGTAGGCTCGATTTGTCACACACACACACACGCTCTTTATGTACTTGCGTCTTTTTTGGGTATAAGTATCCCCAGACACATTCAGACACTCCATTCGACCACAGTACAAGACTGTTGCCAGGATGACTTGCGGTATGAAAAAAATCCTAACTACACTCTTTACTTAAACTATAATTTTTTTTAAAAAAACAAACCATTGCTTATTTTAGAAAAGAAAGTGAGTGCAGAGATCCACCCATCTCCCACCCAGGAGCCCAACTATCCAGGTAAATAATGACTTATTTATTGGAGGTTCGATTGTTTGATTTTGCCAGTTATATTGGTTTGGTCGTCTGTCTTTTCTTCAAGTGACATCCGCTGAATTTGGCGATATCAACTTCACCCAGTCAGACTTTGGTATGCCTTTTATCTTTCTTTTTTAACGTCATGTCTGACAGCGTCAACAATATATTATACTCTTTCCATCTCTCTCTCTCTCAAACTAACCGACAGATTTTTAATAGCCTCGGAGCGCCTGAGCCGTGCCGAAAACCCAGCTGTTTTCCGCGATGAGATTGACACCATCACGGAGCAGGACGATTTTCAACACCAGTCAACAACAACAAACCGTCTGCGGCAACCTAAACGGGTTCTTCCGCTAACAAGCACACTTTGCTCCGACGGTCCGGGAAGAAAATCCGCAGAAGGTGCCGCAGACACAGCAACAACCACCACCACCAGCACCACCATCACCATCGGCCGCAGCAGCACCAACGGTGGAAGCAACGACAACCGTCAGCGTGGTGTTTTAAGTAATTATTTAAAAAGAACATTACTCACCGGCTTGAAGCCGCTCACATTTTCAAACTGAAGAGATATTTCCGTATTTTCATTCGTCCCTTCCTGTGACGTTTATTCCGGGGGTGGGAAAAAAGGGCTTCTTTTTGTACTATCGGCAAACAAGAAATTGGCGCATTACCGCCACCACTGGCTGGAGTTATATGGGTTTCTCCACAAAGTGCATGAGCTCTTGTTTGAGTTCTGTTGTATAATGTTTGTGAAATGAAATTGTACCGGGACAAAATTGTGCCAGGGAATATAAATACATAATAATAATAAAAAAATCTTTTCATGACATCCATCACTATATTAATAGAGTGACTTTTTTTTTCCACACAGATAAGAGTCCATCTTCAATTACTCCAGTGAGAGCTGCAAAGCGACCCTCTACCCCAACTGTGGATCCTCCACAGCGGTCTAAAAAGTTCTCCACATCGGTTTCAACTCAAACCATCATCACAAAGCCAAGGCAGAGGAGCATCGGCACTCAGACTGATACACACAATCAACAAGTGACTCATCGCCCGACGGAAATTAATGCAAAACTTGTGCAGATAAGTTTGAATTTGTCGGCTTGCCTTTATGATATAGCTATGAATCCACGCGAGTAAGGTGTGAGTTTTTTTTTTATGGGTTTTTGTTTACATATTTTTCTATTGCTGTACAAAGATGAACCCTGCTGTTATTTCCGCTGAATTATTGACAGCTATAGAAGAATTAAATCAAATCCTTCTTCCAACCGATGAAAATGCTGCTGTAATTCCCTCTGAAGTATTGAGTGCTGTGGAACAGTTAAATAATCTTCCTCTTGAATCTGTTGAAATTGCGCCACCATCCAATTCTTTATCAATAAGCCAAACCCTCTCTGACACTGATGTTTCGCCTGTAGAAGAATCTGACGCTAATTATTTCCAACCACTAGAAGAAGCTCTCCTACATATCCAGCAAATCAATCACGATTCTGATCAGGAACATGTTCAACTGGGGGCTGGAAATGTGAGTGGAGCAGACTCCCCCTCCTCCCCTGATGAGACAGAGGGTTCAAAAAGCATCAAAACAGTGTGTCGTGATGGCTTCAATAATATTTTACCAAGATGTAATGTCGATTCTGTTAGATTTGTCTGAAGCCATCAGAGCCGACGTGAGAAGGAACGATGTGATACAGTTGGAACTGATTGGGGAAAATGTGCAAAGGCATGTGGTACTTACCATCGATGACGAGGGTGGTAACGCTATTCTACCAGCTTTTGAAGATTTACTCGAGCGTTTGGTACAGTCCAACAGTAACATTGTATCGGATGCCAAGCTCGAATTAGTCGTTCAGGTAGTATGTAATCCTTGCGGTGGCGGAAAACGGCGGTTAGAAAAATCTTTAGACTGCGAAGTAATTAAAAAGAAAAAACGACACCTGTACGTTGTTCACAATAGAAACGACCAGCTTTGCTTTGCCATCAATTTGGCTCATCTCATAGAACCTCGCCTGACAGACAGCCAAGCTGCAGAACGAGGCAGAGAGTTACAACGCCTCGCCGGTCTAAATACTCAAACCCCCGTCACCTTTAGTGACATTGGTAAATTTGAAACTGTATTAAAACGCAAAATTGTTGTTTTTTACAGAGGCTCCGACCAACGACCCCTCTCTCAATTTGAGACTGATTTCTCAGATCGTTCTCATCCACTTTTCCTCTATTTATTGCAAAACCATTATTATGGCATAAAAAATCTCAAGGGCTTTTTAGGCGTCACAAACGTCTGTTACTACTGTTTCAGAGGCTTTGAGAATTTATACACGCATCAATGCAAAGGTTACTGCTCCGTTTGCAGCGACCCCTCCTGCACAAGCCAAAAGCTTGCGCCCATAGTCTGCGCCGACTGCAACAGAATGTGTCGAACACCATCATGTTTTAATAGACACAAAGAACCCAGAGAAAAACCTTCAAACGGTGCGTTCGTCAGTATTTGTGACTCGTTGAAACGTTGTCGGCGTTGTAAAAAATTCTACTATATCGCTCATACTAAGACCCCTCAAGATCACGTTTGCCCACAGGTTAAATGCCACATCTGCGGTGAGAGATTACCGTTAGACTCGGACACAAACAATCACAGCTGCTACATTCAACCTCTGCCACCAATCACAGAGTATTCAGACAAATTGATATTTAACGATTTTGAAACGTTGGTTGGTCAGGATGGTGTGCACATACCTTTTTTAGTCTGCACCAAAATGCTCAAGGGTGAGCGATAGTCGTCTTATGGGTTAGACTGTGTGAGAGACCTTCTCCTGCATTTCAGGAGACCGCTTTTCAGGGGCGCTACGCTTATTGGCCATAATGCCAAAGGGTTTGACAGCTACTTGATTCTCAAAACCATGACAGAGCTGGGCATAGAGCCCTCGCTCATCATGCAGGGCAGTAAAATTCTCAGTTTGACAGATGCCGACTACCAGCTTAAATTCATAGACTCCCTGTCCTTCCTCACCATGCGTCTCAGCGCTATGCCAAAAGCGTTAGGTTTCAGTCATCAGACCAAGGGTTTTTTTCCTCACGGCTTTAGCACGGTAAGCCATCTAAAGTACGTAGGATCCTATCCACAGCCGTCTGATTATGGTGTAGAACGCATGACTCAGCGAGAGGAGTTTTACACATGGTACAGAGAGGCGAGTCAGGGCGTCTTTGATTTTGAGAGAGAAGCTCTGCGCTACTGTCACAACGATGTTGATATCTTAGCCGAGGGGTGTGTCAGATTTAGAAATTTCTCAAAGACACTAGCGTGGACCCCTTTAGCTGCATCACCAGCGCCTCAGTCTGCATGAAGATGTTTCTCACCAATTACCTTGAGCCTAAAACCCTGGCCATCCCTTCACCCGACAACTACCGACGTCAACACAAAAACTACTCTCATGCCTCAATTCAGTGGTTAGAATGGGTCGCGCGTAGTGAAAATGTCTTTATCCAACACGCTTTAAACAGGGGAGAGAAACAAATCGGGCCTTTCTTTGTAGACGGGTACACTGAAATTGACGGTGTAGCACGTGTGGGAGTTTCAGGCTTGCTTTTATCACGGCTGTCCATCTTGTTTTCAGCTCCATAACACCTGCCCTTTGAGGGGTATTCCCTTTGAAGAGCTGCACCAGGCTAGCGAGGACAAAATACAGACGTTAGAGTCTGTTTACAACGTCCGCACACACGTCATAAGGGAACATGAGTGGACGGTTATGAAGAAATCACACGACGTGGTAAAGTTGTTACCTGAGGAGTTTCAACCTCCTTCCCCCCTCACCCCTCGCACAGCTCTTTTTGGTGGTAGAACAAGTGCTGTGAGACTGAGGTACGTGGCAGCACCCGACGAAACAGTGCACTATGTAGACGTCACATCCCTCTATCCTTATGTCAACTGCAGCTTTCCTTACCCGCTTGATCACCCCACCATCATTCACAGCAACTTTGATGCGCCTCAAAAATACTTTGGTTTCATCAAGGCTGTGGTCTATCCTCCTAGAGGCCTCTTTTTCCCCGTGTTACCTTACAAAACATCTCGAGGTAAATTACTCTTTACTCTGTGCCATACCTGCGCTGAACTCAATCACCAAATGGGTCCTTGCAAACACAGTGACAAAGACAGGGCGTTGTCGGGAGTTTGGGTCACCGTCGAGTTCAACAAGGCTCTAGAGCTGGGTTACAGACTGGCTCAGATTGTTGAAGTATGGCACTTTGACCGGCGTAGCGACTCCATCTTTGTAGGGTACATGCGCACCTTTCTCAGTGCGCATGTCAGGTTACCCACCAGAGGTTGTTGATCGGCAGAGCAGAAAGCGCTACATCAGGGATTACCAAGTCCACCAGGGTATCAAGTTGCATAGCGAGCGCATTGAGGTAAACCCAGCCAAGAGACAGGTGGCTAAATTGTGTCTCAACAGTCTCTGGGGAAAGTTTGCGCAGAGAAATAATATGGCTCAGACCACCTTGGTCAGCGATCCTGAACAATTTTTCACCTTTGTGTTCTCAGGGCAATATAAAATTAACCATTTCAATTTTCTCAGCGACAAAACTGCCTTGATCCAGTGGAACTACCACGAGTGCTGTGTGGTGCCTCCCGGCAGAAGCAACAATGTGTTTATTGCGGCTTTCACAACCGCCTACGCACGTCTTAAACTGTACAGTTATTTAGAACGAGTGGGGGAAAATGTCCTTTACCATGATACTGACAGCTTAATTTACGTAGTAAAAAAGGGGAACACTCCTCTGCAGCTAGGTAATTATCTAGGGGATTTGACGGATGAGCTGGACGGGGACAGCATTCAAGAATTTGCTGCCGCTGGACCCAAAAGCTACGCATACCAGACCAGAGAGCGTAAAAAAAGTAGTGTTACGCGTCAAGGACATTACACAGACGCATGAATGCAGTGAGCGGGTAAACTTTAACAGCGTCAAGGAGCTGGTGGAGGGCTACCTCAGAGGGGCATGTGAGGATGTCATAGAGAGTCCTCAGCACACCATCAAGCACAATAAGAAGGGGTTTGAGTTGAGAAACTCTACATTTCTCAAAAAGTTTCGTGTGGTGTATGACAAGCGGCGTCTGTTTAGTGACGGAACAACCTTGCCTTTTGGCTATTAGGATATAAAATGTCACACCATACCGGCCTGCAGGAAATTCAATTTGACCCCAGATTTAGGACACCTTTTTCATGTATGATTGTGGGACCTAGCGGATGTGGGAAAACCTACTTTGTAAAAAGTGTTTTGGAAAATATGGAACATGTGATGGATTCTGTGCATGATAATATTGTGTGGATTTATACTTCTTTCCAACCCATGTACGCTGAGCTGCAAAAGACAAATAAAAAGATCAAATTTGTTGAAGGACTGCCTGACTCTTTTGATGACCCTGATGTGTTTCCTCCCGATCAAACCCATTTGATTATCCTAGACGATGTTATTTTCCAAGCTTCCGATCATCCTGAAGTGGTTAAAATCTTTACACAGTACAGACATCACAGAAATATGAGCGTATTCATGCTGACTCAAAATGTATTTCACAGGGGTAAACACAGTCGTACCATGAGTCTAAACAGTAACTATTTGGTTTTGTTTAAAAACCCTAGAGATAAATTACAAATTAATATTTTGGCTCATCAAATTTTTCCTTCACAAAAAGCCTTTTTTCTGGAAAGTTTTGAGGATGCCACTAAAAGTCATCATGGGTATTTAATCTTGGACCTGACACCCGGTTGTTCAGAATCATACAGATTGAGGACGGGTGTACGTCCTCACCAACGGCCGGCTGTTTATGTTCCCAAAACAAAGTAGGGCGGGGGGATTATGTCGGCCTGCCTCAGAAGAAATGCTCCCTTGCTCAAAGCTCTGTACCACGCCACCCCACTGAAACGCAGGGACATTCTCGCTCACGGCTCCCCGGACTTTCTGAGAGCGCTGTGCGAGATTGCGATAAATGTTTTAAAAGGTAACATTCCATTGTCTTCCTCACAATTCAAGAAGCTAAAAAGACAGAAAAAAATCATAAAACTGCTGGCTGATAAAAAGGCGGGATTAAAACGTAAACGTCAGACGTTGATGAAACAGTCTGGAGGTTTTCTTCTTCCTCTGCTGTCAGCAGCCGTACCCATCCTCGGCAACCTTTTTGGAGGACTATTCAAGAGAGATTAATCAGACAAATGGCTGAAAGTGATTTAGATGTGAAAATGAGAGCGATATTAGACAATCCAGTATTGACTCCTTATGAAAAAATTAAGAAATACAATGTTCTGCTGCAGAGATACCTCACACTTTTGAAGCAGGGTCAAAAAGATGAGCGACGGGTGACTTTAACTGTGCAGAATGAACCGGACGACGAGCAGCGTCGTGAGAGAGAAACT
This sequence comes from Synanceia verrucosa, assembly GCA_029721515.1. Taxonomy (NCBI): domain Eukaryota; kingdom Metazoa; phylum Chordata; class Actinopteri; order Perciformes; family Synanceiidae; genus Synanceia; species Synanceia verrucosa. Next base: position 28,486,905 of record CM056554.1, on the reverse strand, counting down.
GAGCAGCGTCGTGAGGGTGAAGAGAGCGATGATGTGATGAGTGAGGTGTTAAAGAGCCTCCCCCCATGCAATCGCAAGAATGCAGAGTACATCCTCAAAAAATTGTCTAAAAAAGGACGGGGATGGACGTCAAAAGGGGAATTTATTCATCAAGGGAATACTATAATAGGTTCTCACATGATTGATTTAATTAAGAATCTCTCACTCCCATATAAACCATCCCCAGCCCCTCACGGGTGGACAAGTTTTTTAAATACTCTGATGGACCTCAACATTCCCCTGTCTTCTGTGAATAATCCTCAAGCTCGTGAACAATACCGCTGCTTAAAAATGAACGAACCCCTGACCAAACCTCCGTCAAGGAGAAAGCAGAAAATTCAGAGAGTAGAGGGGAGAGAAGAAGAAGAAGAGGTGGAGGGCTCAGAGGATGAAGAAGTTAAAACCCCAGCTTGGGAGGGCATACGAAGCTCAAAAAGAAAAAAGAGAAAAACCCCTTGGATCAACTTTTCTCCCTAAATGAAATGTAAAAACTGTGATTTTGTAATAAAGCTTTTTATTTGTCACACTCAAAAAGTCTACAGACATTTTTTTTTTATGAAACACAAACTCACAAACGGTAGCAATCTTTAAACATTTGTAGAGAGCAAGTGTGGTGGTAAAAACAGGCAGCCTTTTGATTTCTGACACAGCCTCTGTATTTTTTTACAAAGTCACATACTGTCTGGTCATTTTGTACGACATTGTCAGAATACAAAGACAATACTTGGTCCATGGATCTTCCACAGGCCCGCTGGCACAGATAATAAACGCAGTGTTGACCGCACGCAGTGGACAGGGTGTGCTGAAGCTGATGATGGTGGTACAATATTTGCTTTGAACGACGTTGTAAAAACTGTAAGATGATGGAGGGGTAATGAGCAAAGTCCGGAGGGAATCCAAAAGAGTCAAAAAAGGTGGCTACACCATCCTCTTCCAGAGTCATCGAGAGCCAGTGTTCGCCAGGTAGGTGAGATGGGTGCATGTTGACGATAAAGTAGGCTGGTAAGATAAACGTTTGCTTCAATAACGGCAGCTGGTCAGAGGCCCACACGCCGCAAAATAAATCTCCCAGCAGACTGCGGAAAAGTTTTCACATTGACGCGGGACAGCGGGTAGAGCGCGTTACCCTTGAGCAAAGCCGCAGCGTGGCCCAGGCGGACGGCTGGTGACACGTTGACTTTTTTGACAAACAGCGAGGCCCCTAGTATTCTCACACGGTGAGTGGCGCCCTGCTGTCCCATGAGGCAGAAGGCATTGCTGGCTCGGCTCAGTTTGATTCTCAAGTCCACCGAGTTCAAAAGCAACCTCTCGCAGAAAAATATATCCGCGTGGACGGGGCCAAACAGCTGTACTTCCCTGGAATTGACGCATAGGGCTGCTCTAGCGGTGAGACCTCGGTTAGGACCGTTGTTAATGATGATAGAGTCCATAGCTCCTGCCGTGTCTTTGTAAAAAAGCCCCGCACTAAATTGACTCTCGAGCGTATTTCCAGAAAAGTTGAGCAAGGTTTCAATCATGGCTCGGTAGGGATGTGTAGCGCTAGACGGAGAAATCAGCCGATCCCCCAAAACAACATCGCACTGACTGAAAAACGTATTCAGAGGATAATTGATGGGGCCCACGACCGCGTCGTTTATCAGGTCTGTGCCATCCTCATTGGTGATTTTGATGCGAAGATGCAGCAAGGTATCGTTCAGATCCAAATACCTCTCACCATCCCCAGGAATAAAAAACTCTATGGGTCCCCCCATCTGTAATGGCTGCCAGAGGTAAAACCTCTGTGTAAGTTTTATCTTCGATAGACAACTGCGTCATAGGAGCTGAAAATAAATCCAACTCTGCCAGGGTGCACTCGGGTGATTTTTGATGCAAAAGGGCCATTTTTAATTATTTTTTTCCCCACTCTGGTTAAAATATGTCGCCAGACTGAGCGGTAGACTTCCTCTTCTTTGACCGGCTTCTCGCTACTGATTTCTTCTTTTTACGTTCCCCGTGTTTTTTAGGCATTGTGAGCACACGCTCTCCCGGGGGTCTCTTCCTCAGTCTACGTGATAAGACCATAATCCCCCCTGAGCCCTCCTGATTTTTACCCATTTGGGTTATTTTTCCCGTCGCTTCTTTTATCACGTCAGAGGCAATGTGACTCGCGGCTGATTTCAGATGAGCCTTGGCGATGGCAAAACCTTTTTTCAGCAGAGGGGACACAAATCTGAACAATTTTGAGAAAATGGAGCCTATCCCTCGACCGTACATAATGTGGGCTCCGTAAAAACCGGGTAAAGCTCCTCCCGCTTGACTTTCATAATAGTTTATAAAACGATGAGGATCCTCTCCCAGATGAGCCTTTTTTTTTTTTACAGATGGTGCAGAGAGGCTGCCGGTTTAAAGTGAAGCTTCACAATACTCTTGCCGTAGACAAAGTCCACAAACCTGTTGCGATCCGTTTTAATCTCAATGTGAATAGATTTAATATAACTTCTTGACACACGTACGTAATGTATGGTATTATATCTGATGCTCACCACATCTCCAAAATCACCTTTAACGTTCACGACACCCAGTAACGGTGAGTGACTATCGCCGACCTGCTGATACTGAATGATGTCTGTGTACACAAACAGATTATAAGTGCCGGTTTTGAGGTCACAGGGGTAGGGAGCGCTACGGTTGGAGAGGGTTCATTCACCCGCTTTTAAGCCTAGCATGTAGGCCAAGGGGGCGTATGTGCGGATTCTGTGCTGACCATTGCCTTTAAAATCGATACACTTTGTCATGCTGTTGTAGGAAGCACCGGCGGTCGCGTCAGATTTTCCGAGGGCAGGCACAAGTTGGTCCAGGAGCTCTTTAGGTTTGTCATAGTATCCTCCCCGGCTAAATTTTTGAATCACCAACGGCTGGGATTCCTCCGTCACTTTGTTCACCTCAAAATAGGCGTGATCCGCTTTTAGAGTATACCAGGTGTGCGGGTAGATGATTTCACACAAACCTACCACCCACTCTCCAGTCAGTTCGATGCCCTTGGCCAGGTCCACCGTATAACTGGAACTGATGTTACCTTTATACACGTCTTTACAGGCATTGGACGGGAGGGTCACGTAAAACCCAACGTCAGCCGCCGCCGCCATGATGATTAATCCTAACCCTTCACCGCAGCTGCTTTTTATATGTGTTTCAGATCAGAGGCCTTAACCCAGCTGTTGAATTTCTCTGGCCAGTTTTTCCAGCGTACCAAAACCTGTTTTTCACCTCGCACCGTACGTCGTTTCAATACCTCCTCCACAGCATAAGTCCTGTTCTTGTCCATCTTTACTTTTTGCAATTCAGCCTCATAAAAGGAACTCTCAATGCTTTCCCCGTCATAATCTTGGAGTTTGTACACGGGAGGAGTGCGAGGAATGCCGTCGACCACCGTAAACACTTCGTCCGTAAAACTCTGTTCATATTTTTTATCAAACACTCCTCTCAGCTTGGAGATTCTGACAAGATCGCCCGGTTTAAACTTCATTTTGACCGAAGCCCTGTGTCGGGTAGAAAATGTACCGTACAGATTTTGAAAAACTTGAGAGGCATTCTCAGAGGTCACGTGCATAGGAGCCATTTTTATACTTGAATGATAGCTGTGATTGTAGCTTTTCACCAAATCTTGTAAAATGTCGAGGTATCGTCTGGTGTTGTTGGCAGTAAAATATCTCCACATTCTAGTTTTTAAGGTACGGTTAAATCTTTCAATGACCGAGGCCTTCAGGTCGCTGGCTGTGGCAAAATGCACAATGCTGTGTTTTTTCATTAAAGCTTCAAAATTCTTGTTGAAAAATTCCTTACCAGCATCCGTTTGTAGCTTTTCCAGAATTTGACTTTCTTTAAAGACTGACTCAAAGGCTCTCACCACCTCGGCGGCAGTTTTTCTCTTTAAAACACGAACGTAAGCCTTTTTTGAAAATACATCTATCACCGTTAATAAATAATTAAACCCATCATTATGTTCTGCCAGGGCTTGCATGTCACAAAGGTCAGCTTGAAATTGGTTTAAAGGCCTTGGAACAAAAACTCTGTTTCTGATAAAATGTGTTCTGGCGGGTTTATGCAGAGTGTAGGCATCCTGTTCTGATAAAAAATCTTTGACATTTTCAAGTTTGACTTTTTTACCCATTTCATCTTGTGCACCCTGACGGAGTCGTTCTGCTCCACCAAAGCTACCTGGATGGGCCGGATCGTAATACACTCTTTTCATGATCCGTTTCTCCATCATCCTACCTCTGGCTCACTTTCAGGTTTTAGTGAGGTTTTAGGGTTATTCATTTGTTTTTATTATGACGAGGGTGCACAATATGACCACACAAGACAGCGTCAGATTTAATTTCCTTTATTGAGAAGACAAAGGGTTAAAATAATGGATAATATTTAAAGTGTGAATAAAAACAGACTGATTCAAATTTACTTGAATAACATGTTGTAAAATCATCAACTCGGTTAAAGTATTTACAGGCAGATTATTTTGCAAACGGAGGGTCACCGTGTCCACAAACAAAGCATACAGAGTGAGTAAATGACTGGGTTTTACATCAAAGGACTTTTGAAACATGTATTTTGCAATTTTTTCAAAAGTCTCTGAAAGTCCTGATGCGCTCATACTCGCGATGGTTTGCACCATTTCTTCCCAGGTTGTATGGCCGGCTTGAAAACGAACTCTGTCCAGAATGATTTCCAGATGATGGACTGCAACATCGTCCTCAGTGTCTCTGTGTTTCTGTGAAACTCAACGCTGAATAACTTGTGCTAAAAGCTCCGTCAATTGATGAATAGACGTCTGCCGGTTTACATACGCCACCGCTCTTCTCCAGGAATTTCCCATTTTAGCAGCTGGAAGACTCAGTTCCCACCCCACCATTCTGACAGCATCTTCAGGGCTCCAAAGTCATTTGCAATCAGGTCCTCGTACATGTCGCTGATGCTCTCGTGGATCTTTCTCACCCCTTTCAGCTCGTGCAAGAGAGTCTCTGCCACAGCTTTGACTCTTCCGTCATCCTCTTGAATGTTGTGCAAGAGCAACATGCGTTGGATCGAAGGAATGAATTTTGGGGTGTACAACACCTTCATCAAACCATGAAAATTGTTCAGGTAGAAGTCATCCTCCAGCATGTCCAAACACGGGTGTTCTCTCTGGCTAGGATGGTTGGTCTGACATCCAAAGCAGCGCTCGCCCCTGTACTTGTAGGGGGTAGAGTTGAGCAGATGGAGCACGGCTGCTTTTACCAGGCTGATGACTTTGAATGACATCCAGCCGTCAATTTCATCATTGAGAGTTTCCCCCTCTGGCTGAGAGCATGGAGGTGAGGAAGGTGGGGTCAGAGAGGAGGTGATGACCTGTGAGGTTTCTTCTGCCGCCTCAACCTCATTGCTCGAGTCAGATGGACAGGTCGCAGGTGGATTTTCCATGGGCATGTCTGTGAGGATATCATCCTTGTACAGCTTTAAAGGTACAGATGGAGAGTGGCGTGGTTTCACTCGCCCTCCTTCAGGAGGTGGTGTCGGTGGAGAAGTTAGTTCCCCGCTTCTGTGGTGCTGAGCCGGGGGTGAATGGGGCTCCGCTTGTCCGCAAAAGCTGTGTGGACAATCGCAGTCCAGGTCCTTTCCCTCCTCATTGCCCGAGTCAGATGTGTAGCCTGCTGATGGAGAGGGACTGAGCTCCCGTAGGGGAGTCAATAAGGTAGCCATTTGTTTTCGAGCAGAGCGTCTGATGGTGTCCATGCTGTTTGCAGTCTTCCAAGCTTTGTCAGTCCTCCCACAACCGTCTCTCCTTTTATTGTAAAGAGGGAAGGGATCTAGAAGGATAACTGTTTTTTTACAGCTGCCACGTCATTCCAGTTACGACAGCTGCGAAACAGAGATGTAATTACGCCTCCTATTTCTTCCATCTTTTCCTTCCACACACCGATCGGAATGGCAATCAACGTGCGGAATACGCCGCAGTCTGAATCAAAACACTCCAAGACAAAGTCCTCTGTGGGCCCTTGCGAAGTCCTGAGACTGGCTCGGAAGAACCATCGACCTGAAACAGAGATTTTTGATTGCCAGACTGCGCTGCACAAGATCTTTTGTTGACTCACATTGCCGAGATTCTCCACTCGGGCTTGTTTTGAGGGTATAGGAACTTCTTGATCCGCTGAATGACCCTTCAGACACAGACCTGGTATCACCAGCTGCAACACGGCCCAGTCGTTTGAGGTCAGCGTGGCTATGTCGCTTCCCAGTGTTCCACCTTCATCCCTCTGATACAACCACAGCTCCCCCGTCTCATACTTGAATACATAACCCCAGTGTCCTCGCAGTCCACACGGTTCTAAAGACCACTCCTCACTCAGAGAACTGTTTGGGGGAGACTGCGTCCGACATAGAAACACCATGCTTTTCCTTGGCGCATCCGTGAGTGAGCCTTGCTCAAGGTAGATGGTGACTGGGGTCTCACAAATCAGTGACATGGTCACTGGTCTAAGATTCTGCACCTCTTTCTCATCGGTATCAGGAACCAGATTGCCTGTATGCTGCTGCTGCTCCTCTTCACACTCTGCCTGCTTCAGGGTGTCTTTAGAATTTGTGCGAGTCTGGTATCGAGGCATGGTGATTTGTTGTTCCTCAATGCTGTATGCAACAACGCCGCTCTTAATAAAGAGCGGTGTGGAGTAGTCCACACCCCCTTTGCTTTTCATTGATCCTCAGGCTACTGCTACTCATAATGTGTTCTTTCATACATAGGTCGGGGTCCTGGGATGTTAAGTACTATAAGAGAGCTGTCTTCCACAAGACACCACCCCGCAATTAATTCAAAGTGTCTAATAATATTATGAGCTCATATTAATATCATATGGTCTGTCTTACATAGGTCACATGTCTGTCATGTGTCATGTTGGGGGGGGGGTCCACATGACTGTCACGTGTCACATGACTGTCACATGGCGGGGGGGGTCCACATGATGGTCATGTGTCACATGACTGTCACATGGCGGGGGGGGGTCATTAATCTTATTTTGACACAAGGGTACTTGTATTATCTCTACTAACAAATATCTTCACATGCATACATTTGTGAATTTTCAAAATACATTTGTAAATATTCAGAATACATTTGTGGATTTTCAAAATACATTTGTGAATCCTTGTTTGTGTATTTATTCATTTCTGTGTTCATTTATTCTTTTTGAGACTGTTCTAGCGCCACAGTTTCTTTGTATGATCATTCCAGCATTAAATCATTTCTTTAGTGCCATCTTGTGGTCGTTGACTTGCAGAACCTGGCTGCAGGGAGGCCAATGACCCGAGCATTTCTCAGCAGAGAGATCGACTTTCTAAGTCTTTTTCAGAGAGTACTAAGAACGTCTTATTCACAAATGGACATGGGCATAAATGACTTGGTGTCATGTTGGCTTTCACTTGTGTGTCAGACAGGGAATACAGTGGGTGACTGACACAGAAGGATGCCCAGAAACTACAGTAGGTGAGCTGTCACAAGATACAAGAAGAAATGGAAATGATCAATTAAACCAAATGTTGGAACAATGCAATATCAAACAGCATGTGTTAGTGGGTCAAACCCAGCTTGTAAACCATAACACAAGACACAATGTGTTCGGATGTCTCACATTCACACTTTACAGATCTTGCTTGAGATTTAGAAACTGTGACAAACATGTCCTCTGTGGTTTCATTCAAAATATTTGCTGATGTCGTCGGTGAGAATAACAGATTTCACACCTGTTAAGAAGTGTCTCTTCACACATCCCCTCTGTAGTGTTATGTGTGATCGCTTGCAGAGACACAGGTACGGCAGGTGAGCTGGTAAATTAAGTGAACTCTTAGTTATGGGTTAAGCTCCAATTTTGTAAATACTTGAATCTGTTGAACTTATAAAACTACACATTTGCACGGTAAAAGGAGGTGGGGGAACTATATGCTCTATTGATTGACGCACAATAGCAGCATCTACAGAGGGGCAGATAAGATCAGTAACACCCGCTGAGTCTTTTTTATGGGTTATCACAGTCACAGATTACAGTAAATACTATACATTTGCTCAGTATTTCTTTGCACAACTCCTTCTTGTTTGTATCATCTTGCTCACCCGCATGAAAGAGGATGAAAAGAACATTAAACCACACATGAAGCTGATTGCTTTTGTCACGGGTTCAAGTTCAAAATGAAAAACAAGCCATTATATCAGAGTATGGAACATTAGTTATGTCTTGTTTTATTTATTTCGTTTGACTGCAGACCTGTCCAGGGTTTTTCCCTGCCTTCTACTCATTACCGGGATACAGCATCGCCTCACCTTCCACCCTTCAAAGCTTAAAGAAAATAATTCATGAATGATTTTAGTTCATTGACATAGTTATGAGGTTCACATCCTGGGTGTGGGCAAACTGCCCGGCCCTCTCTGTACATCTTTACATCATGTATAGGCTGGGTTTCCCAAAGGCATTTTATTTCTTCTAGCAGATCATATTCTTCCATGAATAGGCTGAACAGATTAACAGATTAACATCTGATTAACAGCATGGTTGTGGGAAACCTAGATCCACACCAATAAATAAAAATGAGACACAAAGTGAGAGACTTAGACTGGGACTTAGCCATTGAACTCAACATGTTATTGACTTCTTTACCATCAAATCAGACAGTAACTCTTAAAACAATTTTCAAATGAAAACAACTGGTAGATACCTGTTAGTGCTTGAACTATTGGTGGTTTAATGTATTCTCCAGTAATTTAAAATTTGTGTTGTGAATGGACCACAATGAGACGTTTTTCTGATGACGCTTCAATTTCAATTAAAAACATACAGTTTGTGTAAAAATGTGAATTTTAGCGTCAAACCTCGTAAAGCGTAAACACAGCCATGGAGATGAGACCGACCTGAGTTATAGTCTCCAGCTCAGCCAGCACAGCATCTTCATCTTCTTGAGACAAATATCCAGCAAACATCTCATCTATTTGCTGCAGAGACACAACAAGCTCTCAGTAAACAACAACAAACAGGTTCATACTGTAGATCAGAGTATAGAAAACACTACTGTATGTTTGACATCAGTTTACTGTACCCTTTGGTATTCAATGGCGTCTTGTTTCATATCAAATCCCCTCAACTTCTTCAACAGACATCACCTAACAGTGAAGAAGCATCAATAACCACTGAAACAGACACTGAAAGACAGACTCATGTCTCAAATCACTTGTGAGATACATAAGTAGAAAATCTACCATCAAACACCAAATACTCAAAGGCTCATTAGATTCTCAAAATGTACACAAATCTTTTATGATCTGTACCCTGGATATTTATAAAAATATGAATAAAGAATTCCACTAGAAGTTCATTTCTCCTGATTTGTCAACTTTGTCGATTCAGCAGTGATCTATCTCTCTGTAACATTATAATATTTTGGTATTCTCGCTCTTTTTTTTGCCATATTTCAGCAGCTGTTTGGCTTAAAGCCTCTCCTTCTCCAGCTGCAGGCTGATCTCTTCTGGTACTGCCTCAGTTTATCTCTTTGCTGTTTCAGTTGTTGTAATGAGGAAAAAACAGAAACATGAGAATAAACCTGCCATTCACAGACACATTAATATCACAGAGTAGCTCAATGATCTAACGCTGGGGTTAGATAGCTGTCAGTATTATTACAGTGAACAAGAGGAGTTCACCTGCAGCCCTGCTAAACTCTACTGCAATCTGATGGTTTTTACAGTCAAATATGCACAACCCTAACATACCTATTTGTAAGATATTTGAATAAAATAACACAAACAGACTAACATTAGGCTCTTTGGATAAAATCAGTACCAAAATAGCTGAGCATCACTTCAGTTAAATATCTCAATTTCTAAAAATGATTTACACTGATTGCTATTGCTCTGGGATTGTTTAAACCAACACGCCAAAATCTAAAAGAATATATCACATTATATTCAAGCCGAAGAGTAACTCATAACGTGCTAACTTGATAAAGTTGTGCTGTAAAAACTGTGTGTGTACTACTACCGACACACACAGTTGTTTAATTACCACATTGTGTTAAATCAGTTTTGCGCGATTTAATCTTGTTCAACAACCTAACGTCCAGTGTGGAGACTAACTTTAACAGTAACAGATAGCTAGCTAATGCTAGCTAGCTGTGACACTTACCAACCTGTCTTGTTCTGTCACTCGGCTGTGTTTCCAGGAGTTAAAGCCAGTTGGAGCAGACGAAGGGGGAGCACCTCCATATTGGTGAGGTCATCCGGCCACTTCCACATCAAGAAGGACGGTGGCTGGGCAGGGACAAACAAATTATGTAATATGAAATGATGGATTTCCATGAAGGAGGCCTCATGAAGTCTGTGAAATCCTCTGAAAGTGATCATGTTACATCACACCGCGACATCTGGGAAAATGGCATCACCTGTTGCCCATAGCAACAGGCCTCCGTTAGACGCCTCCGTTAGAGGCCTCCGTTAGACGCGCCCAAGCGTTATGCCATATAAAAAATTCACACAGACAAGCAGATCCGATCCTTTCTTCTTCTTTATTTTTATGCAAACTTAAAACGATCTTACCAGAACGCTTACACATGAGGCTCTGATGATGCTTCTAATGTAGACCTAGTTCCCAAAATCCAAAAACACCAAAAGAACGCTTGACAGCGGTCTAAAACTGTATCGCTGCGTTCCAACAAAGAGCTCCACCGGCCCCATTTACCACACTAATATAGTGCAGGTGCTGCAGTCACCTGCCCATGGTGAGGAGGGGGGCGTGCCCCTTAACACTAACCAAAATACCAATCAATAATTATTCGAAATTAACTAACCGTAACTAATAAATTGAACAACAACAGTAACAAATTAGACGGTAAGAAAAATAAACATTTTGGCTCCAACATATACAAATATACTGAATGGATGTATGTTTTCATGTAAAAAGCAGAAACGTTAAGAATAAGACAACCACACGAAAGCAGTTATTAAAAAAGTAGCATTCAATGATTGTGAAACATTTCTAAAAAGCTTGGGTCAAAAACATTTTTGCAATAATATGAACTGACATAGCCCTGCTCTTCCTGTAAAGCAGAACTTGTGTTGTACATACATGTACTGCATCAGTGTTTCTCAAACCTTTAAATTTCAACTCTGACAGTGTACAAATGGAACAAACAGGTCTATTTGTACCATGGTTCCATCTGTAAACTGTCAGGGTTACAGACTTGTATGGGTCAATAGAATATAATAGATTTTTTTTTATTAATACCCCATTAGGGGAAACTCACCCACCACAGCAGCATAGACATGATACAGTAATAAAAAACAAACCACAACAAAGACATAAAAGAATCAGTAATAATAACAATGATAACAGAATAATATTTACACATTTAAAATATGTACCATGTAACAAGTAAGGAAAAGTATTTTAAATTGTAAATGAAATGTTAAATACAATTATAAGATGAATAGAATGTATTTTTACGATGAAATAAAATAGAAGTGAAAATATTTAGTGCAAAAGGAAGGATAGTGCGAACAGATTTGAAAACAAGGCAGTGATGGTAAAGAGTCCAGTTGTATTAACATCAGCCAGTGATGCTGATGTTGTAAAGTTTTATTGCAGATGGTAGGAATGAGCTGCAGTAGCTCCTTCTAGCAGGGTGGAAGTCTGAGTCTGCAGCTGAAGGAGCTGCTTAAAGCCTCCACAGTCCATCAGAGGCTCAGAGGGGTTGTCCATGATGGAGGTGAGTTTTGCTGACATCCTCCTCACACCCACCTCCTCTATGGAGTCCAGGGAGCAGTCCAGAATGGAGCCGGTCCAGGACAGAGCCGGTCCAGGACAGAGCTGACCAGCCTGAATAGTATACTGTGGTGAGATGGCCGCCGACGCTGGTGACTACATCTCAAAAATCCACACACAAATGCAAGGCGATTCACAAATTAAAAGCACATTGTAAATGCACGTTAGACAGTTCACAAATGTATTTCATGAAACTAACAAATATCTTCACATGCATACATTTGTGAATTTTCAAAATACATTTGTAAATATTCAGAATACATTTGTGGATATTCAAAATACATTTGTAAATACTCAGAATACGTTTGTGGATTTTCAAAATACATTTGTGAATCATTGTTTGTGTATTTATTCATTTCCGTGTTCATTTATTCTTTTTGAGACTGTTCTAGCTCCATAGTTTCATTGTATGATCATTCCAGCATTAAATCATTTCTTTAGTTCCATCTTGTGGTCGTTGACTTGCAGAACCTGGCTGCAGGGAGGCCAATGACCCGAGCATTTCTCAGCAGAGAGATCGACTTTCTAAGTCTTTTTCAGAGAGTACTAAGAAAGTCTTATCCAAAAATGGACATGGGCATAAATGACTTGGTGTCATGTTGGCTTTCACTTGTGTGTCAGACAGGGAATGCAGTGGGTGACTGACACAGAAGGATGCCCAGAAACTACAGTAGGTGAGCTGTCACAAGATACAAGAAGAAATGGAAATGATCAATTAAACCAAATGTTGGAACAATGCAATATCAAACAGCATGTGTTAGTGGGTCAAACCCAGCTTGTAAACCACAACACAAGACACAATGTGTTCGGATGTCTCACATTCACACTTTACAGATCTTGTCTGAGATTTAGAAACTGTGACAAACATGTCCTCTGTGGTTTCATGCAAAATATTTGCTGATGTCGTCGGTGAGAATGACAAATTTCACACCTGTTAAGAAGTGTCTCTTCACACATCCCCTCTGTAGTGTTATGTGTGATCGCTTGCAGAGACACAGGTACGGCAGGTGAGCTGGTAAATTAAGTGAACTCTTAGTTATGGGTTAAGCTTCAATTTTGTAAATACTTGAATCTGTTGAACTTATAAAACTACACATTTGCACGGTAAAAGGAGGTGGGGGAACTATATGCTCTATTGATTGACGCACAATAGCAGCATCTACAGAGGGGCAGATAAGATCAGTAACACCCGCTGAGTCTTTTTTATGGGTTATCACAGTCACAGATTACAGTAAATACTATACATTTGCTCAGTATTTCTTTGCTCAACTCCTTCTTGTTTGTATCATCTTGCTCACCTGCATGAAAGAGCATGAAAAGAACATTAAACCACACATGAAGCTGATTGCTTTTGTCACGGGTTCAAGTTCAAAATGAAAAACAAGCCATTATATCAGAGTATGGAACATTAGTTATGTCTTGTTTTATTCATTTCGTTTGACTGTAGACCTGTCCAGGGTTTTTCCCTGCCTTCTACTCATTACCGGGATACAGCATCGCCTCACCTTCCACCCTTCAAAGCTTAAAGAAAATAATTCAGGAATGATTTTAGTTTCAAGACAAACTTCATTTTCACATGTGGGTGCTAATGAGTATACTGTGTGTGCTCACAGGTTCACAGACAACCAGTTGTTCCTTGTACGTTTAATAGTAAATAAATGGTAAATTGAACGTAATGCAGTCTTCTTCTACGTGTATGTAAAATATGACATAGTTATGAGGTTCACATCCTGGGTGTGGGCAAACTGCCCGGCCCTCTCTGTACATCTTTACATCATGTATAGGCTGGGGTTTCCCAAAGGCATTTTATTTCTTCTAGCAGATCATATTCTTCCATGAATAGGCTTAACAGATTAACAGATTAACAGCTGATTAACAGCATGGTTTTGGGAAACCTAGATCCACACCAATAAATAAAAATGAGACACAAAGTGAGAGACTTAGACTGGGACTTAGCCACTGAACTCAACATGTTATTGACTTCTTTACCATCAAATCAGACAGTAACTCTTAAAACAATTTTCAAATGAAAACAACTGGCAGATACCTGTTAGTGCTTGAACTATTGGTGGTTTAATGTATTCTCCAGTAATTTAAAATCTGTGTTGTGAATGGACCACAATGAGACGTTTTTCTGATGACGCTTCAATTTCAATTAAAAACATACAGTTTGTGTAAAAATGTGAATTTCAGCGTCAAACCTCGTAAAGCGTAAACACAGCCATGGAGATGAGACCGACCTGAGTTATAGTCTCCAGCTCAGCCAGCACAGCATCTTCATCTTCTTGAGACAAATATCCAGCAAACATCTATTTGCTGCAGAGACACAACAAGCTCTCAGTAAACAACAACAAACAGATTCATATTGTAGATCAGAGTATAGAAAACACTACTGTATGTTTGACATCAGCTTACTGTACCCTTTGGTATTCAATGGCGTCTTGTTTCATCTCAAATCCCCTCAACTTCTTCAACAGACATCACCTAACAGTGAAGAAGCATCAATAACCACTGAAACAGACACTGAAAGACAGACTCATTTCTCAAATCACTTGTAAGATACATAAGTAGAAAATCTACCATCAAACCCCAAATACTCAAAGGCTCATTAGATTCTCAAAATGTACACAAATCTTTTATGATCTCTACCTTGGATATTTATAAAAATATGAATAAAGAATTCCACTAGAAGTTTATTTCTCCTGATTTGTCAACTTTGTCGATTCAGTAGTGATCGATCTCTCTGTAACATTATAATATTTTGGTATTCTTGCTCTTTTTTTTGCCATATTTCAGTAGCTGTTTGGCTTAAAGTCTCTCCTTCTCCAGCTGCAGGCTGATCTCTTCTGGTACTGCCTCAGTTTATCTCTTTGCTGTTTCAGTTGTTGTAATGAGGAAAAAACAGAAACATGAGAATAAACCTGCCATTCACAGACACAATATCATAGAGTAGCTCAATGATCTAACGCTGGGGTTAGATAGCTGTCAGTATTATTACAGTGAACAAGAGGAGCTCACCTGCAGCCCTGCTAAACTCTACTGCAATCTGATGGTTTTTACAGTCAAATATGCACAACCTTAACATACCTATTTGTAAGATATTTGAATAAAATAACGCAAACAGACTAACATTAGGCTCTTAGCTGAGCATCACTTCGGTTAAACATCTCAATTTCTAAAAATGATTTACACTGATTGCTACGGCTCTGGGATTGTTTTAACCAACACGCCAAAATCTGAAAGAATATATCACATTATATTCAAGCCGAATTGAAGAGTAACTCATAACGTGCCAACTTGATAAAGTTGTGCTGTAAAAACTGTGTGTGTACTACTACCGACACACACAGTTGTTTAATTACCACATTGTGTTAAATCAGTTTTGCGCGATTTAATCTTGTTCAACAATCTAACGTCCAGTGTGGAGACTAACTTTAACAGTAACAGATAGCTAGCTAATGCTAGCTAGCTGTGACACTTACCAACCTGTCTTGTTCTGTCACTCGGCTGTGTTTCCAGGAGTTAAAGCCAGTTGGAGCAGACAAAGGGGGAGCACCTCCATATTGGTGAGGTCATCCGGCCACTTCCACATCAAGAAGGACGGTGGCTGGGCAGGGACAAATAAATTATGTAATATGAAATGATGGATTTCCATGAAGGAGGCCTCATGAGGTCTGTGAAATCCTCTGAAAGTGATCATGTTACATCACACCGCTACTTCCGGGAAAATGGCGTCACCTGAACACATTCTGTTGTGATGACATCCTGGTATTCTGAACTGCCTCTGATCTTTTAGGCAGTGAAAGCCACAACATCTAATATTATTGAACACAAGTGTTTAGAGGTTGATCGAGTCAGCAGCACACACAGAGACACAGAGATCTCACAGTCTGCAGTCTAAAACAGATAGAAGCCTTTTGTACAAAAGCATATCTGCAAACAGCAGCGCTGATATGGAAGGAGGAAACAACACAACACACCAGGAGGATGCTGGCAGGCCCCAGGACCAACCAGAACATCCTCAACAGGACCATGTTTCCCCACCAGTGGCACTTTACGCAAGTGATACGTACACGTATCTAAGCGAAGATATTAGTTCAGTAGCAAAGGCTTTTGATGAAAGGATGGAGAAAGCCTGTCAGGAACAGGTCAAAGCATTGGAGGAGAGGTTTGCCAAGGAGCTGGAACAGAAAGAGGAGGACTGGAGAAAGAAGGAGAGCCAGATGAAGACTGAGATTCGGGACAAGGACAACATAATCTGGCCTCTTAAACAAAACATGGGCCGCTTATATGACAGGCTCAACGAGGCAACGATGCAGCTGGACACAGTAACAGCTAAACTTGATGAGACCGAGGCAACCTGTCAGGAACAGGTCAAAGCATTGGAGGAGAGGTTTGCCAAGCAGCTGGAACAGAAAGACGAGGATTGGAGAAAGAAGGAGAGCCAGATGAAGACTGAGATTCGGGACAAGGACAACATAATCTGGCCTCTTAAACAAAACATGGGCCGCTTATATGAGAGGCTCAACGAGGCAACGATGCAGCTGGACACAGTAACAGCTAAACTCGATGAGACCGAGGCAACCTGTCAGGAACAGGTCAAAGCATTGGAGGAGAGGTTTGCCAAGGAGCTGGAACAGAAAGAGGAGGACTGGAGAAAGAAGGAGAGCCAGATGAAGACTGAGATTCGGGACAAGGACAACATAATCTGGCCTCTTAAACAAAACATGGGCCACTTATATGAGAGGCTCAACGAGGCAATGATGCAGCTGGATACAGTAACAGCTAAACTCGATGAGACCGAGGCAACCTGTCAGGAACAGGTCAAAGCATTGGAGGAGAGGTTTGCCAAGGAGCTGGAACAGAAAGACAAGGACTGGAGAAAGAAGGAGAGCCAGATGAAGACTGAGATTCGGGACAAGGACAACATAATCTGGCCTCTTACACAAAACATGGGCCGCTTATATGAGAGGCTCAACGAGGCAACGATGCAGCTGGACACAGTAACAGCTAAACTCGATGAGACCGAGGCAACCTGTCAGGAACAGGTCAAAGCATTGGAGGAGAGGTTTGCCAAGGAGCTGGAACAGAAAGAGGAGGACTGGAGAAAGAAGGAGAGCCAGATGAAGACTGAGATTCGGGACAAGGACAACATAATCTGGCCTCTTAAACAAAACATGGGCCGCTTATATGAGAGGCTCAACGAGGCAACAATGCAGCTGGACACAGTAACAGCTAAACTCGATGAGACCAAGGCAACCTGTCAG
The DNA here is from genome assembly GCA_029721515.1 of Synanceia verrucosa. NCBI lineage: Eukaryota > Metazoa > Chordata > Actinopteri > Perciformes > Synanceiidae > Synanceia > Synanceia verrucosa. The sequence continues at coordinate 28,469,789 of CM056554.1, read as the reverse complement.
GAACAGGTCAAAGCATTGGAGGAGAGGTTTGCCAAGGAGCTGGAACAGAAAGACGAGGACCTTTGTGAGTGGAAGATGAAATATGAGCAGGTCTACAATATCAACAAGGACCTAGACAAAAAAATACAAGGCCTGGAGACGGCAGCTCAACACATGCAAGAGGAGATCAAACTTCTGGAGGACATCTGCCTGTCCCAGAAGAGCAGGAGAGGCTTCTTCCTCTTCAGACGGGAGATCCTGGACAGGGAGGCAGCGTTGGAGAGGATGAAGACAAAGCTGCGTGACAGGGAGATGAAAAAGAGGGAGGAGGAGGAGAAAAAGGAGGTGAAAAGAAGAGCGGAGAAGAGACAGTGACTGTCAGGTGGAGGAGGCTGCTGGATGTTCAGCTTAGGCTGGACATCAGTAACTTCCTTCATCTCCCTCCCCTCTACCTTCTTTATCATTTCAGCAAAAAAGAAAAGAAAAAAGAAACAAACTATGAGAAAAGACTGAATTACATAGTTTACATGGTGGACTCCATGCACTGCTAATCTGTTGTCCTGCTGGACTGCTAATTCAAGGTTCAAGAGTCTTTATTGTCATTATGCACACATAACAAAATTTTGGAGAGTCTCTCGGCTTAAAGGCACACATGATAAAGAAATAAAAATAAAGATATTGAAAGAGGGTGGCACGGTGGTGTAGTGGTTAGCACTGTCGCCTCACAGCAAGAAGGTACTGGGTTCGAATCCCGGGGCCTTTCTGTGTAGAGTTTGCATGTTCTCCCTGTGTCTGTGTGGGGTCTCTCTGGGTACTCTGGCTTCCTCCCGCCATCCAAAAACATGCATGGGGATTAGGTTAATTGGCTAATTTAAATTGACCGTGGTTGTGTGTCTCTATGTGTCCTGTGATGAACTGGAGACTTGTCCAGGGTGTACCCTGCCTTCAGCCCTAAGACAGCTGGGTTAGGCTCCAGCCCCCACCACCAGAGCGGTGTCCTTTTCTCTGTCGGAGGCAGAAATCCTCATGGAGGTTTAGGAGGAGGTAAAGGACCAAATCAAAAGGAAAGAAAATACCACTACGGTTATAAAACAAGGAGAGAAAAAGAGGCAAAATACTACAGACTTCCTGAATATGTAACAAGAGCACAAATACACACTCAGTGCTCCATGAAACATCACAATTACAATTCAAATAGGTCATTAACATCTCTGAAAACCTAGATTATCAGAACCATATATATATATATACGTATATATACGTGTATATATATAGGTATATATATATATCTATATATATACACGTATATATACATGTATATATATATATATATATATATATATATATATATATATATATATATATCAATAGCAGTATACAGCATATCACACACCAATATTAATGAAAAATATGCTTCTTATAGCGATCAATGTTTTCACAGAACTTCACTGCAAGAAACTAATGTGATTCTCGCCAGCTGGATGTCGTTCTGCCGAGCTCCACACATCTGAACTCGCACCCGATGGGAAGGACTTCAAGGGAGTAAAAAATGACTGAGCCAATCAGGATCGCCGGTCGGGATTTTCACAGATATGACGTGGATGTCGGCTGTTCTGTTTGGTTTTCCCTGCGTCGCTCTCATGTGCATCACGAGTTGGTTTTAATGTGAATGGTTGAAGTAGCACGTCATTAAAGATGACGGACAAGTGGTTTATTAGCTGCATTCACCTTACGGTAATCTGTACAAAACCTGGGACTCTTATCCGCTTTTTCCACCAGCAAGCATGGTGATGCCCAAGCGGAGGAAGATGGCTCAGCAATCCCATTTTCAAGCATGTATTGGATCTCTGTATCCATCACTCTGCGCTTTTCCCCTGACACTCTATAGAAACGCTGGTGAATTGCTTTCGCAGTACCTACATCTATATCATGTTGGACCAAATGAGTTTGACTCGGTGTATCCCCAAACAATTCAGGAAAATGCTGGATCAACGCAGACAATTGCGCACTCTGTGCCTTGGTCAAATGTGCTAACAATAATGGCAGATTTCTCAATGTCTCACTATTTGATAGTCGGCCTCGCAGCAGCCCGTCATCGGGTACCATAACCCCATCGTCCTCCCCCGCAAAGAATGAAGTCCCTACTGCTGCTACAGCTGACACAGATTTAGACTCACGACAATAATACGGTTTTAGGAGATTAATATGGCAAAGTTGTATTGCTTTTTTGCGGTTTGGAGTTGACAGAATATAATTTTGATCGGTCTCCTGACACAACACAGTATACGGACCACAAAACCTAGCCTGGAACGGTGAATGACTCAAGGGCAGCAATGCCAAAACTTGGTCGCCAGGACTAAAAACGCGCTGTTCTGCTCGCCGGTCATACAACCGTTTCATCTTGCCCTGGGATGCTGACAACTTAGCCTTGGCCATCTCCCCCGCTGAATACAAGCGCTGTCTGAAACCATTTATATAATCAATTAGGTTCGATGGAGGTTCCGGCAACGGTGCAATGGTGTCACGCAACACTGCGAGTGGTCCACGTACTGAATGGCCAAACACTAACTCATTAGGGCTAAACCCTGTACTATCCTGCACCACTTCCCTGGCAGCTAGCAGGAGCCACGGCAGTCCTTCCTCCCAGTCCTGATTTAACTCGACACAGTAACTATGCAATAATGATTTTAATGTTTGGTGGAACCTTTCTAGAGCACCCTGGCTCTGTGCATGGTAGGCAGAAGACATGTTATGTTTGACCTTTAGTTGTTTCAACACTTGTGAAAAAAAATGAGAAGAGAAATTAGACCCCTGGTCGCTTTGAATGACTTTTGGTATCCCAAATATGGAAACAAATTGCGACAGCGCCTTTACAACTGACCTTGCTGTAATGGAGCGCAAGGGATATGCAGCTGGATAACGTGTACTTTGACACATCACTGTCAACAAGTAGTTGCTACCAGATTTGGAACGAGGTAACGGGCCGACGCAATCGATCAATAGATGTTCAAATGGCTGGGCAATAGCTGGGATGGGATAAAGCGGTGCTGGATTTATTCCCTGATTAGGTTTCCCCGTTTTCTGACAAGTTGGGCATGATTTAACAAACTGGGACACATCTTTCTTTAGACGAGGCCAAAAAAAAATATCGCAAAATATAGTTATATGTCTTATGAACACCCAGGTGTCCTAACTGGTCATGTGACGTCCTAAGAACCTCATTACGAAATTTTTCAGGAACCACAACTTGAAACACTGGCTTTCCAACAAAGCTTACACCATGTGGTGACCACTTCCTCACCAGAAGACCTTCTTGCAGAAGATAGCCACCCACAGCACTCCTCGCAGCCTCCTTTGAGAGAACAGCGTCAAACAGCTGGCTCAAGGAAGGATCAGCCTTCTGCTCTGCTCCCAGAACACTACAAGAAACTGACAGCAATGAGTCAGGGACATTAACAACAACAACATCATCATCTACCTCTTGTCCTCAGGCCTGTCACAGCACATGCTGTAAACACATCTGGGAAACTCTGAGCATTCTCATCCAGATTACTGGTTACCATAGGTGATGATGACATAATCGGGGGTGGTGGAGCGTCGGCCCACACCCGGCTGCCAGCGAGACCATTCCCCAGAATGACATCCACGCCTCTAATTGGCAGCTCCGGACGTACCCCCATGGTAACCTCTCCCTGCACAAAACCACAGTCAAGGCAGAGAGAATGCAGCGGAACAGGCTCAACCTTTAATCCCATACCCCACATCAAAACAAAGTCCCCAGTGTCAGAGTCCTTAGAAAAAGGCAATACAGAGCTCAAAATGTATGAGTCATGTGCAGCTGTATCCCTCAGAATTTTTACCGGTTTACTGTTACCGTCCCGAAGTGACACACGGCCTTCAGACATAAATGCTGAGAAGTCAGACCCTGTCCCATTTTTAAGCTGTTGAGGAGGAAACAGAGAGAGGCGCCACACACACACAGCACAAACACTAGAATTTGTCTGACCCTCACCATTTCTCCGCCGAGCATTAGCTTTTGGACATTCAGCTTTCCAGTGCCCCCTACCTTTACAAAAATTACACACACGTGAGGAATCTAATTGAAAATGTCCCCTTGCAGTGTACTCCGACTTACCATAGCGTGGAGGCCGCTTCTCTCCCCACTGAGCTGGGCCTCGATACCCACCCGACTCAGGAGCCCGAAAATCACTCCGATGTATCAACACATATTCGTCTGCCAATACAGCGGCCTCGGCGGCAGTCTTCACCTTGTGCTCACTGATGTAGACTGAAATGTGGCTGGGAAGAGAATTTTTAAATTTTTCAACACAATCATGTCACATAAAGCATCAAAGGTGTCAACCTGTGAAGTTGTGCACCACCGACCAAAAAAAGTGACCAGATCCCGGGCAAACTCAATATAAGTTTGTTTACCAGACTTCTCCCAGGATCTTAACTTCTGGCGGTAGGCCTCAGGAACCAATTCATGAATTTTCAACACCGCAGCTTTAACCGTTCGATAAACTCCGCTCTCCGCCACCGACAGGGCTGAATAAGCTTCCTGAGCCTTACCGGTTAACACACATTGTAACAAAACAGTACGATCGGAGTCAGACCAGCACCTGCTCTCGGCTACACGTTCGAATAAAGAGAAAAATGTGTCGGGGTCGCGTTCGTTGAACTGTGGAACTAAGCGCAGATTAGCACCAACATCAAATGATGAACTAGAACCCCCCACATGATCACGCGCAGCCCCTCCAGCATGCAAGCCTAATCTATATTGTTCCAGCTCCAGCTTTTTCAATTCAGTTTCGCTATTTAATTTCTCTACCACCAGTTTCTCCATTTCTGTCTGCAGGCGCAACAACTCTCTCCTCTGTTCAAACGTCAAATTCGTATCATCACCTACAGACATATTAACACTGTCCCTCACAGGACCAGCAATCAGTGTTTTAAAATAACCTCTGTCAGCCAGATTAGCTTTGATAATACTTTTCATGTTTTCCTTCATCCTTCTATCCCTGACATAAAAGTCAAAATGTTCTGCAATAAGGACCAATTGTTCACGGGAGAAACCCTCCAGCAGCTCCTCTGATGGCTCTCTCACAAACTCTTCCACACTCGCCATCACTTCTCGCCACTCACCTTCACTTAGTCCGTTCCCTATTTAGCCACTGCAAAAACAAACAAAACACGCAGCACGCGGAGCCTAACACAGCCCACGCAGCCCGAGCATCACCAAGGCACTGTCCCCCTAACTGCCTAACAAGACTAACTAAAGCTCCCCCTAGTCTTCAGGCGCTAGTTGCGGTGGGTATTTACGCACTTTTTACCGCAGACCCGGCAAAGCAACCAACTATTGGCGACCTCACCTGCAGCCTCGGCCGTGCTCCCGAGCTAACTGCTCCAGCCACTTTCACGCCACACTACAACCCCCCAGTCCGTACTTCAGCCTAACAGGGACAGAAACATCGGCAACTAACAATGGCCGTGGCTGGCTGACGGACCCACTGCCGCGAAGAAAATAAACAAAAACCAACTAACAGGCTACTATTTACCTTCCACACAACAGCGGCTTCAACAATCAGAGACACTTACCCTCGTCCACACTACTCCCGAGCAATCAGCTGAGCGTTCAATCAACAATCACCATAGCCAGCAACAGCTGTCTGCTGCCGTCATTCACAAAACTCATGGTATTCCGACCACAAGCCTCACCTGAGCTCCGGAAAATTAACTGAGTCCATGAAACGGACGAACCCCCACTTGTTACAGCCCGGCTCATGGACTGTAACCAAGAACAGGAGAGGAGACGAGATTCAACCACAGACAACGCGTGTTTATTTTTTAACATAAGGAAACGAGACAAAAAATCAGTGTCTGTGATCAGTAGTGTAAGCGTGTATGGATGCATATATGTGTGTGAGTGAGGAAGAAAAGGGAGAGCACAGTCGCGCCGTGGCGTCCCTCCTCAGACGGCGTGGAAGTGTCCCTTCTCCGACGGCGTGGAAGTGTCCCCTCCCCAGACAGCGTGGAAGTGTCCCCCCCCTCCGACGGCGTGGAAGTGTCCCTTCTCCGACGGCGTGGAAGTGTCCCCATAAATGCGCTTCACCGGGCCCAGGTGTAGCACATCCCCTGATGACGATCCCACCTCCGCTGAACCTGAGGAACAAAACAGACCAACCAGCAGCCTGCCAACGACGCACCCCCGACATAGAGGGCAGAGCCGTCACAGCTTTAATTAACTCGTATCATCATGAAAGTTGATACACAGGTCAAGGGTGTCGACCTCTAACATCTGATGTAGTCCACAACAATGGGTGGGGCAAAATGGCCCCATAGCGCCCCCTTGAAATTTTCAAAAAACCCTCCTCATAGGGATTTTTATGGAGTTGGAACACGAAAATCAGTACACGTGTAACTTGACCAGTATTGTCTGAATCGCTTGACGTTTTTTTGCCCTATGCTCGAACTGCCGTCCCCATCTGATGTCCGACCACATCATACCGCGAGGGTATGTCCTGACACTTTGTTTTCCCAAATTTCGCCCCTTTCCCATCGTTAAAAAGTTGTGTAACTTTGCACGTTCCTGCGGCCCGATCCGAAATTCGATATTTTGGGGTGATAGCACATGGCGCTTGCGAAATGGCTGAGTAGCGCCCCCTACAAAGTCAAAAAAATCCCATAAGAAATTCACCAACTTTGTCGTACCTCAGCGAAAATTGGTAGAGATGTTAGGCATAGAAGTACAAACAAAATTGTCTCTTGGCAGGAAGTTGAAATTCCAACAGGAAGTCGGCCATTTTGAATTTTCTATTTTCTGATGAAAACGAACTCGTCCCAGGGATTTCGTCCGATCGAGTTGAAATTTGGTACAAATCATCTCCAGACCTAGCTGAGCAAAAGTTGTGCTCTGCGCGTAATTAGGTCAAAGGGCGTGGCCGCTAGGGCTCGCGAAACTTTGGCGAATTCGCCATCAAAATTCGAACAAATCTCACGTCCATATACTTGATCCTATCACCTTCAAATTTTATGAGCATGACGGGGGCTTGTCCCTGAACGTTCCGATGTATTAATATCCCACCTTACTCATGGCGCCCCCCGGTGGTAACAGGAAGTGACCTGTTCTTACTTTTAACTTTTACCGATTTCGCATAATTTATTCCATCAACTTCATTCTACTTCAAAAACATAAATAACAACTCAGTGAAGCTACAGTCCGGACGCTGTGAGGCTACGGCTAACGGCGCCCGTGTGGCGGCACGGGAATTTTTGACAATTTTTCGAGAAAATATGTTTGGCTTTTTGACGGCTTAAATAAAGTCATATCATCATGAAAATTGATACACATGTCAAGGCTGGTGACCTTTAACATCTGATGAGGGCCACATCCATGAGCGGTCAAAATGGCTCCATAGCGCCCCCTTGAAACATTCAAAAACCCCTCCCCATAGGGGTTTTTATGGAGTTGGAGCATGAAAATCGGTACACATGTGCAAGCAGACCAGACGCACAAAAAAGTCTCTTGCACCAATTGTCTACTCCAAACAGGAAGTCGGCCATTTTGAATTTTGGATTTTCTGATGAAAACGAACTCGTCCTAGGGATTTCTTCCGATTGACTTGAAATTTGATACAGACCATCTGCAGACCTAGCTGAGCAAAATTTGTGCTCTGCACATAATTAGGTCAAAGGACGTGGCCGCTAGAGCTCGCCAAACTTTGGCGAATTCGCCGTCTAAATTCGAACGACTCTCATGTTCACATACTCTATCCGAGCAGCTTCAACATTTCTGAGCATGACCGGGACTCAGCCCTGTACGTGCTAATATATTAATGTCACGCCTTACACATGGCGCCCCCCAGTGGTAATAGAAAGTGACCAGTTCTTTGGCTTTTTGATGCCTTGAAGAAACTCGTATCATCGTTAAAGTTCATACACAGGTCAAGGGTGGCGACCTCTAACATCTGATGTGGGCCACACCAATGGGTGGGGCAAAATGGCCCCATAGCGCCCCCTTGAAATTTTCAAAAACCCCTCCCCATAGGGTTTTTATGGAGGTGGAACACGAAAATCAGTACACACGTGTAACCTGACCAGACGTACAAAAAAGTCTCTCGCACCAATTGTCTATTCCAAACAGGAAGTCAGCCATTTTCTTTCCACTCTTCATTTTGGCTGGATTTTCACATTGAACCATCGAATGGCCGAAACTCCTTTGTGTATTGGCCAAATCGCTTGACGTTTATTGCCCTCTGTTCGCACCGCCATCCCCATCTGATACCCGACCACGACATACCGCGAGGGCCCTACATAACCCGCTTGCAGTTTTCTAGTTATTATTATTCCTGTACATCTGTTTTCCCCAATTTCGCCACTTTCCCAACGTTAAAAAGTTGTATAAATTTGCACATTCCTGCGGCCCTCCCCGAAATTCGATATTTTAGGGTGTTCGCACACGCAAATGTCTGAATGTTGCACGCAAAATGGCTGAATGGCGCCCCCGACAAAGTTGAAAAATCCCCATAGGGAAACTCGCCTTGGCGTACCTCAACGAAAATCGGTACACATGTTGAGCATACCCAGATGAACAAAATTGTCTCTTGGCAGGAAGCTGAATTTCCAACAGGAAGTTGGCCATTTTGAATTTTTGATTTTCTGATGAAAACGAACTCGTCCAAGGGATTTCGTCCGATCGACTTGAAATTTGGTACAGAACATCTCCAGAGCTAGCTGAGCAAAAGTTGTGCTCTGCACGTAATTAGGTCAACGGGCGTGGCTGCTAGGGCTTGCTAAACTTTGGCGAATTCACCATTTAAATTCGAACGACTCTCACGTTCACATAGTCGATCCTAGCAATGACGGGGGTGTGGCCCTGAACGTTCCGATGTATTCATATTAAGCCTAAATCATAGCGTCCCCCGGTGGTAACAGGAAGTGACCTCTTCTTACTTTTTTCATTAACTGATGTCACATAGTTGACTCCATCAACTTCAGTCCACTTCTAAAACATAAGAACAACTTGGTAAAGCTACATGCCGAACGCTGTGAAGCTACGACTAACGGCGCCCGTATGGCGACGCTGCGATTTTTTGATCACTCGCCATGAAAATACGTTTATTTTTTTGACAGCTTTAATAAAGTCGTGTCATCATGAAAATTGATACACAGGTCAAGTCTGGCATCCTCTGCAATCTGATGCAGGCCACACCCCTGGGCGTGGCCACATGGCTCCACAGCGCCACCCTTTACGTTTACATGTACTGATACTATATTGTTGACTCCATCAACTTCATTCTACTTCTAAAATGTCCAGAACAAGTTGGTGAAGCTACATAACGAACGATGTGAGACTACGCGTAACGGTGTTTGTGTGGCGGCGCCGCATGCTAATATATTGATGTCATGTCTTACTCATGGCGCCCCCCAGTGGTAACAGGAAGTGACCAGTTCTTTGGCTTTTTTGATGGCCCCTCACGATCTGGCTACCCTCACGCATCCTACGCCTGGCGATGGCTGTCACCATCAGGGGAAACAGCCTTGCGTAGGAGGTGAAGGCGTCCTTGTTCTGCATGAGGGGCGTCTGGGTGACATCCCCGCTCTCTCTCTCCCTCTCGTGGGACGCTATGATGTTGCAAGCGTACCCCACATCATTGCTGAGCAGCCACTGAAATGTCTGTCCCCGGTACTGGATGAACTGGAGCTGGCTTTCGGCCAGCACTGCTTGCCAGTTCTTGCGGTCACCTCCCCTCTCCACCAAACGGGCTCTCACCTCTGCCTGCACCCTGTCGGCCGTCTTGATTTGCCAGGCGGTGGTGGCCTCCTGACGATGCTGCTGCACCACCGCCGCCGCTGCCGCGGAGGGCCTGAGAATCAGGTCAGAGGACGAGGTCTCAAACCGGAATTTGGGGACAAAGGCCATGTTACAAAACAAAACAGGAGAAAGAAGACAAAAAAATAGAAAGTATGTTAGTGGACAGAAAACAAGCATAGATGTTGTAATCACTGCTTACTGTACTGAACTGCTTACATTTCCTGTGGAGATGTGACAAACACCCATTATGATGTGTGAATATGAATGAATGAAAGGCATCATTTACATACAGTCTAGCAAAAACATATCTAAGTCTTATGATGTTCACCACCTTGTTTGATCATCATTTAAATATGTTTACAGTGTTTGCCAAGACATTTTTCATGAAGTGGCAGTGGCTAATTCATTTATTTAACTGAACTAACTATAAAAATCGTCATTCACGGCCGAGATTTAAACACGTTTTAAACATACTTACACTTCATATTTCCAGGTAACGATCTAGGAACAACATATCAGAGGTTTTACAATGTTAACCGTGTCTTCTACTGACAATTTCAATGGGTTTACAGCGTTCGCCAGGACATTTTCCACGACACGGCAGCGGCTCGCTCTCCACCGCTATTACAACGTCATTCGCGGCTAAGAATTAAACACGTTTTAAATATACTTACACTTCATATTTCGAAACAACAATCTCGGAGCTACACGTCAGGCGTCTTACAGTGTTATGTTTAAGCTTACCTTTACTTTTTTTTCCAGGTTCAGTTGCTCCGTGGCTTGGAAAAAAAATGCAAGTCAATGAAGTCCACTGTCACTGTCACTGTCAAGACTGGCCAATCACAGCGCGATCTGTTCGTGGAACCGACCAATGAGACATTGCGGGGTTACAGCCATTGGCTGGTTCCACGAAAGAGCAAACGAATCACAGCGCCCCATTTCACGGAGGTGGGACTTGTTCGTGGAACCCAAATGGAACTAAGGAGCAGAGAAGAAGGAGCTGTCAGAGGCGCAAGGATGACGCAAATTCGTGAAGCATTCCTTCTTTTCTCCAGAAACCCTAATTTATTATAATTGTTTTACTCAACGTGAAAGGGGAAGGTCTGTTTTTTACAAATTGGACCTTATTTCTGGGATAAAGTACTGTCATTTCCTGTTACCTCCGGGGGGCACCATGAGTAAGGCGGTGATTTATACATCAGAAAATTCAGGTCTGAGCTCCCTTCTGGCTCTGAAAATTTGAAGTTGCTAGGACGAGTATGTGAATGTGAGAGTCATTTGAATTCAAAAGGCAAATTTGTCAAAGTTTAGAGAGCCCTAGCGGCCACGCCCTTGAATATCATTAAGTGCAGAGCACAACTTTTGTTCAGCTAGGTCTGAAGATGATCTGAACCAAATTTGAAGTTGATCGGACGAAATCCAGAGGACGAGTTTGTTTTCATCACAAAATAAAAAATTCAAAATGGCCGACTTCCTGTTGGAATTTCAGCTTCCTGCCAAGAGACAATTTTGTTCATCTGGGTATACTTAACGTCTTTACTGATTTTTGTTGAGGTACGACAAAGGTGGCAACTTTCTCTATGGGAATTTTTCAAATTCGTAGGGGGCACTATTCGGCCATTTCGTGTATACCGTGTGCGAGCCCCTCAAAATACCGAATTTTGGATGGGGCTGCACGAATGTGCAAATGTATACAACTTTTTAATGTTGGGAAATGGGAGAACAGATGTGTCAGAATAATAACTAAGAAGCCGCAAGTGGTTATGTAGGGCCCTCGCGGGGCATCAGATGGGACGACGGTGCAACCAGGGAGCAATAAACATCAAGCGATTCGGACAATACACAAACGAGTTATGGCCATTCGATGGTTCAATGTGGAAATCACGCCAAAATGAAGCATCAAAACATAATGGCCGACTTCCTGTTTGGAATAGACAATTGGTGCAAGAGACTTTTTTCTGACTCTGGTCAAGATACACGTATGTCCCGATTTTTGTATTCCTACTCCTTAAACACCCCTATGGGCAGGGGTTTTTGAAAATTTCAAGGAGGCGCTATGGAGCCATTTTACCCTGCCTGTGGGTGTGGCCCCCATCAGATGCTAGAGGTCGCCACCCTTAACCTGTGTATCAACTTTAAGGGGATACGCCACCCCCAGGCCAAATTCAGTGTCTCCCCACAGTCCCGAGACCTAAATAAGTGTGTGAAAACATTTTCCTGGCCACCCAGCCATTGTCCGAATTTATCAGAGCTAACCGCAGGTTGGTTCCGCGGCATAACTACATTCCTATGACCCCACAGAAATATTTTGGCCAAAGTGAATAAATGTACTCGATTTTCCCCCCAATTACTTTCCGTGTACTGCACATTTACTTCTAGTGAATGGCGGTGCAGATCACAACGCAAAGGGCTTGTCTTGTTCATTTTCTTTTGGGAACTATTTTTCGGTGCAGAAAATCACAGCCGACGCACACCACGGAATGTCATTGGGAAACCCCCACCCCCCACTTCCCCCCACAACACTGCGTAGCCACCATCTTCCTGCTAAAAATACCATGACCACAGAGTGACATCTAATCATGTACTGGGTGTAATAATAGGCTACTTACTCTGTAGACAGCTCTCCATTAGGCCCGCTTGGTGTGTTTTTCCTTTTCCAATTCACTTTATCGCGCCGGAAAAAGAAAGTGAGGACTGCGGGGTGAATCATTGCCGTGAAATCCTCGGTAGTAGTGACACAAACGCGGCTATCCTCTTCAGTATTCCTCTGCATTGACGGTAGTGTTTCGCCCCACTCGGCACAACAAAAACACTCCATTTCAGTATCCATTGGTTGCCATTCTCCACACTTACACCACTAGTTTGTATGTGTTCTCCTGCGCTCATCTGGATCGCCTGGAGTAACGGGAACTTCCAGTCTTCTCTGATCTAAAGCCTGCAACTCCTCTTCAGTTAAGACTGGTTCAAAAAGATAGGGTCTGGGATTTTGGAAGTCCAAGTCATCATCTTCATCCATAATGTAATCTTCAATGTAATCTTCCATCTCCAACAACTCTTATAAGAGCAACTAAAAGCTAGCCAGTGCCACGCAGTAGAATGAAGCTGTTGGCCTGGTCCACTTCCCCCCAGTGTTGTGGGGGGAAGTGGGGGGGTGGGGGTTTCCCAATGACGTTCCGTGGTGTGCGTCGGCTGTGTTTTTCTGCACCGAAAAATAGTTCCCAAAAGAAAATGAACAAGACAAGCCCTTTGCGTTGTGATCTGCACCACCATTCACTAGAAGTAAATGTGCAGTACACGGAAAGTAATTGGGGGGAAAATTGAGTACATTTATTCACTTTGGCCGAAATATTTCTGTGGGGTCATAGGAATGTAGTTATGCCGCGGAACCAACCTGCAGTCAGCTCTGATAAATTCGGACAATGGCTGGGTGGCCAGGAAAATGCTTTCACACACTTATTTAGGTCTCGGGACTGTGGGGAGACACTGAATTTGGCCTGGGGGTGGCATATCCCTTTAATGATGGTGCGATTTTATTCAAGCCATCAAAAAGCCAAAAAACTGGTCACTTCCTGTTACCACTGGCGGGCCCCATGAGTAAGGCATGACATTAACAAATTGGAACGTTCAGGGCCAAGCCTCCGCCATGCTCAGAAAATCTGAAGCTGCTAGGATCGAGTATGTGAACGTGAGAGTCGTTTAAATTTAGATGGCGAATTAAGTTCATTAATTAAGTTCGTCGAACCCTATCAGCCATACCCTTTGACCTAATTATGTGCAGAACACAACTTTAGATCTGCTCGGTCCCTAGGATGAATTTGTTTTCACCAAAAAATAAAATATTCAAAGTGTCCGAAATCCTGTTGGAATTTCAGCTTCCTGCCAAGAGACAATTTTGTTTGTCTAGGTATGCTTAACATCTGTATCGATTTTTGTTGAGGTATGAGAAAGTTGACGACATTCCTTATGGAAATTTTTGAACTTTGTATGGAGCCATTTTGACACGTCTGTGGGCGTAGTCCACATCACATGTTAGAGGTCGCCACCCTCGACCTATGTATCAAGTTTGATGATGATCCGAGTCTACTAAAGCCATCAAGAAGCCAAATCTATTTTCTTGGCAAAAAAATCGGAAGACACGGCACCACTACATGGATGCCATTACTCGTAGCTGGAGTGAAACACTACAATAGTAACTGTTTATGTGCAGTGAAACGCTGTGATAATGACTGTTAATGTGCAGTGAAACAGTAATCATAACAGTTCATGTGCAGTGAAATGCTGCGATAATGACTGTTAATGTGCAGTGAAACATTGGAATCATAACAGTTTGCAAAAACTGTTCATATGCAGTGAAACTGCAATAATAAAAGTTTATGTGCAACAAAACACTGCATGAAGACCAGTTTATGTGCAGTAAAACACTGTAATAATAAACATATTTATGTGCAGTGAAACACTGTGATAATAAATGTGTTTATGTGCAGTGAAACACTGCAATAACTATTGTGCAGTGAATCACTGCAATAACTGTTTATGTGCAGTGAAACACTGCAATAGCTGTTTAAGTGTGAAACACTGTAGTAATAACTTTATATGCAGGGAAACATTGTGACAATAACAGTTTACGTGCAGTGAAGCGCTGCGACAATAACTGTCAATGTCCAGCGAAACACTGTGACAGTAACTTTTTATGTGCAGCGAAATACGGTGAGAGTAACTGTTAAAATGCAGCGCAACACTGCAACAAGAACTGCTTCCGTGCAGCGAAGCATTGTGACAGTAACAGTTTACGTGCAGCTAAGCACTGACAGTTTACATGCAGCGAAACACTGCAACAGTAACTGTTTATGTGCTGCAAAACTCTGCAACAATAACTGTTTATGCACAGTGAAACGCAGTGACAATAACTCTTTACGTCCAGGGAAACACTGCGACAGTAACTGTTTATGTGCACCGAAACACTGCGACAATAACTGTTTATGTGCAGCGAAGCACTGCGACAACAATTATTTACGTGCAGGGAAGCACTGTGACAGTAGCTGTTTACGCGCAGTGATACACTGTGACAATAACTGTTTACGTGCAGCGATACACTGTGACAATAACTGTTTATGTGCAGCGAAGCATTGCGACATTAACTCTCAATGTGCAGCCAAACACTTTGACAATAACTGTTTACGTGCAGTGAAACACGGTGACAAAAACGGTTTGAGTGCAGCGAAACACTGCGACAATAACTGTCAATGTGCAGTGAAACACTGTAACAATAACTGTTTATATATATATGTATATATATATGTATATACATATATATATACATATATATATACATACACTCAACAAAAATATAAACGCAACACTTGTTTTTGCTCCAATTTTTTATGAGATGAACTCAAAGATCTAAAACGTTTTCCACATACACAATATCACCTTTTCTCTCAAATATTGTTCACAAACCAGTTTAAATCCGTGATAGTGAGCACTTCTCCTTTGCTGAGATAATCCATCCCACCTCACAGGTGTGCCATATCAAGATGCTGATTAGACACCATGATTAGTGCACAGGTGTGCCTTAGACTGCCCACAATAAAAGGCCACTCTGAAAGGTGCAGTTTTATCACACAGCACAACGCCACAGATGTTGCAAGATTTGAGGGAGTGTGCAGTTGGCACGCTGACAGCAGGAATGTCAACCAGAGCTGTTGCTTGTGTATTGAATGTTCATTTCTCGACCATAAGCCGTCTCCAAAGGCAATTCGGAGAATTTGGCAATACATCCAACCAGCCTCACAACCGCAGACCACGTGTAACCACACCAGCCCAGGACCTCTACATCCAGCATGTTCACCTCCAAGATCATCTGGGACCAGCCACTCGGACAGCTGCTGAAACAATCGGTTTGCCTAACAAAAGATTTTCTGCCAAAACTGTCAGAACCCGTCTCAGGGAAGCTCATCTGCATGCTCGTCGTTCTCATCTCGACCTCACTCCAATTCGTCATCGTAACCGACTTGAGTGGTCAAATGCTCACATTCGATGGCGTTTGGGATGAATTAGAGTGGAGACTGAGAGCCAGGCCTTCTCGTCATCAGTATGTGACCTCACAAATACGCTTCTGGAAGAATGGTCAAAATTCCCATAAACACACTTCTAAACCTTGTGGGCAGCCTTCCCAGAAGAGTTGAGGCTGGTATAGCTGCAAAGGGTGGACCGATGTCATATTGAACCCTATGGATTAGGAATGGGATGTCACTTAAGTTCATTTGTGAGGCAAGGCAGGTGAGCGAATACTTTTGGCAATATAGTGTATCTTCTCCATGACTACCAACACAAACCTAACTATTACAGTTAATACAGTACAAAACAATCCACAGGTACCACATCACCCAGAATAG
Source organism: Synanceia verrucosa (assembly GCA_029721515.1). Taxonomy (NCBI): domain Eukaryota; kingdom Metazoa; phylum Chordata; class Actinopteri; order Perciformes; family Synanceiidae; genus Synanceia; species Synanceia verrucosa. Next base: position 28,453,601 of record CM056554.1, on the reverse strand, counting down.
AATGTTTCAAATGAAATTAACAGACATAAACATCTGTTCACAAGGCACACAATGTAGCACAGATGACTATATGCATGCCACATGGGGCTGTCATCCAGTTTACACTTTTTGAACAGCAGACACTGAAAATCTTTCCACTTTCTTGGACTGCAGAATCCTGTTGTCCCCATCGCTGTACCTACTAGGTGACACCACACAAATCAACCTCCCTCTCAAATACAAAAACCCTTTATTGGTCTCTCTAACTATCGCAAAGAAAATAATCTTCCAAAATTGAAAAACTAAAAATTTTATCCATATTACCCATTGTTCAACTCTCTCACAGAATACATCTCACTAGAAAAATATCTGCTCACAAAAGGAACAATTTGTCTGTATTAAATGATCCACAGTCCAAACATGCAGTACATTTGCCTATCTTGCTAATGCTACGTATGTTCACTGATAAGAAAGGAGACAAAAACAAGATATTTACTGGTTAACGTAATAAATGTTGCTATTGAGTGACACAGTGGTGCAGTGTGTCGAGGTAAATCAAAAAGAAAAAAGAGTCCATTGGACTTTCTCAGAGCTATAGTCTGTCATGTTAGAGAGCTAGCAAGATTTGAAAGTGGCACCTCTTCTCAGCCACATCTAAGCTCCACCAGTGCTCAGTCCAAAGCCACGCCCCCTCAAACTTTAACATCTGACAGCAGAAATTGAGCATAGCGTTAGTTCAATCAGGCCATGGAGGTCACACTGCATGAAAAGTGGGAGTTCCGTCAATAAACGGGACTATAGATTGCTGTGGAAGTTCAGGTTTACGACTGTGCACTGCAATTTGCAGGCAACATTGAAAACTGCCATAAATTGCCAGAAATAGACATGGAACTTGTTTGGTAGTTACCCCCTTGTGACCTCCGCTTCCCCTAAGTCTAGAGAAGGCTATACAAGTGCACAGGGTAGCAGGGGGAGTTTTACACAGGTGACATTTTTCTAAAGGGTAACTTCATTGTAAGAAAATGGTATAAAAAGATCAGGCTCAGTATAGCCTAATTTGAGCTTGAATTGACACATGTAACTCCTGCAGTAATTATTAAATAACAGTTGGCTTTTAAAACCTGAGTTGCTTTTTAAACACCAAAACATACCCAATTGTTTTTTTTTTTCTTCTCTATCTATATTTGTGACAAAGTCACACCACTCTCCACTGTAGTGGACACCCAGCATTAATGGTATAACAGACTGTTATAGCGATTACACAATTACAGCTAGCACACAAGTCAAATCAAGAAGGTTTATACTTATTTCAGTACACAGAAAAAAACGTACAGTAAAGTGCACAGGCACAACAAGGCAGAGCCAGAGTCTCCTACGGCTAAACCACAGTGCATAGTGGCATGACTACAGTGACCTTTTCTTTTGTCTTGCTTAACTGCACAGTGGATGTGTTAACCACACCAGTAATGTCTCCCAGTAATGTGCTCAACAGGCAGAAATGATGCTGGATATGATGTGGCTGTTCCTGGAAGCTCCAAACTTCTGCTGGCTTTCCCTTGGTTACTGTGTTTTTTGCTGCCTTATGATTTACAATGGCCGGACGGTGTCTCGCCTTCAGCTCTCCGACAACTCCTGTGTCTGGACGCGATCGACCCGTTTCAGGAAGTCCATAGACTGACGAGAGAAAACTGCTGTCTGCTCTCAGTGGGTTGTCTCATCAGATTGCAAATATGAAGTCCAACATTACAGAGCTGACGAGATTCAACTCCATGCTTGGCATGACCTATGGAGGAACACTGTTCTATGAGTACCATAAATCATTCTCCATCAAAGCCACCATGTGACACCATTAATGACTCCAATGTGCTATAATTTTATTGAAAGTGTTTGCAAATTCATTAACTGTAAATAAATTCATGCTTGCAGTTGTGGAAATGGGCACCCCAAATCAGTGTGCCCAAGACGAACCCACCGTGTGACAAAAGTAAAGAAAAAATAAAACCATCAACCCGGTCAACATCCCCGAGCTGGGGAGGGCTCTGAAAAAGTGTCCAAACCACTGTTTTGTCAATTATTTGATCACAGGATTGGTTCAGGGGTTTCTTGCTGGTTTGGTTTGGCTGCCAAAAATGTCATTTGTTTGTAATAACCTACAATCTGCTCCAAAAGAGCCCAAGATAGTTGACAAGTTACTGGAGGAAGAAGTTCAGAAAGGTTTCATGATTGGTCTGTTCGTCAAGTCTCCATTTCCAACAGCTCAAAGTAATCCTATAAGCATTGCTACCTGCAAATATTCAGGTAAGAGGCGTCTAATCGTTGATCTGTCTGCTCCTCATAATGATGAAGCCGAAAGCAACAGTCTCATTCCCTTAGCCCCCTCTTCCCTGTTCTGTGCTTCTGTTGATGATGCCATTAAGCTTATAAAAAAGGCAGGCAGGGGTGCTTGGCTAGTTAAAGAAACCTAACTAATGGGTTAATATAATTTTTACAAAACAAAATAATGTTTGTACAAAAACCAACTAATGTTTGAAAGCTCAAGGGTGTTGAGGGGGGCGGCCTTTCGGAGGACCATGCATTTCTGGCTCCAGGGCTAGTCTCTGGGGTCCAACTCTATTTCTTATCCTATCCCTCCCCCATCCCTAATCCTAACCATTTTCCCTTCCCTACCCTAAACCCCAACCCCACTCCCACATCCTCATTGCCCCCCTATCTTAATCACAATATCACCCCCCTCCCTCTTCTTCACACACAGGACCAGGGGACTGATCCTTATGCACACACCAGCTCTTCACAAGCATGCCCCACAACAGCTCACCCTACACATCTCATCCCTCTGGTCACTACATTTTCTCACATCATCAGACCGCTCCATCATTCTATCAAACATAATTTTCTTACCATACAAAAACATCATCCACCTCTTCAACATCTACGTATAATCTCAGCATACAGGAAAAGTCGCAGCCTTCATCAAATACTCACCAGTTCCAAATTTTCGGATCACAGACCTCCACCTACACCACAATTAATAACCCATTATTGTAACAGGAAATATATCCATAACCCTTACAGTAATAAATTCGCTTCCTCTCAAGGCTCATTTTCGATTCTCACCACTAATCTAGTTTACATCATTACCTGTACTTTCTGCAATAAACATTATACAGGTGAAACTAAACATTCCATGCACACCAGATTAAAGCAGCATCTCTATAACATTGGGGAGGGCAAGTTGCGGACACTCCTCGTTACTCATTCACCTACTCATTTAATAATTTCTGGATTACAATATAGCAATCATTGGACCACCTTACAATGTAAACGAGCAGAAAATATTTGGATCAACACATTAGTAACTGCCATCCCTTCTGGCCTTAATGACATTTGAGCCTCCCTCTTGAGGACCGGTACCCCCCTTCACCATTGTTTTGCGCACATCCACTTACCACTTGCTTTGTCCCAGACCATCTCTACAACTCCAAGACAGCCCACCACTTTTCCCCTGACCACACCCACTAATTTTCACTGCTTATATTCTCCAGTCAGGCAAACTACCCTTTTTTCCCCGCAGACTTTTTATATCGACGAGATCAGTAGGCCAGTGCACACCAATTACAAATATTAGCTTTAACCCATACCCCTAACCCTAACCCCCTAACCCTAATTTTAGGATAAGGATAATTTATAGGTAGTCATGTAGGAATGGGGACAAATTCATTAAATAGGAATGGATAAAAATGTTAATTTAATAGTTACTATTATATAGTACTACAAGAAAAATTCATGGGGTAAATACAATATCATTATAAATGTATTATATCATTAAAACTCTAAACTGATAATAATAGGAGTTAATAAAACATTCCATTACTTAATTTGATGTAATGACATTAAAAAGTATATATTTATTAGGCATTGGGGAACAAAGGGTTCAAAGGGGAACCTTCCTAGGGCATTGCATCATGGGTAAAACTGGACAAAAAGTGCACTTTAAACCACATACCAATCCATTCCAAATTCCATGAAACCTCCTGACAGCAAGCTGATACTTTTGGTGTATAAGGTGTATAAAATCAAGCACCTTGGCATACAGACTGCTTGTACAAACATTTGTGAAAGAATGGGTCACTGAAGAACTGAAGTCCAGCGTGGAACTGTGATGGGATGCCACCGGTGCAACAAATCCAGTCGTGAAATTTCCTCGCTCCTAAATATTCCACAGTCAACTGTCAGCTGTATTATAGAACGTTGAAGTGTTTAGGAACGACAGCAACTCACCCACGAAGTGGTAGACCGCGTAAACTGACAGAGCAGGGTCAGCGGATGCTGGATCTATTGTAGTGCGTATTAGCTCAATGCTAATGTTAGCAGTGTTTTGTGTGACAACAATGTAGAGTGGAGGTCAGAAAATTTGAGCTTTGTGCACTCGTGTCTGTTTCGGCGAGTATGTTTGGGCCTGTAGCTCAGTGCTAACTTATCATGCTAGCTTATCTGTGCTTGGAAACTGGTTGTCAGTGTCACTTGTATTTTGACCATATTGCACAGCCATGGTCATCAGTGTCTGCATTGTAAAGGTGATAAAATGACATTGATATATTGGCTTTGAGCGGGACGTTTTACAACTGTGGTGATGTACACTGCCTGGCCAAAAAAAAGTCGCCACCAAAAAAAGGTCACACACTCTCATATTTCATTGGACCACCTTTAGCTTTGATTACGTGCTGTGGCATTGTTTTGATAAGCTTCTGCAATGTCACAAGATTTATTTCCATCCAGTGCTGCATTCATTTTTCACCAAGATCTTGCATTGATGATGGTAGAGTCTGACTGCTGCACAAAGCCTTCTCCAGCACATCCCAGAGATTCTCAGTGGGGTTAAGGTCTGGACTCTGTGGTGAAAATGATGCGTCATGCTCCCTGAACCACTCTTTCACTATTTGAGCCCGATGAATCCTGACATTGTCATCTTGGAATATGCCCGTGCCCATCAGGAAAGAAAGAAATCCATTGATGGAATAACCTGGTCATTCCAGGGTTGCCCACTGATTTTCCCCGAAATCATGCCAGCGCAGTTTTGGATAGCATGGGCACCAATCGTTTTTCTATTACCCATTTGCAGAGAGTAAGGGCGCCCTCCATTTGGTGGTGGTGCACCTGCTGCTTGCTGCACAGAGAGGGAGAATCGGCTTGAAGAGGCATCTAACAAACAAGCTATGGAAGAAGAGAGGGAGGGTGGGTGCATTGTTAACACCATACAGCGTAAAGGAGGCAAACATCCACAAAGTACTGGTTTCAAGTCAAGATTCAGGCCTTCTCCCTGATCCAGCCTCAGCTGTAGGCAGGCACAGGGCCACAGGGGTGTTCGCCCAGGGCACCTATTAGGCTAGGACCGCCCTTGACACTCACCAAACTATGCAGAGATGTGATCCGCACTCCATGCTGGATAGACGGAGGTGGCGTCTCAGAGTGCTTCCAGTAAACACCAGACAACCAGCAAACAACACTGTTTAACAACTAACAATCTGTGATGAACTTTGAGTGCCACTGACATATTTATACGCCATTTAAAATCCAACGCTTGAGTACCATTGATGAATATATATTGGGGCTTCTGGGAGATGTAGTCAGATCATAAAGAGACGGTATACACCACAGAGATCAAAACAGGAAGTGAAGACGATCGAGATTAGTGATCAAAACAAATAGAATCTGGACAAAAAGTGGTGATTTTTGTGAAAGCTGTCTCTACCTCTAAAAAAAACAAGAATGGAACAAGGTAAAAACAAACAGCTTTTTCATGATGAATTAGAGTCTCTTCTTTCATTTGAGTTATTTAGTGTTTTCAGAGACATGGTACAAAATATGTGCATCATGAAAGATGACTGAAAATGGGCAAAATCGCTGGAACAAGGCACTTTCTGTTTTATATGAGTTAGGCGTTCAGATGCTGAACTGATCATGGACAGTTTAAACTGATGAATAAACACAGTAGAAACTCCAAGAATAGCTAAGAAAACCATTCAAAAATCCACTCAAACTACCACCACCAACATTACCACTGAGGAGAAGAGGAGACAGAGAGAGGAGGAGGAGAGAGAGGAGGAGGAGAGAGAGAGGAGGAGAGAGAGAGGATTAGAGGATGTGGTGAAGTCTGACCAGAAGCAGGACAGACTAAAAGAATATCAGAAGCTGAGGGAGGTTCTGTCCTCTCTGGTCCTCACTGGTCCTCTCTGGTCCTCACCATGCCAGTGAGACGAGGCCATGTGGCTCCTCAGAACACTTTCCTGGACACCATCATCCGCAAGTTCGAGGGACAGAGTGAGTCTGAACTTTATTTCCTATTAGTATGTGATGAGGAGAAAGAATTTTCTCTTCTTGACTTCAAACACATACATACTATAGTGATTTTGACATTTACAGTAATGCTCCTATGTAGTTCAAATTGACAGCTAAAATTCACTGACTTAGCTTTTGTTTGCTAATCAGATGATTTGGATAGCTCATTTATTTTATATATGTGATTCGTCTTGTTTGTTCCGATAAAACTACAGATTCTGTAGATAAACAGGTGTACATTATTGTACTGTACTTGTAACTTGTCACACTTAAATATATATACAGTATATATCACCTCTTCTCATATATGGTGTACTGTATATTTTCTTATATTTGTATAGTTTGCAGTCTTATTGTCTTGCTGTTTGCAGCAGTAAAATGACAACAATAAAGAAAATGCACCTGGTTGGACCTCTGGTTTTTACCAAAAGATGCTGCAGGACTACTTTGTTCTTTGTTAGTGTAAATTAAAAGCCAGTGTTACCAAAGTCTGAAAACTTGAAAGTTAGAGTTAGCTTAGGGTTATTGTTATTTTTTTTTAACAAATGGCCACGCCACAAACAAATAAAGGTTGTGTTGAGTGTGGAGCAGCCTGGTGTCATAGTTCACTGTACATGTTTTGACCAGTGGGATTGGAGCTCTAGAACGTGGATCTTGTAAAGCTCTACTGACTGTATTCAGGAGTCATTTCAGGGTCCAGGACCTTCAGCCTCAGTATCACAGTATGTCCTCCACATCCCTCCACAGACAGAAAGTTCCTCATCGCCAACGCTCAGGTGGAGAACTGCGCCATCATCTTCTGTAATGACGCCTTCTGTGGCATGTGTGGCTACAGCCGGGCTGAGGTGATGCAGAAGCCCAGCACCTGCAGCTTCCTGTATGGACCTCACACCAGGAGGCCGGCGGTGGCCCAGATGACTAAAGCTCTGCTGGGAGACGAGGAGAGGAAGGTGGAGATTTCCCTCTATACTAAACACGGTGAGACGTGTCAGCTCGTTGTTGGCAGGGATTTCATTCCACTCCACACGTTTCTATTGCTAGTACATTATCTTTACACTACTAATGTTCGTAGAACTATTGCTACTGCTGTAGTGATCCACAACACCTGCAGAAAGGCTGCTGGCATGCTGAAGCCCCTGGCATCATTAATGTGACATATAGTGGATTATAGAGGATTACAGTGCCTCAGTATCTTGAAGTTGAAGGTTCGTACATGATTCTCTTGTGGTGAAGGTGGCGTAACAGTGGTGAGTAGGTGTAGGCAGTAAACTACTTGGATAGGTTTAAAACACATATCATGGTTTGGCTTGAAATGAATAGCATCTGTTTTATTTAGTGCTTTTAAGCCCTAAACAGAACACGTCTGTGTATAAAGTTAATGTCAGACCTATATATTCAGGGATGCACCAATACAGCTTCTTCTGCACAAGAACAGGTAATTATATTTGGGTAGTTGCCAATACAGAGTACTGATCAGTACTTAATACTACTTAATAATACCTTTACATGTCACTGCTGCACATTTCACTTAACTTTTACTTAAACTTAAGAGAAACCACAAAATGGTTTTAGTGGGAGGACAGGTCAACAGTAGATGTCTCATAGAATTAGAGGACATCATCTGAAAAATGGAAGCCTGAAAATTGATGTGTTGTTATAAATCACAAATAAACATGAGTTAATGAATTTAAATAAATTATAAAGGAGTGTAAGGGAAGAAAATGATAATAGAAGAATATGATATACTGTCTCATAAGTTGTTCCTGCAATTTTTGGATTAATACCATTTGTTTGGTGCTAAATTTAAGCATTTTTACGGTTTAAGAAGAAGAAGAAGAAGACCTGCTCTTATTGATCCCTCAATGGGGAAATTACAGTTTTCACTCTGTTATTATTTTTCAGTCGCACATCACACACAAGTTATGAAACGCACATGCACATGCATTGGAGGAGAGGTGTCAGAGTGAGGGGACTGCCCCTTATCCAGGCACCCCGAGCAGTTGGGGATTCGGTGCTTTGCTCAAGGGCACCTCGGCAGTGCCCAGCATGAGGAACTGGCACCTCTCGAGCTACCAGTCCACTCTCCACACTTGGTCCAACCTAGACTTGAACCAGTGATCCTCCAATTCCCAGCCTAAGTCACCAAGTCACTACAGACTGAGCTAATAAAATAACAGCAGCAGAGCAGCTTAAATGCTGTGCTAACATCATATGTTATAGTTACAATGCTGATGTTAAACTGAGGTCTGACAATTTGTTAAACCACCAAATACTTCAGTTTCTCTCACTCCTCTAGTTTACACCTTGACCTCCTTTAGACCTAAAACAGAGAACATGATCCACCTCCTTCTTAAAATCCTATAACTTCAGTCAGTGAAGATTTTTGATCTGATCCATTATGACAATGCTGCTGGCCCTCTGCCTCACAAAACACATTGACACCATTCACTCATTCATTCACTCATTCACTGATGGCTGACTTTCTGACCCACTCTTCCTTGAATCCACACTCAATGATGAATGAGGATAAATGAGGTATTTCTGTTTTAAAGGACTGCATCCATCTATCCCTCCATCCATCCATCCATCCATTAATTCATCATCCATCACCTATCCATTATCATCCATTCATCCATCCATCCATCCATCCAGTCAGCTCTCTTTTATTTTGGATCTGTGAACCAGGACTTGTGATTCTTTTAAAGTCCTTGTCTTAGTATGATGTGAGGAGTTTAAGTTAAATCAGCAGCTCATAGAACATACAGCATACTGACATACAGCATTGCACAATCAGAGGGCAGACAAACAGTAATGTAATAGTTTGTTAAATGTCATAAATGTTAAACTAGAGAGGTGATTTTAAACCAGTAAACCATTGGATCAAGACGGTGCAACATAGCTGTAATGTCTACGTATAATTGGAGTATATAATAAAATTTGCATTATCAGCAGTAGTAGTAGTAGTGGTAGTAGTAGTGTTACAGTATTTTATAAAAGAATACTACTTGTACAGTAGGGATTACTGAATGTGTCTGCCACAGAACAGTATCAGAGAGCCCCATTAACATTTCATCTGTCTGTTCACATTTACCTTATTGAGTTTTCATTATATTTCATCTCCAGCTTGATTACTTTTTTGCATCTCTGCAGAATCATGACTGATTCAGGAGCAGTGGAGGCAGCTGACTCAGCATCTACCCTTATTACTTTCCCAGACTAGAACAGAAAGAGCACATGTGAGCACTGAGGAGAGTTAAACACAGCCAGTGCACAGTCATGTTGGAAGAGGAAGGGGCCAGCTCCAAACTGTTCCCACAAAGTTGGGAGCATGGAATTGTCCAAAATGTCTTGGTATGCTGAAGCATTCAGAGTTCCTTTCACTGGAACTAAGGAGCCAAGCCCAGCTCCTGAAAAAACAACCCCACACCATAATCCCCCCTCCACCAAACTTTACACTTGACACAATGCAGTCCGACAAATATCGTTCTCCTGGCAACCACCAAACCCAGATTTGTCCATCAGATTGCTAGATGGAGAAGTGTGATTCTTCACTCCAGAGAACACGTCTCCACTGCTTTAGAGTCCAGTGGCGGCGTGCTTTACACCACTGCATCCAACACTTTGCATTGCACTTAGTGATGTATGACTTGGATGCAGCTGCTCGGCCATGGAAACCCATTCCATGAAGCTCTCTATGCACTGTCCTTGAGCTAATCTGAAACCCACATGAAGTTTGGAGGTCTGTAGCAATTGACTCTGCAGAAAGTTGGCAACCTCTTCACACTATGCGCCTCAGCATCCGCTGACCCCGCTGTGTCAGTTTACGTGGCCTTCCACTTTGTGGCTGATTTGCTGTCGTTCCCAAACACTTCCACGTTCTTATAATACAGCTGACAGTTGTCTGTGGAATATTTAGGAGTGAGGAAATTTCACGACTGGATTTGTTGCACAGGTGGCATCCTATCACAGTTCCACGCTGGAATTCACTGAGCTCCTGAGAGTGACCCATGAAAGCAGTCTAGATGCCTTGGGCCTTAATTTTATATCTATATATATTCATTTGCACACCTGGGCATAGGGGGAGGTACTAGTAATCAACTGGGTAGAGCAGAGCCAGGTGGAAAAGAGGAGGGGGAATTAGGCACTGGGGAAGCCACACAGTTTTTCAACCGTGGTTGACCATGTTGAGTGTGGGCGTCTAGGCGAACGTGCAGGGAATTTTTTGTACTTGATGTTTTAGCAGCTATGGGCTCATTGTTTTTTAAGTCATGAGTTATTTGTCCATTTTCACTTCCAGCTCCCTGCACACACTGGAGGCTGCTCACAGACGCTGAGCGCAGTAACGAGCTGCTTCTTATTACTGCTGCAGCTATGATCTGCACACTCAGTCGCAAAATATTAGGATTACAGGAAGGTTAAAGGAGACACAACTCCCCCCTGTATTAGTATAATTACACTGCTGAGGTCACTGTGACGATCAAAAGTTCCTCCTCATAAACAAACTGAGAAAAGATGCTGCTAAAATGAGGCGACCCGAGATTTTACAACCTGACACATAACTGTTTTTGTTTTTTTTTTTGCACTGGTTTTATATCAACTTCTCCAAACTAGAAACTACAAACCATGTTGAAACTTGAGGAAGCTTCTGTCAGACTCAGACTGTAAAAGATTTATTCATTCATGTTCTGCCAGCAAAATAAACAAACACACACTGTGTGATGCTGTTGTGTGAAGTCTGCATCATAGGACAACATGCTTTGTCAACATTGTGTCATTGGTTAATTCATTTGAATTATTTAGTTGAATAAATTAAATGAATCAAACTTGATTTGGTGCATATAAATCAAATCACTGCACACTGTCCACAGCCCCCTCACAAGAACAGACTCTTTCAATTAATATCAAATTGAAATTTTATTTGGTCTGGCTATCGTGACTACAAAGGTCTGCTCTGCAATGTGGATGTGACATTATACCAGCTATTGATCTTCTGTGATACTGATTTAAATCCATCATTCACTCTGTCAGGGACACTCTGGCGACCAGATTTCACACTAGAAGACAGATACTTTATTAATCCTGAGGGAAATCCAAGGCTTTACAATGAGTTCAAAACTGCATCACTTTAATTTATTATTTTCACTCAATACCGGTGGAACGAGACAATTTTTAATTTAAAGGGCTGCGTTGTGGGTCCTAAAGCCTTAATATCATATGCATTTATTTTAATCAATAATGTCAACACTATCAATACTACTGCTGCCTCTCAGATTAATGAGCTGCTTTAAAATAATCACATTTAAACTCTTCTCTGAGACACGCTGAGTTTAGTTTAGTTTAATTTGGCTTGGTTTGGTTTAGTACCATTTAGTTTTGTTTTGTTTAGTTTGGGTTGGTTTAGTTTAGTATCATTTAGTTTAGTCTAGTTGAGTTGAGTTTTGTTTAATTTAGTTTGGTTTAGTTTAGTACCATTTAGTTTAGTTTGGTTTTGTTTCATTTAGTTTGGTTTGGTTTGGTTTAGTTGAGTTGAGTTGAGTTTAGTTTAGTTTAGTTGTTTGTGCGCAGCTGGGCTCATTATTATTATTACTCATCCCAAGCTCTTATACATTATATTTCCTTTGCAGAAATGTTTGTACATATGGGAATAATGTATGTATGTGCAGTGTTGTGCTTCATGATGTTTGCTCTGTGAAAAGAGAACAGATGTGAAGGCTGGATAATCTCTCAGCTCTTCCCATTCATCTCTAATCCATTGTTTATCATTTCTTTTGGCTGATATGGTACTTATGCTCTAATGAAAACTATGATCCTATTTCTCTCAATGTCCCTAAAGACCAGCCGACCTTCACTGTGACCTCAGTGCACACACACACACAGTTATTTTATATTTATGGGGACACAGTAGCCCTTCACTGTAAAAGGAGACATTTTGAACCTCATAATGAAAAAAGTTCATCAGAGACCCTTACCCTAACCCTTCAATCTATCCATCTATAATATTAATAAAATATAAATAATGTATAATTGACCACACCAACCCTTGCTACTGGGTTGGTACGTTGGGATGGGACATTGGGCTGAGAACTTTCAAACAAGCTTTGCTTAGTGCAGAGAAAAGGCAGTGATGTAACGGGTTATTGCATAATCCAAAATGGAGTCAGAGTATTTTATTTTTATTTCTTCATTAAGTTTTGACATCATGAACTATCCTGGCCTGACTGGAGCTGCAGAACAACGAGTAAAGTCACTTTGGTGTTACAGCTCAAGATTTAGTCTCCATGGATTATCAGGAACATGTCTGGTTATTAGAGGTGTGTGTGTGTGTATGTGTGTGCGTGTGTGCATTATAGCAGATGGTCATCCATCAGTGTTATTGTGATATCATTAAGGTAGAATAACTTAGCATGTACCTACGTTAATCTATCTTGGTCAATTTAGCCCAAACATTGACCTCCCCTCCATGTCTGTCTCTCTCTCTCACACACACACAAAGAGAGAGAACCCTTCCTGTTAAAACCTGAATTAAAGGGAAAGAAATTATGTCATCAGTCATGATGCTAATAGTTAGCATTTGCACCTTAATGCACCTCATTGTTGCGGCTGCTTACATCTCATCATGCTTCTGTATGATGACAATAAAGACTCATATGACCTCACAGGCTTTACATGGTGTCACATCAGTCATCATTAATTATCACCAGTCTATGGTCTGGTAGTAGTAGTAGTAGTCGTAGTAGTAGTAGTATTTATGGAAATACAGTTGCACTGTTTAATCCATTTTAATCCATTTAATCCATTCTGGAGCCTATCCCAGCTGTCTTAAGGTGAAAGGCAGGGGAGACCCTGGACAAGTCTCCAGTTCATCACAGGACACAGAGAGACAGACAACCACTCACACTCACATTCACACCTATGGACAATTTAAATTAACTATTACACTACCATGTCTCCCAATTGCACTATTTTTACTTTAAATTCACAACATCCAACTGTATGTTAATTATTTTGCTTTCACATTTCTTACTCTGCCTCATCAGTGATGCAACACGCCACCTACTAGCATGAACACCATGCCACAGGTTACCACAGTAGTCCTGTTCACTAGTTCTGCCTTTGTTAGTTTATGTTCTGTTGTTTTTTGGTAAATGTGTAACTGTTGTTATTCAGCACTTTAGGCCGTGTGAAACAACTTGTGGTCAGGGGTGGTCCTAGCCTATTTGGTGCCCTGGGTGAACACCCCCTGTGGACACACACACACACACACACACACACACACAGAGAAGTCAAAATAAAACAAGCAATTGACTCTGCAGAAAGTTGGCAACCTCTTTGCACTATGCACCTCGGCATCCGCTAACCCCGCTCTGTCAGTTTACGTGGCCTACCACTTCGTGGCTGATTTGCTGTCGTTCCCAAACACTTCCACGTTCTTATAATACAGCTGACAGTTGACTGTGGAATATTTAGGAGCGAGGAAATTTCACGACTGGATTTGTTGCACAGGTGGCATACTATCACAGTTCCACGCTGGAATTCACTGAGCTCCTGAGAACGACCCATTCTTTCACAAATGTTTGTAAAAGCAGTCTGCATGCCTCGGTGCTTGATTTTATACAACTGTGGCCATGGAAGTGATTGGAACACCTGATTCTGATTATTTGGTTGGCTGAGAGAATACTTTTGACAATATAGTGTATGAGAACCCAAGGGGAAAATTTCTTTTATCTTTAATTTTTTTTCTTATATGTTTGTTGTTACATTTTTTTTGTCTTGTATGTTAATACCATTCAAAAGCATAACAGATATGCCCTCTGGTCTAATTTCTCCACAGAAGGATAAGAGACTTTTCATTAAATTAAGTAAACCAGAGGGGATCGCTTTTATCACTGAGTTGTATTCCTTGAATGGTATAGGAAAATTATATAAAGATATAAAACACTCATAAGAGAGGACAAGACCATGTTCATCCAGAACAGATTAGGTATTATTTATATTTCTCTCAAACACTAATAAAAAATATATTCATTCCTTATAGTTATACACTCATTATTCCATAACAGAGTTTTGTGAGTAAAAAAAAAAAATTGTGAACGAAGCACAATTTCCAGGAAAGAAGTGCCTTGCTATTATCATTATTATTTTATTTTTTTGTTATATGAATGCCCAACTACTTGACTGTTTTTTATTGGGATATTATCTATGAAGGTCGCAATTGTGTATGGACAGTAATTCACATTTAGATATATTTAGTTTCAAGCTAATGAAAACATTTAACTTGATCAATAGCTTTGATCAACTGTTCTTTGTCTTTCAGGAAAAAGATTGTATCGTCTGCCAGCTGAGAACTTCTTATTTCTTCTTATTTCAGTAGTATCCATCATCCATCCATTATCTCCTGCTTATCCTCATAGGGTCGGGGGGCTGGAGCCTATCCCAGCTGTCTTAGAGTGAAAGGCAGGGCACACCCTGGACAAGTCGCCACCTCATCGTAGGGCACATGGAGACAGACAACCATTCACACTCACATTCACACCTACAGTCAATTTAAATTAGCCAATTAACCTAATCCCCATGCATGTTTTTGGATGGTGGGAGGAAGCCTGAGTACCCGGAGAGAACCCACGCAGACATGAGGAGAACATGCAAACTCCACACAGCATTTCAATAGTATCCATAAATTTAGTTCCAAAACCAAACAATTTAAGACATTCTGTGAGAAACACGTTCATTGGTGTCAAAAGCTTTGTAGAAGTCTTGAAAAAGAATGAATGCTTCTGAGTGTGAGCGGTAACCTGCGTCCGGGCGAGGGAAAACGTGAACCAAATTTCTTGTTCTTCATAAGGGGTCCATTGAGCCGTACTTTGGTCCCTCACCTAGGACCTGTCTGCCTTGGGTGACCCTACCAGGGGCATAAAGCCCCTGACAGTATAGCTCCTAGGGTCATAGGGACACACAAATCCCTCCACCACAATAAGGTGACGGCTCATTTCTTTCCTCCAAAGCAAAAAATAGCTGGAGTTTTTTTCCCCCTCTTCCAGCCACTTGGCTCGAGAGCTCACAAATGCACCCTTGGTTAACTTAATGTAAATCTGATCTATTTTTAACTGTATCTCCTTTACTCCTCTTCAGAAGATAAGTGGGGTTTAGATAGGAGGAAACCAAGTCTGCTCAGTAATTCAGCTTCTGGTTTATTTTTGAGGGCTTTTAACTCTTTACTCCTCTTTATAACAATACTTTTTATCATAAACTTGAAGTACTCCCATTTCTGTGTATAATCACTACCTGCCATTTCATTAAAAATTTTACTAGATAGAGATTTTATACTATCATTAAAGCGACTGTCTTTAAGAAGGGCATAATAAATTTCCAATATCGTCATAACTTAATCCAATTCTGTGAGCACCGTAATTTCAGAGTGATTTTCTTATGATCTGACAATGGAGCAAAAGAATGTGAGACATCTTTCACATACTGAAGTGCAGAGGAAGAAACTAAAAAAAAGATCTGGATTTAGATGAAAAGTTACTCTTAGACCATGTGAAGTCCTAGTATATCTGGGTGAAAAAAAAAAAAAAAGTGTCGGTCAGGGAGAGATTGGGGGTGTGTTTCCCAAAAGGTTCGTTGCTAACTTCGTTAGCTACTTCCTACGTTCGAACGATGGATCTACGACGCAGGTGTTTTCCAACAGCATCGATCGAACGACGCAACTTCCGATTTTTTCAACTAACGTAGTCCGATGCATCGTTGAACAATGGAAGTGTTTCCCGAAAGCTTAGTTGGAATGATGTATCGTAAGTTGCATCAGAAAGTTGTGTCATTCAAACGAATAGCACGCAGCTGTCGTTGAATGTTCGTTCAGGTGACGTCATGTCCTCTACTTCTTCTTGGGGCTTGAAATGTCAGGATTAGGCACCCTGTGATCCATGATCCCCCCCTACAGCATGAATGAAGGATGTCACTTTATCTTTCACCTCACAGCTGAGGTGAAAAGACGCAAGTTATGTGTTAAAAACAAATGTTTGTGTAGCCCTCAAACTTTTTCAGCAACATAAATAGCCTACTATTAAATAATTGTATTATATTATTAGATAGATAGATAGATAAATAGATACTTTATTCATCTCACAGAGAAATTCACAATTCCAGCAGCTTGAAAGATGGAAATACACAGTGATATGCAGGGGTCAGGAGGATAAAAGTAAGATAAAGTACAAAACTTTATCAGAAATAACTTTAATAGAAATATAAGTCTGACAGTTCCAGTGCAGTTGCAAATGACAGGTGCTGCGTTTACATGAGAGCTTTAATTCAGAATAAAGCTAATTTAATTCTGAATAAAAATTAATTCTGCTTTAAAAAGACCATGTAAACACTTAATTCCGATGAAAATGATTATTCGGAATTAAACTTAATTCCGAAGTAAGTGGGTGGTTTATTCCATTTTTAAAGCTGAATTACTTTTATTCTCTTTCATGTAAACGTTTATTCTTCTTAAACTTTATTCCAATCGTTCAGTGCATGCTCGTATAGCTTCACCGAATGTGCACGGCGCAGGGCGCTGCACGGGGTATGGTGCAAGCCAGCGCAGAGCATGGCACAGAGCAGGGCGCATCGCTACCTAGTTGCTAGGTCAAGTCAAGTCAACTTTATTTGTATAGCCCAATATCACAAATTATGAATTTGCCCCATTGGGCTTTACAATCTGTACAGGATATGACACCCTCTGTCCTTTACAAATGACCCTCGCATCGACTAAGGAAAAACTCCCCAAAAAAAACCTTTTAACAGGGAAAAAGAAACGGAAGAAACCTCAGGAAGAGCGACAGAGGAGGGATCCCTCTTCCAGGATGGACAGACGTGCAATAGATGCCATGTGTACAGAATAACAACAATGAAAACACATTAACACTAACATACAAAATTGTATGGAAATGTCCAAATCAATATAACAACAACTAATATACATTGTGTATATATAGAATTATATGAGAGTGTCCAAGGGGATGAAGAGCATCATCAAGCTATCAGCAAAGGATGAGAAGCGTGTCGTCCTCTCCACCACGCCAACCAGAAGAAGCCTGGGCAGCACGTCCTCCTCTCCACCACACCAACCAGAAGAAGCCTGGGCAGCACGTCTTCCTCTCCACCACACCAAACAGGAGAAACCTCCGCAGGATGGCCTCATCACCACCACGTCGCTCAGAACCAGAAGATGAAGCCTGACTGGTCTGCACAACCACTACTCCACCAGGTAGACTGGATCCATGGATACCTGTGAGATGAGAACGCACAGGGCCTACGAGGCACAAAACTAATCTGCAGCATGTGTTAAAGGGAGGAAGAGTAAACACATCCTCTTCTCCACTACTCTAACAGATACAACCTGAGCAGCATCGCCTCTTCTCCATCTCACCACCATCAGGACAGACGAAGCCTGGATGACACCACTTCCTTCTCAACAAGTAGCCTCAGCTCACAGACACCTGGGAGCTGAGAGCACAGGGGGGTCCGGGGAAGAAGATGAGTTAGTAAAATGACTTAATGGAGGTATCGAAATGAAGAAGAAGAGAAGCTCAGTGTGTCAGAGGAAGTCCCCCGGCAGTCTAGACCTATAGCAGCATAACTAAGGATTGATCCAAGGCAGCCTGAGTCAGCCTTGGATCAGTCCTAACTATAAGCACTATCAAAAAGGAAAGTCTTAAGCCTACTCTTGAATAAGGGGATGGTGTCTGCCTCCCGGACTGAAAGAGGGAGTTGGTTCCACAGAAGAGGAGCTTGATAACTGACAGCTCTAGCTCCCATTCTACTTTTATAAACCCTAGGAACCGCTAACAGTCCTGCATTCTGAGAGCGTAGAGTTCTAGCAGGATTATAAGGCACTATTAGCTCTTTAAGAGAAGATGGTGCCTGACCATTCAGTGCCTTGTAGGTGAGGAGGAGGATTTTAAATTCTATTTTAGATTTTACAGGGAGCCAGTGCAGAGAGGCTAACACCGGAGAAATATGGTCTCTTTTCCTGGTTCTGGTCAGAACACGTGCTGCAGCGTTCTGGACCAGCTGGAGAGTCCTGATAGACTTATTAGGGCAGCCTGATAATAACGAGTTACAATAGTCCAGCCTGGAAGTTACAAATGCATGGACTAATTTTTCTGCATCATTTTAGGAGAGAATATGCCTTATTTTTGCAATGTTGCGCAGTTGAAAAAAAGCTGTTCTAGCTGTTTGTTTCATGTGGACGTTGAAGGACATCTTGGTCAAAAATTACCCCTAGATTCCTTACAGTGGTGCTCGAGGCTGGTGCAAAGCCACCTACAGTAAATAAGTCATTAGATTCTATTTCTGAGATTTTCAGGGCCAATTAGAATAACCTCAGTTTTATCTGAATTTAACAACAAGAAATTGTGCGTCATCCAAGTTTTTATATCCTGAAGACATGTTTGGAGTTTAGCTAACTGGCTGGATTCGTCTGACTTAAATGACAAATATAGCTGAGTATCATCTGCATAACAGTGAAAGTTTATGGCATGTTTCCTGATAACATTGCTTAAAGGAAGCATATATAAAGTAAATAGAATAGGCCCAAGCACAGAGCCTTGAGGAACTCCATAACTGACTATGGACTGCATGGAGGACTCATCATTAATGTGAACAAACTGTGATCGATCCGATAAGTAGGATTTGAACCAGCTTAAAGCAGTTCCTCTGATGCCAATTAAATGTTCTAATCTCTGCAACAGCATATGGTGGTCAATAGTATCAAAAGCAGCGCTAAGATCTAACAAGACAAGTACTGAGACGCGTCCATTGTCTGAAGCAATTAGCAGGTCATTATTAATTTTCACCAGAGTGGTCTCGGTGCTATGATATTTTCTAAATCCTGACTGAAAGTCCTCAAATAGATTATTGTTCTGGAGGAAGTCACACAGCTGACTGCACACTGCTTTCTCAAGGATCTTAGAGAGAAAAGGAAGGTTGGATATTGGTCTATAGTTGGCTAAAACCTCTGGATCAAGACCAGGCTTCTTCAGAAGAGGTTTGATTATGGCTACTTTAAATGACTGAGGTACATAGCCTGACAGCAAAGATAAGTTGATTATGTTTAATAAAGAGGTGCTCAGTAACGGTAAAACTTCTTTAAGCAGTGAAGTTGGGATGGGATCTAAGAGACAAGTAGAAGGCTTAGATGAGGAAATCAATGAAGTCAGTTTGTGGAGGTCTATGGGAGAAAAGCAGTCCAAGTATACATCAAGTTCTTCAATGAGTCCTATGCTTCCTGTGTTTAAAGACAAAGCAGTTTCAGTTAAAGGCACAGTGTGACTGATTTTCTCCCTAATAGTTATAATCTTCTCATTAAAGAAGCTCATGAAGTCACTACTACTGAGGGTTATGGGAATAGATGGTTTAATAGAGCTGTGGCTCTCTGTCAGCCTGGCTACAGTGCTGAAAAGAAACCTGGGGTTGTTTTTATTTTCCTCTATTAATGATGAATAATAAGCTGCTCTGGCCTTAAGGAGAGCCTTCCTATAAGCTTTCAAACTATCATGCCAGTCCAGACGAGACGCTTGCAGACCGGTTAAATGTCACTTCCTTTCAAATCTTCTTGCTGCTTGCTTTAAACTGCGGGTGTGAGGGTTATACCATGGAGCCAGCTTTCTATGCTTTACTAGCTTCTTTTTTAAAGGAGCAACAGAGTCCAGAGATGCTCGCAGAGAGTCTGCAGCACAATCTACCAAATAATCAATTTGAGTAGGACTGAAGTCTGAGCCCTCAGGTATATTGATATTAGGCACTGAATTAAAAGCTAATGGAATTATATCCTTAAACTTGGCTACAGCACTTTCAGATAAACATCTAGTGTACATGGATTTACCAGATGGAGCGTAGTCCAGAAGAAAAAATTCAAAGGTTAACAAGTAATGGTCTGATAGGCAGGAATTCTGTTGGTGGACTGATAAATGTTCTACTTCAATGCCGTAGGTCAGGACCAGGTCGAGTGTATGGTTAAAACAGTGAGTTGGTTCCTGAACATTCTGACAGAAGCCAATTGAATCTAACAGCGAGATAAAAACAGTACCAAGGCCGTCACTGTCAACGTCCACATGAATATTAAAGTCACCTACAATAATTACTTTATCGGTTCTCAGGACTAAAGTTGATAAAAACTCAGAGAACTCAGATAGAAAATCAGAATATGGACCTGGAGCACGGTACACTATAACAAATAACAAATCTCTGTTTTCCATTTAAGATGAGAAAGACTAAGAACCAGGCTTTCAAAAGACGTATAGTTTAATTTAGGTTTAGGTTTGATCGATAGACTAGAATCAAAAATGGCTGCAACTCCTCCTCCACGGCCTGTATCTCTAGGAATATGAGTATTAATATGACTAGGAGGAGTGGATTCATTCAGGCTGACATAATCATCTTGACACAACCAGGTTTCAGTAAGACAAAATAAATCAACCTGGTTATCTGATTAATTAATTTACTAGTAGAGCTTTAGATGATAATGACCTGATATTTAAAAGTCCACATTTAATTTTCCTGTCTTGATTAACTATTTCAGCAGTGGATTTAATTTTTATTAAGTTATTTTGTTCAACTCCCCTTTTGTATACTATGGATTTAACTGATTTCAGTGGTCGTGGGACAGACACCGTTTTTATGGGGTTCTGGGTGGGTGACTGCTCTAATGGAAGCACAGAGAAGTGTGTTAAACTACAACTCTGTCTCCTGGTCTCAACCCTGGGTTGTCATGGGATAGGTCGACTAATAAACTTGGCCATGTTTCTAGAAATGAGAGCTGCTCCTTCCAAAGTAGGATGGATGTAGTCTCTCCTCATCAGACCAGGTTTTCCCCAGAAACTGTTCCAATTATCGATGAAGCCCACATCATTAACTGGACACCATCTCGACAGCCAGCGATGGAAGGATGACGTACGACTAAACATGTCATCAGAGGCCAAGCTAGGGAGGGGACCAGAGAAAACTACGAAGTCCGACATTGTTTTAGCATAAGCACACACCGATTCCACGTTAATTTTTGTGACCTGTGATTGGCGTAACCGGGTGTCATTACCGCCAGCGTGAATAACAATAGTCCCATATTTACGCTTATCCTTAGCCAGCAGTTTCAAATAGGATTCAACGGCGCCCGCTCTGGCCCCTGGAATGCATTTGACTATGGTTGCTGGTGTCGCTAATTTCACGTTTCGAAGAATAGAGCTGCCAATAACCAGGGTTGGCTTCTCAGCGGGTGTGTCGCTGAGTGGGGAAAACTTGTTAGAAACGTGAAGGGGTCGGTGGTGAGCCGTGGGCTGTTTAAAACTACGCTTCCTTCGGATAGACACCCACTCTCCCGGCTGCTCGGGAGTTGTCGGGGGACGGCTAGCAGGAGCTACGCTAGGTCGGCTCGCACCGGCTAGGGGCTGGCTAGCTACGGAAGCATAACTAGGACTTTGGATGGTGCGGAGCCGGGCTTCTAACTCGCTAAGCCTCGCCTCCAAAACCGCGAACATGCTACACTTATTACACGTACCATTATCACTAAAGGAGGCAGAGGAATAACTGAGCATGAGACACACTGAGCAAGAGAAAGCAGGAGAAGGAAGAGGAGAAGCCATGGCTATATGCTGAGATAGCTGCTAAGCTAGGCTATGGAAGCTAGTTGTTAGCCGAAAAGAGCCGCTGGAAAACACCAACGAGTGACAGGGAAAGTCTAGGGAAGTTTTAGAGTGCTTGATGGGATTAGTACACTACAAATGTACGGCGGGACGTTAACCACTGTGGATTAAGACAGTAACAAAACTATTTTTGTGGCAGAGCAGCTCAGAGTGCTGTCGGAAACAACAGAGTAGCGGCTGAGAGCGGAAATGATGCAATACGCTTACCGTATAGGAGGAGCTCTGTCAAGTGAGTGCTGGAACACCTGTGTTTTGTTTCTAGGCTATGGATAGTGGAGGGAAATTGAAATTATAGCGCTCTTCATTTAGCATGTATTTCTCTGTGTCCCCGTGGAAAAGCCCTTGCTTTATTTATGCTGATGATGAGGAGGAGGAGGAGGGGGAGATCAGCAAGAGGGGTTCAGGTACATGTCACTTTGAGGGGGAGGCAGGATATGGAAGAGTTTTGCCTTGTCCAGGAGCTACAGCCCTACGATTACCGCTTCCGAGTCCACTGCAGTCTGAGCAGGGAGCAGTTCCACAGTCTGACCGAAAGAGATCAATAAACACCTGGATGGCCACTTATTTCAGGTTGATTTATCGCACGTCCTACAGCTCCCCAAACTGAGACACCGCAAGGATCAGCTTTTCCTCCATGCTTGACAGAGATTGATTTTCGTCTTTTCCCCCCTTTCCATGCAGCTCCTGGCATTTTTCCTAATGGATGCGTGCATGTGACGTAACAGCGCACTGCGTCCAAGTTGAAATATTTTCAACCAAGTTGAAATATTTTTCGTGTCCATGGCGTAATGTTAAAACAAAATGACAAAAAAGCCGCTAGCCAGCTGGAGTTTTCTTCCAGTAGACGGTA
Source organism: Synanceia verrucosa (assembly GCA_029721515.1). NCBI lineage: Eukaryota > Metazoa > Chordata > Actinopteri > Perciformes > Synanceiidae > Synanceia > Synanceia verrucosa. The sequence goes on along the minus strand of CM056554.1, from coordinate 28,430,753 downwards.
ATTACATAAGTGCGCCCACTGTCCAATCAGAACCCTTCCCGCCCGCCAGACGTTGAGTGATTTAACGTGTTGTCCATGTAAACCTCAATTCGGAATTATTATTTCCATGTAAACTCGAAGGAGAATATTTTAATTATGACTATTTAATTCCGAACAATTGATTCAGAATTAAAAAACATCATGTAAACGTGGCCAATGTGTAACATACAGTTACACATAAGATTTCTAACTGAAAATAAGTCATCATTAAAGCAGTCCAATTGAATAAGGTAGTGACCAACAATTGATGAACAAGTGATGTTAAATCTTCATAAATATTGCAAAAACACAATGCGGTAATCTATGACAATGTCAGAAATTTTACTAAGCTACATCTTATCTTCCAGCAAAAATGAAACATCTTATCACCCTCAGGAGGATTTGAACCCATGCCTAACTAAATGTCATGTTAACACACTACAGTGCCAACACACTAACCACTGTCCTATCCCACCACAGACTGTCATATGAGCTGTAGGGACATACAGGCTTGATGTCTTCAATTTATTACAATTATATGAAACAAACTGCATTCAGTTCTTGCTTTCAATGAGTAGGAAACATGATCATGTTGATAAATATTTCCCAAAGTTGCTGAAGATGTCACACTGGCTTAATGGAAATAAAACTATGTTTCTGTAGTTAACACGATTTCAGCAATGAATGCATCCAAGTGCTCTCCGAACGCTTCCGAAACATCTGGAAACTGCGTCTTTCGGACGACTGAAGTTCAAACTAACGTCGTTCCAACTTACATAGTACGACGGTAGTTGGAGATTTTTGGGAAACGGTTGGAAAGGGGAAGTTCGGAAGTACTACGTACTACCGTGGTTTCATGCTAACTTCCATCGTTATTTGGGAAACACCCCTGTGCAGAGTTTTGAAACAATATTGTTGTCCAGAAAAGATTGACACATTTTTGGAGAGAATCTATCCATTGCATCATCAGGACACTCATTAAAGTCACCACCTAAAATTACATAAGACTTAGGATATTTATGTAATAGATAATTTATTTTTGAGGTTATCTGATTAAAGATTATCTCATTAGACAAATGAGAATTATGCCCATAAATATTACATACTATGAAATTTGAATTATCATGTTTGAAAATTATGAGAATCCATCTACCATCATGTGAACCCTTACGAAAGAAAAATATATTGCAGTATATTGGAACACATCATGTTATATATTAGGCAATATATTCCCATATATGGGATGTAGTATTTATATTTTCCAATATATTGCAATATATTCATAGAAAATACATGGGGATATACTGATACATATAAAAAAATATTGCAGTCAAGACCAAAAAGAGCACTATATATTTTTACATATAATTATGTTCTTTATATGACAGGGATCCATGGCCGGGAACCCAGACACACGACTCGCAGACAGGCTCAGAGTTCACACAAAAGTCTTTATAGATTTTCACAGAGCAGTTGAGCATGGAGTTCCAGCAGGGAGGTGGACGACGGCCATCCTGAATCCCTACACTCACTACGCTTGACTATAAAACGGGGAATAAGCCTAACACTAACACTAACCCTAACACTCTCAAAACCGAGAGGGAAAACCGATTATCTTTACCTAATAACAGAAATATCACTCTAACTCAAAGGCTACAAAAGTTACCGCTAGGAAAATATAACAAGGGAAACAGGAGGGGAATGAACTAAGGGGCCTAGGGAAAGGTAATCTAACTACAAACACAAGGATTCCTGCAACTCTACTCTAGAGGAGGGAATAAACTAAAGAACTCAGGATAAATAACTAAGGGAACAGAAACACTAGGATCAACTCAGATGAGGATTCTTCTGGTAAACTAAAGGGGCACGGGACGCTAAACAGAAACCAGGAAGAAAGGGAAAAACAACTAGGATCTACTCACAGGGAGGATTCTTCTAGTAACAAAAAAGGCTATCACAATTACAACAAACGATTACAGCAAAGACAAACAGGAAGGTGGAAACCGAAGAGAGCAGACTCTGAAGATCAGGGAGTGACGAACACAGGGGACGTGACAATCACGCAACGAGATAGGGGAGACGAGACTATTTATACAAGAGGTAATGGGGAACAGGTGGAAACAATCAGGGCGGGGTTAGACAATAACCAGACGGGGGAAACAAGGGGAGAAGGATGTGTGAAGCTGAAACGAGAGGGAAGACACAGTTATTTCAAAAATAAAATAGGAAATGACAATACAACGTGTAAGCACAAGACAAAAACGGATAACCAAACCAGACAGACGGATCATGACACTCTCCTTATTTTATAACTGCAGCAGGGTTAGGGTTAGGCTTTCCATTTGATTTGGTCCTTTAACTCCTCCTAAGCCTCCATGAGGATTTCTGCTTCCAACAGGGAAAAGTATGCCGCTCTCATTGCCATGGTGAATCGGTGCATCTGTGATCGATCTCGGGGTCTATTAGAGGAGGCCGCGTGCGCACTTATCCAGGTTTCACCTGGCTTGATGAATCTGTGTTCGTTCCTCCTGGCTAGGTCTTTGTGCAACCGATTGAGCCTGGTCTCTCTTGTTTTTGATTGGTTGAGTCTAGCTCAGTCACTGATCCTGGATGTCTGAGTCCTACTTTTGTGCAACAGGCCCAGGTTATTAGTTGCCGGCCCTCACTCAGCTTGTGTGTTAGATGCCTGCCTCTCCTGGCTGCTCCAGCAGAGAGCCAGCCGGCGGTGGCCCGCCCCTCCCTCTCCTGTGGCAAGCAGCAGGCGCACCATGGAGAGCACCGGGAGCCCTTATTCATTGCAAATGAGTAATTGGAAAAAAAAACAAAAAAAACAATTGCCCATGCAGTCCCAAACTGTGCTGGCATGATGTCAGGGCAGCATGGGTGCCCCCGCTGCTCGTGCAAAAAAAAAAAATGCCAAAGCGGCGAAGGGCATGATGCCACCCTGGGCAACGGCCCATTTCACCCGTATCAAAAACCACTACTGCTTGTGATTCCTGTGTACATGTTTACAGAAATGACCATAAAGAACTTGTCTTGACTAATTATCACAGCATCAGCAGCTTCAACTGTGTGTTTAAAAGCGGTGAAAAAATGATTTATGATCTAAAAAAAAGAAAAGTAATTAGATCCAGTGAGAGAGCAGACACTCACCTTCATTATTTCACTGTTTTTACTTTTACTTATATGTCTGCTCACAAAGTATGTCCTCTCCTCTGTAGGATGGTAACGATTCACACTAGCTGTTAATATTTTGTCTTTTACTCCATCCAGCCAAGTATGTATACTCTATATAGTAGTGGTAGTATATACTGTACTGTATATATGGTTTCATTTCTGTGGATTCGTGATGAAGTTTTTTTTGACAGTTGTCACCTGAGATTTTTTTTTAAATCAAGCTTTCTTAAATTTCAACAATTATACAAAGTCTACAAAAAAGACAAGAAAAACAGACAGAACAGTTGTTAACACCCAATAATAACTCAAAAAATAGCCGGGGAGATTTTAAATAAAAATATTGAATGAAGAGCACAGATTGACAGTTTTAACCACTTTCTTGTTTTTAGATTAAAAAACAGGTGTTGATGAATATGAATTTCCCAAGAATAACTATTAGGTTAATTACAAAGAATTCTTTAGTTTTGCTGCTATTGTAATTAGTGAAGCCAAACAAAACATTTTTCCAGTGAATTTTAAAGCCAGAGTCAATATTATCAATAATGTACCGGGATACATCTTTCCAGAATTTGTCAGTGTAGGGACATTGCCATAACAAGTGAAGGAATGTCCTTTTGCGGTGTAGTGATTCCAAAGATGGAAGGGGAGAACAATGATTTTAGATGTGCTGTAGTTTCTTCCGGGAGAGTGTGTCAAGACTGGAACCAGACTGTGATGGATGAAGTGAGGCGATGAGGTCTTACTCAGGATTTCTTGAGCTGTTGGAGATGGAAGAGACTTTGCTGGGCTTTTTTATGAATGTGGTTTGCATTTGAGTCAGTGATGGAGATGGGTTCACCTTGAATGAGCACAGGAGTTTTGGAGGATGGCTGGGGTCTTAGGTCAACAATGAGTTTTTTTGGTTGTTGCTGTGGTAGTAGGTTATGATCTGTGCACCAGGTCACTGCTTGGTTGATTTGTGCATGGTATTCAGATTCTTGGTTGTTGGTGATGAGTCCTATGATGGTTGTGTCGTCCGCATGATTGTACAGTTTGACAGATCTGTAGTGGGTTTTGAGCTGGTTAGTGTATAGGGACAATAGCCAGGGTGAGAGAACACAGCCTTGTGGAGCACTTGTACTGAGGGACAGGGGGAGGATATGTTGTTGTTGAGCTTCAACCTCTGTTGCGTGTTACAGAGAAAGCTGTGGATCCAGTGACAGATATCTAGGTTGATGTTCATATCCAGCAATTTATTGAGCAATATGGCTGGGATTATTGTATTGAAAGCAGAGCTCAAAACCATAAATGGGATGCGGGCGTATGTGTTGGCAGACTCCAGATGGTACAGTATGTGATGAATTGCTAAGTTAACAGTGTCTACAACTGACCTGTTGACTGTATAAGCAAATCGATGTGGGTCCATGTGGAGGGGTAGTGACAGTTTTTAAGTACTTGAGTATGATGCGCTCAAATGACTTCATAACTGCTGAGGTCAAGGCAATAGGTCTGTAGTCAATGAGGCATGAGATGGTGTAGGTCTTGGGAACCGGAATGATGATGGATTCTTTGAAACACATAGGTACTAAACTTTGGCAGCGGGAGGTGTTAAAGATGTAGGCGAAGACCCCCTGGCCAGTTCCGCATCACAGCGCTGACTGTCAGTGTCAGGTATGGTGGAGGGTTTCTTTTTGTACTTTGTCATGTTTTGTATTTTTTTTCCCAGATGGAGTAAGTGTGGTAGTGATTTGTTCTTGGCATAGTTGGATTTTGTCCTCCTTATTGCTGATCTGAATTTGTATTTGGCAGGCTTAAATTGTTCTTTATTAGAGATATGCTGAGTTTTTCTCCTTCCGCACGTTCTTTTATGTCCTTGTTGAACCACGGTTTGTTGTTGTTGTAGTGTTTGATTTTTTTTTGAATGGTATGCATAGGTCCAGAGAGTAATTGATGTGTGATGTCACAGCGTCGGTGACGTTGTGGAGGTCACCAGTGGCATGAAAAACATCCCAGTCTGCATTTAAAACAGGCCCGAAGTTTTTCAATGGCCTCAGAGGACCAGCACCGGGTAAGCCTGGCCGGTGTTTTGGAGGATTTAACTTTTTGTTTGTACCGTGGGATTCGCAGCAGCATTGCGTGGTCAGACCTTCCCAATGGAGTTCTCGGGAAAGCACGGTAAGCCTCTTTGATGGTGGTGTAGCAGTGGTTCAGTGTGTTGGTGCCTCTGCTGGGACAGGTTACCTGCTGTTAATGGCCAGGGAGCTGAAATGACAGGTTGGCCTGGGTTCCCTAGGACAATGACTGCTGTGTCTGGATGTTTATTTTCCACTGAGGAGACGTAGTTAGCTAACTCAGCTATGGTGGCGTCTGCGTTAGCCTCAGGTAAAATGTAAACACAGATTATGATGACAGATGGGAATTCCTGTGGGAGGAATGATGGCCTGCATTTGACAGTCGATCAGAGGTAGAGAGGGGTTGTTCATGATGGAGGTGAGCTTAGCTAACCTCCTCCTCTCACTCACCTCCTCTATGGAGTCCAGGGAGCAGTCCAGGACAAAGCTGGCCCTCCTGACCAGCCTGTTCAGTCTCTTCCTGTCCCTCCCTTTGCTTCCTGCTCCCCAGCAGACCACTGCATAAAAGACTGCGGACGCCACCACAGTGTCATAGAAAGTCCTTAGCAGAGTCCTGCAGATTCCAAAGGACTGACTTTGGCCCCTCTTGTACAGGACATCTGTGTTGTAAGTCCAGTCCAGTTTATTGTTGATGTGAACACACAGGTACCTGTCGTTCACCATTTCAATGTCCAGACCCTGGATGTTGCGTCTGGGGTGTCTTCCTCCTGCGGAAGTCAATGACCATCTCCTTGGTCTTACTGGCATTGAGCTGAAGGTGGTTATGCTCACAACAGTGAACAAAGTCAGTGATGACGGTGCTGTACTCCCGATCGTCCCCCTTGGACACACATCCAAAAATAGCTGTGTCGTCTGAGAAATTCTGGAGTTGACAGCTCCCAGAGTTGTGGCTGAAGTCTGATGTGTACAGGGTAAAGAGAAAGGGGGAGAGCACTGTCCCCTGTCGGGCTCCCATGCTGCAGAATACCATGTCTGACACACAGTCCTGAAGCCTCACGTACTGTGGTCTGTCTGTGAGGTAGTTGATGGTCCAGGTAGCCAGGTGACAGTCTACTCCCGCACTTTCAAGCTTCCCCCTGAGCAGGGAAGGCTGGATCATGTTGAAAGCACTGGAGAAATCAAAGAACATGATCCTCACAGTGCTGCCGGTGTTCTTCAGGTGAGTCAGTGATCTGTGCAGCAGGTAGATTACTGCATCATCCACTCCGATGTTCGGTTGGTAGGCGAACTGCAGTGGGTCCAGATGTGAACTCACCATGGGGTGGAGGTTTCTCAACACGATCCTTTCCAAGGTCTTCATCAGGTGAGAAATGAGGACCACAGGCCCGAAGTGGTTGGGCTCCCTGGGGTGCGTTGTTTTCGGGACAGGAACCACACAGGAAGTCTTCCACAGCAATGGGACTCTCTCCAGACTCAGGCTCAGGTTGAAAATGTGCAGCAGCACCTGACAGAGCTGGTCTGCACAGTCCTTCAGGAGTCAGGAGCTGAAGCCGTCGGGGCCTGTGGCCTTCCTTGCCTTTATCTTCTTCAGGTCACTTCTCACCTGGTCAGCTGTGATGCAGATGGTGGTGGTGGAGGAGGAAGATGAGCTGGGGAGTGGTGTTGGTGGTGGTGGCAGAGGGCTGTGGTGTTGTGAAGAAAGAGCTGGCTGGTTTGTGCTTTGATAAGTGGGGGGAGGAGTTGGGGCACAGTGAAACCTGTTGAAAAACAGATTTAGTTGGTTGGCCCACTCCTGGTCTCCTGCAGCTCCCTTCTCATGGCCTCTGTTGTGACCAGAGATGGTTTTTAGGCCTCACCAGACCTCCCTTGCATTATTTTGTTGCAAGTGTGTTTCCATCCTGGTCCTGTAGCTGGCCTTGCCCTCCTTGATCTTCTTCTTCAGCTCTCTTTGCACCCTTCTCAGCTCCTCTTTGTCCTCAGATCCAAAGACCCTCCTCTTCTTCTTCAGCAGGGCCTTCAGCTCAGGGGTCACCCAGGGTTTGCTGTTGGAGAAGCACTGCACTTTCCTGGTGGGTACATTGTTCTCCACACAGAAGTTTATATAGTCCATTACACAGTGGGTCATGGTGTCAATGTCCTCTCCGTGGGGGTCACACAGTACATCCCAATGTGTGGGGTGTACAAGGAGCGTATGTTGCGATTATTTCTTTTTACAGATGTAACTAGACAAGCTTCACCTGCTGAAGCAGCTTTTGGGTCCAGATTTGGTAAACAGACTGGTCTTTCTGTCCATTTAAGGACAGAGGGAATAGCACAATTCCTTTGGAGTAACAAGGAGGTTATATTTGTTAAGAAACCCCAAGTAATTCAGCAACAGTCCATTGTCATTGACTAGTTGACTGACCAGAATTTTGTTGCTTTTAAACCAGTTTGGAAGGAATAGAGATTTATTTTTGAATAAAATATGACGGTTCCAAACAAAAAAATTATGAAGGCAAAAACTTTTATAAAAAGTTTATAAATTGAGGACCAATTTTCTGTATTTTTATAATCACATAAAAGTACAAAGTTAAGACCTCCAGTTTCAGAAAAAAATGTAGTTAGGTATAAAAATCCAAAGTGGGATTGCATAGAAATTATGTTATTCAATTAATTTTAAAGGTATTATTAAAGGAAGTGAAATCAAGGAAATTGAAATCACCAGTCTCATAGATATTCATTACAACAGATTTTTTTTTCCACATAATGAGTCTTGTTCCTCTACAGAAAATCAAAAAGGAGCTTATCTATAGAACCACAAGTCTTCTTACTGACAGGAAGATAGCTGCATATGTAAATATGAATTACTGCGTTTCGAACAATTAGACTTTCTTTTTTATCTGTAAACTGCAAAGCATCGAGTTGTAGCAGCACTCCTGATATTGTTTTATTCATGAGGATACAATGACAATGAAGACTTTTGATTTGATTGGTTGATTGATAATCCTAACCCTATTTGAGTAAAGAATATTTTATTGATTCTTCATTGGAGGTAAAACAATGATAATAATAATGATAATAATAATAATAGGTTTTTGTCTTAAAAAAAAGTCACATTTTATGGTCCGTAGACTCAACACACTTCCAGGCTGCTGTAGAGTGTGTGGGACGTCAGTCCACTGAGGTGTAAAGTGGTCACTCAGGTGATGAAGAGCAGCACAGTGGAACCATCTAAAGACGTTCCTTCAGAACCATCATGGATCTGATCTAAGCTGATCTCTGTCACCCTCTGCAGGAGAGTGTTTCCACTGTGCTATCGACGTGGTCCCTGTGAAGAACGAAGACGGCCTCGTCATCATGTTCATTCTCAACTTTGAGCTGCCAAATGATCCCAGACCAGCCAACAGCTCACCAGCCAGAGAGCTCAACAGAGTGCTGCGTATCCCCTGGCTGACCCTGGGTATGTTTCAGTCCCTTCATTCACTAATAATAGCACGTGAGTGATGACTCTAGTATCATTTGTTAATCAGGAGGCTTCCTCTGAAGAGTCTTAAAGCTGCTTTCTGTCTGTCAGCCAGCAGGGGGCGACTCCTTTGTTTCTGAATCAGTCTAATAGGAAATGATCCTCCTTCTCTCAGTAGCCATTGGAAACATGAGTTTATGGTCTCAGACTTCATGTTTATTTCGAGCCAAACAGACCATAAAACAGAGGATGCTTTATGGTTATGTTTTAAAATGGTTAAATGGAATAATTAACTGAACTTTAATATTTTCTTTCTGCTCCTCTAGCTCGGAGGCAGCGCCTACGCCTCCTCCTCCGCCCTCTCAGCCCTGGTGCAGGAGGAGTTCTGTCGCCAGACTCCGAGCTGGGAAGTCCTCACGCCTCTATCCCCCCCCTCGGACACGAGTCTGTGTCCCTGGACAAACTGCTGTCTCTCCCTGAGAGACAGCACCTGGAGGAGGCAGGAGCTAGACTCCTGCTGTGGGACCAGGAGAGGGAGCAGCAGGAGGAGAAGGAGGAGGAAGGGATGAAAGGAGGAGGAAGAGGAGGACAGAAGGGAAGCCAGGTAGCACTCAGGCGAAGGAGCGAGGGAGACAGAAGGAGAAGAGAAGGAGGCGATGTTTGTGCAGGAGGAGGAGTTGTGAGGAGAGGCATTCCTCCGGCTCCTGCCTCTGCACCTCCAACACTGACCCGGCCACTCACCTCCTCTCATGCTTCTCTGAGGTTAGCCCTTCATCTCCTCTTGTTGTGGTGCTGCTTTGGCCTCTGAGGTCTGCTCACTCATGTACGTCCTGTCTAGGAGAGAGGCGCGAGGAGGAGGAGAAGAAGGAGGCCGAGAGGAGCGAAGAGGAGGAGGCCAAGAGGAGCGAGGAGGAGGAGACCGGGAGGAGGAGGAGTGTCTTCTACACAGGAAGCATCCCTGCAGGCTGGACTGTGGAGCGTTGAAACATTCATCCTCAGTGGATGCTATAAAGAGTGGACAGAACTACTGGGACAAGAGGCTGCAGCTGAGACACAGCTGTACAGGTGAGACACAGCTGAACAGGTGAGATACAGATGAGACACAGTTGTACAGGTGAGTCACAGATGAGACACAGCTGTATAGGTCAGACAGCTGAACAGGTGAGACACAGCTGGACAGGTGAGATACATCTCTACAGGTAAGACACAGATGAGACACGTCTCTACAGGTGAGACACAGATAAGACACAGCTGGACAGGTGAGACACAGATGAGACACAGCTGGACATGTGAGACACATCTCTACAGGTAAGACACAAATGAGACACATCTCTACAGGTGAGACACAGATGAGACACAGCTGGACAGGTGAGACACAGATGAGACACAAGTGGACAGGTGAGATAGCTGGACAGGTGAGACAGCTGGTGATGTGAGACACAACTGGACAGGTGAGACACAGCTGTACAGGTGAGAGAGCTATACAGGTGAGACACAGCTAGAAAGGTGAGACACAGATGAGACACAGCAGGACAGGTGAGACATCTCTACTGGTGAGACAGATGATACATCTCTGCAGGTGAGACACAGATGAGACACAGATGGACAGGTGAGACCTAAAGGCTTTTTAATTGGCCATATCAATATTCGTAGCATTGTCAATAAAACTGAATAAACGGAGCATCTTTTAAGTGATTCCAATATTGGCATGCTTGGAATTTCTGAAAGCTGGTTGACCAATACATCATCTGCAGCTGCTATTCACATCCCAGGATATAATGTATTCAGAAGAGACAGAGGGACAGGGATGTCAAGAAACATTTTAAATGTGAATTAATCACCTTTCCAGATGTTATTGGGATTGAATGTATTGGGCTCATATTAAAATTACACTCTGTTATATATTTTACTGTTATTCATATGTACAGACCCCCCTCTGTTAAGGACTCTTTTTACAGCCAACTTGAAACCATTTTAAATCACTGTAGCTCTATCAAAGAAATAATTCTAATGGGAGATCTTAATATTAACTGGGGCAATGCATCAGATAGGAAGAAATTGAAACAGCTTCTAGATAAACATACTTTGACTCAGATTATAAATGGTTCAATTAGAGTAACACATTTGTCCAGAACTGACATTGATTTAATGTTTACGAACAGACAAGATAGAATTAAGAAAGTCTTTAATTTTCTATCTGGTCTGTCTGATCACAACTTCATTTTCTGCATAAGAAAAGTCAAAAACAGCCCTCAAGTAGACCTGATAGAGGGATTTCTTACACTTTCATACCTACAGGAGCACAACAACAACTGAAAACTGAAACTGAACAACTAAACTGGGCTAACATACTGGAAAGTTGTGACATTGAGGACAGTTCAAGCAATTTATTGAACGAATTAATAAAATTGTTGAAAAGTTTACAAAGAAAGGTGTCTCCAACAATATAGAGAAACTCTGCCATGGCTAAACAACGACAAATTTCTTTATTGATCTAATTAATAAGGCAAATGGAAATGGAAAATTGGTGTGGAAACAACTAAACAGACTAATTGGATGTAAAAAGGGAAACATCACTAGAGATATTCAGCTTATGATAGATGGCACATTGATTACCAAGTTAGATACTATTGTAGATAGTTTTAATAGGTTTTTATTCATTCTATTGAAGAATTAACAATGCAATTAAAATGCCAAGAAATCTCCCACAATTCCATAGGTTATAGTAAACCAATATTTAATATACAGGAAATATCAGTGCCAGCTGTCCTAAAAATAATAACATCCCTTAAAAGCTGAAAAGCCATTGATAGTTTTGGTCTCTCCACACATTTCCTTAAAACTCATAAAGCTCTTGCAAGTTCAATTTTACATCTAATCAATTTATCCATCAAATATAGTATAGTACCAAAGACAAGAAAATTGCTAGGGTTACACAGATATTTAAGGCAGGTGACAAAACAAAACCAGAAAGCTATAGACCAATAAGTATTTTACCAAGTATTTCAAAAGTTGTGGAAAAATGGGTGGCAACACAGCTTATATCACATCTCAACAATGGCCCAACTCCTCTCCATCAAATGCAGTTGGGTTTTAGGAAGCATCACTCCACTGATACAGCCACATGTTATTTCCTGGAAAATGTTAAACATCTACTTGACCAAGGTGGCTACGTGGGTGTTGTTTTCCTTGATCTGAAATGTGCTTTTGACACATCAGTCATAATGTCCTCCTTGCTAAATTAACTTATTTCAACATCTCAAAACATACTCTGTGTTGCATAAAGTCATATCTCATGGACAGAGCACAGGCTGTACAGGCTGTACAAATTGTCAATCATCTTATCTAACTGTATCAGCTGGAGTCCCACAAGGCTCAATATTGGGGCCACTCTCATTCAGTCTACACGTTAATAATTTGCCAAATGTATGCAAGAATGTAAACACACAGTTACAGTATATGCAGATGATACAGATGATTATATATGTTCGTGCAAAAACAAAAGATGAAGCTGCTGCAATTCTTTCTGGAGTTATGGTGCCAGTCTCCCACTGGCTCCAAAACTCATGCCTTCATCTTAACGTCAAAAAAAACAGTCTGCATGTTTTTCTCACGCCAGACATCAGTCAGTCAGCCATCTGTTTCAGTCAATGGAGAGAAGTTGCAAGTGGTAGAACAATTCAAGTATCTTGGTGTCACTTTGATTCAAAATTAACCTTTAAAGACCATATAAAGAGAGTTTCTAGTATCGTTAAATTCAACGTATCGAATTTTAAACATATAAGACCTTATCTGACCACGGAGGCAGTGAAGGTGTACATGCACTCAATGTTTTTTAGTCATTTAACTTACTGTCTCACAACATGGTCCCAAACAGATGCAACTACCCTAAAGCCGCTGAAGTCACTATTAAAAAACCTTTAGAACTCTTGATAAGAAGCCTGTACAATAACGTTATTGCAACATTCTAGATAAGTACATGTCAGACTTTGAAAGTTATCAGATGTTCCTGGATGCGTGTCTTATTTTTAAAGTTTTACATGGCCTTACCCCCCCCCACCCTTACTGCATTTTATACAAAAAAAATAACGTTGAGTCAGCCTTGGATCAGTCCTAACTATAAGCACTATTAAAAAGGAAAGTCTTAAGCCTACTCTTGAATAAGGGGATGGTGTCTGTCTCCTGGACTGAAAGAGGGAGTTGGTTCCACAGAAGAGGAGCTTGATAGCTGAAAGCTCTATCCAACATTCAAAATGGCTCTTAAGCAATGGCTGAAATCAAACCAGTTATGTAGTCACACATAACCCTATGATCCTCTTGGGCTGCTAAACTTCAGTGTCTTTAACTGTAAGTAGTTTGTCCCTGTTGTAATGTCTCATCAGGGTTTCTTATAGTGTATTGTCTGTCCTATACTGCAGTCTGTCAACTCTATGCCTTTGTCTGTGACTGAGTAAATGTTTCTGTTTTAACCTAAAACATTGATTAATATGCACTGTCCTAATTCAAATAAATAAATAAAATGAAACAACATGAAAATGATGGCTGGACAGGTGAGACATCTGGTGAGGCGAGACACAGCTGGACAGGTGAAACACAGATGAGACAGCTGTACAGGTGAGACACAGATGAGACCGCTGTACAGGTGAGACACAGATGAGGCAGCTGTACAGGTGAGACAGATGAGACACAGCTGGACAGGTGAGAAAGCTGTACTGCTTAAGTCCAGATCATCTCTCTGTTGTGTCTCATAAAGACCAAACTCACCTCACAAAAAGTGAAATTACTACAAAGTTTCTTCTTATCATTTCAAAACTCCACATGACTGAAATTAATATACAGAACATACAAATGAACCACAGTGATCATACGCTGATCATTGTGTTTACCAGACATCAAGAATACAGCTGTGGCAAACATTTCATCTCAGAATTACAGGCAGCAGAGGGCACTATAGCTCCAACCTTTCCTCTATAGGAAGCTACCAACCTGCTTCTACTGCTGACCTTCTTAGTAAAAACGGTTTATAAATGTTGATATCCAAATAATAGATGGAGGGACTGTGTGTTTTGTTGTGTGGCTATAATACTCACTTACTCAATACCAGCTAACTAGACAGCAGCTAGAAATGAAGGCAATGCATAAAAGAGAAACATAATGACAAGAGTCCAGAAACACCAAATATCCCCTCTAGATATAGTTAATTAGGTATTTAGCAGTTAGCGTAGGAAATAGACTTCTCCAGAAGTGAAAGCTACTTGAACGTTCAATTTCCTGTTGAAGCTTCCAGACACAGAACACTGATCTAAATTTTTGATGGTCTGTCTCCTCTACTGTCCTTCAGCTGGGATTCTCACAATCAGAAAGAGCAGTGGACCAGCTTCAGACTCTGATTCACGCTGCCGGACCAACAGCCAGGTAACACCTGCAGAAACACTCACCTGCAGTTTGATGGGATGAGGACCAAGACCAGCTGCTGTAAATGATCTGGACTCTCCCATGACAAAACACTTCCTTAAATGTAACTCATTCATCTATATAGACCCTGTTCCATTGTATAAACAGCAATGGCGTCTGACAGTGTAAAAATTCATCTGCTCTTATTATGAAGGCAGAGGCAGAAGCTCACATCTGTTGCCGACATAAACACACTATCTGTTGGATAAAGGTGGCTCTTAAGAGGTCTTTTTTCTCTGAGATGAGGAGAGGCTTGTCAGCTAAAATGAGTCATTGCTCATATAATATATATATAATATAAATATAAAGTATTTTTTCAGTCCACAGCCTATAAACATGTCATGTTACTTGAATATAATGTCATTTCCTGTATTGTGCCCTGCTCTGACCTTTGACCTCACTCTGTCTTTGGCTACTGGTGTTCTGAGATATTTTAATCTTAATTGGATTGAAAAAGTGTTTCAAGTGTTACCAAGCTGAGTTTCTGTTTGAATATGTGCAGCAGATGACCCAGAGCCTGCTGGACTCAAAGACAGACGCCTTTGTGTCGTTACCTCCTGGTGAGATCAGACCTCCCTGCAAACTGATGGACAAGACTCACCATGTGACTGAGAAGGTCACCCAGGTCAGTGTGACTCTGATTGTTCACTGATTGTGCATCATAGTTCATTTATGAGACACCTTGTGATTACTGACCAGATCCACTCCTTTTATTCTTACCTTTCAAAGTAAAAGCTGCTGCATATGATAGAATAATATAGTGCTTTATCAGTTATCAGGAAATGCAAACAGCTCAGATGGGCATGTAGTGCAGAACAGTGCAAAAAGAAACAAGATAAGAACAATTAGAAGGTTGAAAGTGTTGTAGCTAAAAGGAAGTTTAGTAGTTTAGGATAGACAACAGTCTTATCTATCTATCAGATAGACTGGCAGACACTGGTCTGGATAAATAGGATCCTGGTCCTGATCTTGGTCTTGGTCCTGCTCTGCCTTCATCTGTTCAAGATCTTATGCAACATCTTTACATTTCCAGGTGGTTTATTTTCTATTTGTCCACTCACACAGAGTTAAAAATGTTTAGTGCAACACTCAAGAACCAGTCAGTGCAAGAATAAAAAAGGCAGAAAAATAGAAAAAAAAACAGGTTAAAAACACAATAATTACAGAAGAGTGTGTGTTGGTGTGTGAACAGGGCTTCCCTGGACCTCTTCATTCACCATCTGTGCTCTGGTTCTGTCACCAGCTAATTCCACAGAGCCCACAGCTCTCATCAGTTATCCACAGCTTCCTAGTGTGGGCCCACACAACTAGTTTCAGTGTTGGGCCCACTTTTATTTTCTTTATACCTTCTTCCACTCGGGTCCATTCTCAGGAAGCACGGCATTTTATTTCATTGTTATGCGGATGACAGCCAGATTTATGTCCCCCTTAAAAAGGCTGACTCCTCTGCACTTAAGCCACTTCTAAATTGTCTGGATGACGTCAAAGCTTGGATGGCTCAAAACTTTTTAAATTTTAATGAGAACAAGACGGAAGTGATTGTCTTTGGTGGCACTTCTGTGACCTCCCCAGTCGACCTGGGTTCCCTGGCGCAGTTCGCCAAACCCACTGTTAATAATCTGGGGGTAAAAGTGGACGCAGAACTAAAGTTCGACAGCCAGATTAAAGCTGTGGTAAAAACCAGCTTCTTCCAGCTAAGACAACTTGCTAAAATGAAACCCTTTCTACACAGACAGCAATTTGAAACAGTAATACATGCCTTTGTAACCACTCGGCTTGATTACTGCAATGCACTTTACATGGGGGTCAGCGGGTCCTCCATTGCACGTCTGCAACTAGTGCAGAATGCAGCTGCACGTCTCTTAACTGGCACTCGAAAGTCTGAGCACATTACACCGATTTTAGCTTCACTTCACTAGCTACTCGTCCATTTTAGAATTCATTTTAAAATTCTTTTATTTGCTTTTAAAGCCCAAAATGGCCTTGCCCCAGTGTACCTCTCTGAGCTTCTGCACCCTTACGCACCTACTCGATCCCTCAGGTCAGCTGACCAGCTGCTCCTGAGGGTTCCCAAAACAAGGCGGAAGCTCAGAGGGGACCGAGCGTTTGCTACTGCCGCCCCTAAGCTTTGGAATGAACTGCCGCTGTACATCAGGCAGTCCTCTTCCGTGGCCACTTTTAAATCTCTTCTTAAAACGCACCTCATTTCCTTGGCTTTTAACACCACCTAGATTGTTTATTTTATGTGCACAGGTTTTTTTTTTTTACCCTTTATTTATTATGTTTTCTATTTTAATGTCTATTTTATTGTTTATTTTATTGTTTATTTTTTTAATGTACAGCACTTTGGAAACTTTGAGTTTATTTAAACTGTGCTTTATAAATAAAGATGGATTGGATTGGATTGGATCCACAGCTTCCTCTACACTTCAGGTCTTCTGCCTCCTCTTTCTCACATGGTTTAGTTTCTCCACCCTGAGGTGGAGGTGATCAGTCAGAGGAAGCTGAGTTCAGCTAAACACAGAACCAGCTCCGTTGATTATATCATGACGTTATCATTATCCGGCACTGAGATGATGCTCTTTGTGCTGGAGGACAAATATAACTCAAGGCCCACTTACTGGCTTGTTCTGGAGCTCTCAACCCTGCCTCATGGTGCTCCTCTGAAGTTTGCTCACAAGTCACGGTGATAGTATAAATTCTTTACGAAGTAACAGGATGGCACCACCATGTTATTGCAGGTCCTGTGTGATGTTCTCATCAACAAATTAGCTTTTTACAGTTTTGTCCTTACATTGAAATATTCAAATTATTATTTGATTCAAATTATGGTCAGATCTATAAAATATAGAATCACTGCCTCAGTGTCACTTTTCTGCCAAGCTTTTTATCCGACCACACACTTTGGTTAAAATGTCATAATCTGTTCACCTGTCTGCATCACCTGAGCTGAAGTGAGACACAGTCTGCTGGAAAACAGAGGTGTCATCATAAATGACCCAGTAAATAGTGACGCGTGGCAATCTATGTAAGAACTAGAAAAGCACTCAGAGAGCACAGACCTTGGCCATGGTGCCGGCGGCAACTTCTTCTTTTTTTTTTTTTTTAATTAAAGTTACCCCTCCCGCCAAGGAGATTGTGAGAACATGGCTCAGACAAAAAAAAAAACAAAAAAAAACCCAAATGCAGGACTCCAAAAATTCAAGTAATAACCAAGGATTTATTACAAAAATTATCAACAGTACAGAGAGAGATTAACACTGTAATCCGTATGAACACAAAACCACTTCAACAGTGAAGGGAGTAATATGAATAACTAACTGAAATACTCAGGCAACTATGCAACATGTAAAGAACAAACTAAAAGGGCAGGATCTCACTAAGGAAACTAAGGGTGCTCTAAAAGAGGATACAAACTAAACAGAAAGGCCTAAACTAATAACTAAAAATGATCACCTAAAGTGACAGGGAAAACTATAGGGGACAAGAACTGGACGGGGATCAGACGCTAGACAACAGACTACACGAGGATAACAAACAAAGTAACAAAACAGCTCACAAATGGTCTCCATTGATTAGAGCTCTCAATATAAATCTATAGTCTATTCTTGTTTCCCTTTTTTTTTTTTTTTGCAGAAGAAAAATCTCTATTTATTAGAGCTCTTAATATAAATTCATAGTCTGCTCTTGTCTGTTAGCGTGTGCCGACCCCCCTCATAAATTTGAGCTGTTCCAGAAAATATTCATTCTCTCTGTGCCTTTGTTCTGATCCCTAACTTGTCTCCTCTTCTCTTATCTCGCAGTTGAATAACCATCTCTTCATTTAGGAATGATGGATCCAGGGACTCCAAGGCTGGGTGCTGGCACAAGGGGATTACTTTTCCTCTTGTCCCTGGCGTTGCTCTACGATTCTGAGAGGCCTGCCCGGCTGTGGCCACTCCCCCCGGGGGTGGATGTGTCCGATGTCTCTCCTTTTGGGCCCTATGGCTTCTGGGCCTTCGCTGTTTTCCGGGGTCCCGGCCCGCACGTGCTCAGGCAATCGCCTGGGCCTGCATATCACTTCCAAGCTCAGCTTGCTCGATCCTCGATCCGGGTCCGATGCGTTCCTGCGCTGTGATGGGGCCAAACCGGATGGGGGCCTGCGCCGTTCCCAGCGGAGCTTGTCTCAGTGTTATCGCTTGGATCAGTGTTACGGTGGGTCGGGGGGGGGGCCTCCCCTCACGCACAAGGGGGCATCCCGGGGCTTGGGGGGGAGCGATCTGGGTCCGCTGGTAGGGGGATTGTTTGCCGGACAGCGCTGGCTTGCGCATTTGGCTCCTGGCTGGTGGAGTGCGTATCGATCCTTTTCGGCTGTGCTGGCTGGTCGCTGCATCTCTAATTCTGCATGGCTGCTGGGGCTCTGCTCTGGGGCTGCAGCTTTCAGGGTCATGGTGTTGGTGGGGCCTGCTGGTTTGTGTGGGATCTCCCTGGCCCCTGGCCTCTTGATTCTGGGGGCCCAGTGCTTCAGGAGCTATGCCCATCTCTTCTACTCCCCTCGCGGCTCTGTTCCCATGGGCCGGGTCCACACCAGACTGCCTCTTAATGTGCACTTCACATATCTTGCACCTCACTATACATAGTCACATTTAGGCACATATAGGGACTCAACACATAGGGCTTTGAAGACAGGTGGGGGTGAGGACGGTGGGAGATTTGGTGATGCGAATTGCAGTGCTCCAGGGCACTGTAGTCTCCCCCTCTCCCACCCACTTGCCCCCCCTGCTCTTCAATTTTAATACAGTAAACACACTCACACTTTTGGGGGGGTTTGGGGTCGCTTGGGGATTTGGATTAGGGTTGGCTGCAGGTACCCTTATCCTGCAGCCCTCTGTTCTTCCTCTGTAGCCTCTCCTGCCCTTCCAACTTTTAATGCACCACATTACACACAGGGAAGCACTAAACATGTTTTGGGTGATAGGCTTCCTCGTCTGGAACCGAGGAAGCCCATAAATAGGTTGGGATCACTAAATTAAATTAATGGCCATTCTGGTGGGACCCTGCCCCCTCGAATCTCGGGGCTGCGAGGGGGGGGAGGTTGGGGGCCTGGGGGGTCCCCTTGCAGCTATGGTGGGCCCCCTGATGCTGTGGCCTCAGTGGCAGTGCCACGGCAGCTGGGTTTTGGGGGTGTGGCGGCTGGTCAGTATGGTCGGGGGGCTGATGGTGGGCTCTTTGCTGGCCGGGGGTTGGGTGAGTGGGTCGGTGCGTGTGGTTGCTGCTCCCTGATTGGTGGATTCGGCCTGCTCTCGCCCGTGCTCTCGGTTGTCTCTGTGGGTGGGGTGGGGCTCCCTGTCGGATTCATACTGGCGCTGGTCCGTCCCCCCGCTTTTCCCTCTCCCTTTCCCTCCTCGCCCACACTGGCCCCATGGTTTGCATTCGGACCCGGCTTCGGTCGCCTTCTGGCTGCCGCCCAGTGATGGCCTGTTGCGTGCGGGCCCGGTGCTCCCTCGCTCTCTCGTCCCCGCTCGGTTCGCGGGTCTTGCCTCATGGGCGGCGGTGGCCTCCTGTCTCCCCGAGTGTTGGGGTGGCTGGGGGGGTGTGGGCGGGGGGTGGGGGTTGGGGTGGATGGTGGGGTGGTTGGGGATGGGTGGGCCCTGGTGTCACTGGTCCCTTGGACCTGTCCTGGCCTCCTGGGGAGTGGTGGTTTCTGTCTCCTCCTGGTCGTTGGATCTGCGTGGTTCTCGGTGGCCCGGGTGGCTCTCTGGGTTTGGCATCGTCGATGCTCCCACTTCCCCGGGTTGTTGTGGACACCTGGCCATGAGGGGTCGTGGTAGACGCTCTGGGCTTCGGTGTTCTACACACATGCATGTTTTATCTAGACCTTATTAACTCCTCCCGAGTCACATTGATGAGTACTGATGTGAACTGCTAGTATGTGCCAAATCATTCGTCCGACTTCTCACTAAGGTCATATTTTCTCCACATACTTCTTTCATTTGTGTTCTCGGTAGCCTACTCTATACGGTTAGGTCCTCCACTACTCTGGTGTTCAATACTGTTGGGTGTTGGGATGAAGGTGTTAGGAATGACACAGCAGCTTACACGTTTTTTTTATTCCAATAGCACTGCCTGTCTGTAAACTTCCCTTTTTGTTTTGTCTTATCTCCCTGTCTGTCATTTATTTCCCCCTCTTATCACCCAGGTGTAGTACGTCCCTCTCTGGCTTATAACAGGAAATTCCAAGAAATAAAGTAAGATTAGATTCCAGGGAGGGCCGGTGATGGTCACATACACACACCAAATGTTAATAGCTTTTGCTGCAAGACTAAAATATGCATAATCTCATAAAAGGTTGACACTCTTTTGTGGTGTTGAACAATGAGAACAATGCAGACAAAGTGAAAAAAAAAAAATAAACAGCTCACACAACATGGGCACCCTGACATGGACGGGAACGAGGACATGACAGAAGGCTGGTAGCTTTGCGACATGACACAAGACGTACTGGCACATGACAAGGGGAGACGCGGACATAAATACACTGGATAACGGGGAACAGCTGGAAACAATCAGGGGTGGGGCTGACAATCAGCAGATACGGGAGACACGAGGGCAGAGTCAAGCTGAAAACACGAAGGAAGACAATTAATTTCAAAATAAAACAGGAAGTGACACGACTAAATGACAAGACAAAAAAAATATATGACGTGACTAGGACACCGTGACAGAGGTTATGTTTTCACGGGGGCTTGTTTGTTTGTTTGTTTGTTGTTTTGTTGGCTTGTTAGTTTGTCGGTTTGAGTTATTTTGCAAACCAACAAACCAACATACAATTAAACAAACCCCGGTGAAAACATAACCTCTTTGGCAGAGGTAATTAAAGAGAGAAACAATATGGTTCTAATAATTATCTGCTTTTTGAGCAGTTTCACTTCAACCAACTGTAGTTTACAAAGAACGGTCTAAAAAAGAAGAAATATCCGGTAAATTAAAATGTCTTTTTGATGCCTGAGGTCAGAGGTCAGAAGACCACACTTCCTCACTTCCTGTCAGCTAAGGACAGTAAACAGGCTACAACTCACCAAAATAAGACAATAGATGACTGAAAAAGTGTCTCTTGTATTTATGGTTGGAATTTAAACACCATGACAGTCTGAGGTTATGGTTTAAAAACATCAGCCTGACCATGTGCATCCCTTGATGACCACAGTGGACCATCTTCTGATGGCTACTTCCTGCAGGATAATGCTCCATGTTTCAAAGCTCAGATCATCTTGAGCTGGTTTCACTGGACTCCAGTGCTGTAGCTGATATTCCAGTTGTGCTACAGGTGTTACAGCTGTTGACTCCAGATACTTCCAGAGTGCATTATCTGGACCTAGACCCTGAAACAGGAAGCAGTTCCTGTTGAAATCTGCTCACATGTTGATGCTCTGCTTCCACTTCCTGTTTTTTTCTTTTCCTCTGTTTTTTTTTCTTTTTTCACAAGGATATGCACCTGTTCAGTTTCTTTTCCGGATTTTACTTGCAGAAATTCTCACGAGATTCGTTTCCCAATTACCTATCCTTGAGGTCAAGGCTTCACCTGAACTATCCTGAACCCTAACCCTGAACTATGAACTATAGAGTTTCCACAACTTTTTTTTTTTTAATTTTTTTTTTTTTTTAATTTGTAATTCAATATATGTACAAACAAACAAGGAACCAATTCATATTGTACAATCCTTTACATTGTGTGAAGCATAATCAATAAGAACACAAAATGTAACCCTACCTACATCATAACAAAATGTAAATAAATAAATAAATCACACTACAGGGACTATCTCATACCAACTTAAAACCTTCAAGCAAATGGCATTTTAAGGGCTTTCTTTTCTCTAATCACTTTCAATGATTTACACAAAAGCTTTAGCTCATTCCTCCACTGATTTAAATATGGTTTAGTCCTACAAAAATCTGCATTTATGAACAACAGATTTACCCAGAAGTAACAAAAAATTAAGGAAAAAAAGTCCATTTTATTATTTTCAACAAAAACTCTAAATATCACTGTCTTTACTGGTAAATCAATGTTTTTTTGACAGTAACCAGCCCTGCATCTCTATCCAAAACAAATGCACTAAGTCACAATGAAAGAACACATGAACCAAGCTTTCAATTTCCCTCTCACAAAACACACAATTATTTTCAAAGTCCAAATTCATTTTTTCCTCTCAGACATTCATTTGTTGACTACATTATTTTAAAATTCTTAATATTAACCCCTTTTACTTTGGAACGGAGTTGAAATTATTTTTTTTCTAATCTTCTTAATCTTTTCAAAATCAAATTCCTTAAGAATATACATTTTGATTTTTACGTTTTGATTGGATTACGATAAAACTCTTTTAATAAAATATTCCAAATAACTTTATTTGTACATTTACTGTGCAAACAGCACAGACACCTTTGGATCTCCATTCCTCAATATACATAGTTTTTCTCTCTAGCAATATGCATCTATTACTCCAGACTGGTGTGTTATGTGGTGTAAAGTTATGACTGCAAATTAACTTCCAATATAAAAGGACCTGTTGATGGAAATCAGAAAGTTTAACTGATAAAGACTTACATTCAAAATCACAACAAAGCAAAAAATCTATTCCACACAATTTTCGAAAAATCATATTAGAAACAATATACCAGAAAGAATGTCTATTAGTCAGGAAAGATTTTAACCAATTTTAAGACACCATTCATAATATCAAAATCAATTGCATTCATTCCCCCCTCCTCACATGATTGACCCATATTAACTTTTCTGATATATTGACACCTATTTCTCCATATGAACTTCAAATTGACATTTAAATCATTCTTGTTGAAATAGACAAGCAGAAGGCAGGGTACAGACAGGCTGTCTATTTTGGATAACAAAACCATCCCCAAAATTGAAATTTTTCTCCTGTTCAGAATTGACTTACATCTGTCCACATTGTTACAAATATTTACTTTTTCAGTTACTGCCTAAATATTTGACCACCTTTTTTTTATCTTAAAGTTACACACTGACAGGGGTCCATGTCTGAGCCCAAATGCACGACTCGTGAGGCAGGTTTGTAGGTGCAACCACAAGCAGTCTTTATTAAAGATAAACAGTAGTGGTGAGCGCAGAAACCCAGCGAGGGAGGTGAAGGAGAGCGCACGTTCCGCAGCAGAGGAGCACGCGCCAGGGATGCCCTACTCTCCAACTACTCTCAACTATAGAAAAGGGGAAAACTCAAAATCACTTGCAAAATTCAAGGAAAAAAAACAGTGTAACAAATTACCTGATAAAATAAACACTACTCTCAAAGGCTACCAAATTAACTAACAAAAACACTAAACAAGAGGGAAGCAAGTGGGGAAGTAAGGAGGGAAAACTTGAACTAAAGATGCAAATGTCAGGCACACTAGGAAACGCAGCTGATAACACTTGCTATGAAAACTAACAAAAGAAGTCACCTGCTACTCGTGCACAACGAGGAGGAGCTATCAAAAATTACCAAATCAAAACGGTCAACTCTACACAAGAGGAGGATAAATGTACAACTAGAGTCAACTCTAACAAAGATCAACTAGGAAAACAAATTAAACACAAAAGGGGCCTAAGGCTATAGAACTTATAGTTCTATACAGAAAGTCACTCGAAGAAAAGGAATCGCTGGGAGCACAGGCTGCTTGGAACAAGAACTGGAGACACTCAGGTACATGACAACAAGACAGGGGAGACAAGACTATTTATACAAGGGGTAATGGGGAACAGGTGGAAACAATCAGGGTGGGGTTTGACAATCACCAGACGCAGGAAACACAGGCAGGATGTGTCAAGCTGAAACAAGAGGGGGACAGGGTTGACTTCAAAATAAAACAGGAAAGACCAGACAACATGAAAGCATGTGACAAAAATGTGTAACTTAACTAAAACAGACAGACGGATCATGACACACACGGATTGCAGATGGTAATCATGTAAAAATTTCACATTTGTTTAAATTCAGCTGTAAACCAGAAGCTTTTGAAAATTGATTGATAGACTGTAGTACTAATGGAATTTCAACTTCATTTTCCAGGAATAAAGTTGTGTCATCTGCCAGTTGACTTAGTACAATTTGTCTGTACATCACATTTAACCCTTCAATGTGACTGCTTTTGATTAAAATAGACAACATTTCAACAACCATTATGAACAATAATGGCAAGCTTCCACAACCCTGCTAAATGCCCCTCCTGATCTCAAATGTGGAACAAGTCCCATGACCTAAAGCTACTGCACTGTTGTTATAGCATCCCAATTAAGTCTATAAATCTTCTTCCACAAGCAAAATGACCAAACATTCTTACAATAAAGGGGTGTTCCACCGAATCAAAAGCCTTATAAAAATCTAAAAACAAAATAAACCCCCTTTCCTGAACCATCTGACTGTAATCAAGCAAATCCATTACGAACCTAATATTATTGTGAGCAGCCTTCCTTTTATAAACCCAGATTGTGTCTCACTAATTCTTTTCTCTTCTCTTCTCCTCTGGTTCGCAGGGTCTTTGTCTCTCAGTCTGGTTGAATCATTCTGGACTAAACAAAAACAGATCAGTCCTCAATGAGCTGACCTGAAGCCTTTCAGCCTTTCAGTATGTTCCCTTTAAACAATATTTAGTTGTGCTTCAGGTCAACAGACCATCAGATCTATGTCACATGAAGCTTGGTAGAATAAACCATTGTGTTTTTCTTTCAAGCCAATCAGAGCAGGCTGCGTATTTAAAGAGACAGGTGCTGTATACAGGTGTAATCAGACAGACAGGTTAAGAAAAATAATTTGAATCTAGAATAATCTAAAGGACTCTGATAACTGGAAAAATATGTATGCCCCAGCTCAGTGACTAAAAGGTCGGCATCTTTCTCTCTGCCCTCAAACCTTCAGACATGATTAATGACGGGACAGCAGCTGGTAAACATAGAGTTAATCACCTTGATTCTGTGTAAGGACAGGACTATAGCACGGTATATCTATAGCATATCTGTCCATCCATCCATCCATTCTCTTCCGCTTATCCGGGATCGGGTCGTGGGGGTAGCAGCTTAAGCAGGGAAGCCCAGACTTCCCTCTCCCCAGCCACTTCGTCCAGCTCTTCTGGAGGGATCCCGAGGCGTTCCCAGGCCAGCCGAGAGACATAGTCTCTCCAGCGTGTCCTGGGTCGTCCCCGGGGTCTCCTACCAGTGGGACGTGCCCGGTACACCTCACCAGGGAGGCGTCCGGGAGGCAACCTTACCAGATGCCCTAGCCACCTCATCTGGCTCCTCTCGATGCGGAGGAGCAGCGGCTCTACTCTGAGCCCCTCCCGGATGGCCGAGCTTCTCACCCTATCTCTAAGGGAGAGCCCGGACACCCTGCGGAGGAAACTCATTTCGGCCGCTTGTATCCGTGATCTTGTTCTTTCGGTCATGACCCACAGCTCGTGACCATAGGTGAGAGTAGGAACGTAGATCGACTGGTAAATTGAGAGCTTCGCCTTTCGGCTCAGCTCCCTCTTCACCACGACGGACCGATACAGCATCCGCATCACTGCAGAAGCTGCACCGACCCGTCTGTCTATCTCCCGCTCCATTTTTCCCTCACTCGTGAACAAGACCCCGAGATAACTCCTCTACTTGGGGCAGGATCTTCTCCCCGACCTGGAGAGAGCACTCCACCCTTTTCCGACTGAGGACCATGGCCTCGGATTTGGAGGCGCTGACTTTCATCCCAACCGCTTCACACTCGGCTACGAACCGCTCCAGTGAGAGCTGAAGATCACGGCCTGATGAAGCCAACAGAACCACATCATCTGCGAAAAGCAGCAACGTGATACTGAGGTCACCAAACTGGACCCCCTCAATGCCTTGGCTGCGCCTAGAAATTCTGTCCATAAAAAATATGAACAGAATCGGTGACAAAGGGCAGCCTTGGCGGAGTCCAACTCTCACTG
Source organism: Synanceia verrucosa (assembly GCA_029721515.1). Classification (NCBI taxonomy): domain Eukaryota; kingdom Metazoa; phylum Chordata; class Actinopteri; order Perciformes; family Synanceiidae; genus Synanceia; species Synanceia verrucosa. Next base: position 28,404,650 of record CM056554.1, on the reverse strand, counting down.
GAAACAAATCCGACTTGCTGCCGGCAATGCGGACCAGACTCTGGCACCGGTCGTACAAGGACCGAACCGCCCGTACCAGGGGGTCCGGTACCCCATACTCCCGGAGCACCCCCCACAGGACTCCCCGAGGGACACGGTCGAACGCCTTCTCCAAGTCCACAAAACACATGTAGACTGGTTGGGCGAACTCCCATGCACCCTCCAGGATTCTGCTGAGGGTGCAGAGCTGGTCCACTGTTCCACGGCCGGGACGAAAACCACATTGCTTCTCCTGAATCCGAGATTCGACTTCCCGACAGACCCTCCCCTGAATAGACTTTACCAGGGAGGCTGAGGAGTGTGATCCCCCTATAGTTGGAGCACACCCTCCGATCCCCCTTCTTAAAGAGGGGAACCACCACCCCGGTCTGCCAATCCAAAGGTACTGTCCCCGATGTCCACGCGATGCTGCAGAGACGTGTCAGCCACGACACTCCCACAGCATCCAGAGCCTTTAGGAACTCCGGGCGGATCTCATCCACCCCCAGGGCCCTGCCACCGAGGAGCTTTTTAACCACCTCGGCGACCTCAACCCCAGAGATAGGAGAGCCCGCCCCAGAGTCCCCAGTCTCTGCTTCCTCGTAGGAAGGCGTGTCGGTGGGATGGAGGAGGTCCTCAAAGTATTCGCCCCACCGATTCACAACGTCCCGAGTCGAGGTCAGCAGCGCACCATCCCTACTATACACAGTGTTGGTGGTGCACTGCTTCCCCCTCCTGAGACGCCGGATGGTGGACCAGAATCTCCTCGAAGCCGTCCGGAAGTAATTCTCCATGGCCTCACCGAACTCCTCCCACACCCGCATTCCACTTGGCCAGCCAGTATCTGTCAGCTGCCTCCAGAGTCCCACAGGCCAAAAAGGCCTGATAGGACTCCTTCTTCAGCTTGACGGCATCCCTTACCGCAGGTGTCCACCAACGGGTTCGGGGATTGCCGCCACGACAGGCACCAACCACCTTACGGCCACAGCTCTGGTCGGCTGCCTCAACAATGGAGGCACGGAACATGGCCCATTCGGACTCAATGTCCCCCACCTCCCTTGGGATGTGGTCGAAGTTCTGCCGGAGATGGGAGTTGAAACTCCTTCTGACAGGGGACTCTGCCAGACGCTCCCAGCAGACCCTCACAATACGTTTTGGTCTGCCAGATCAAACCGGCATCTTCCCCCACCATCGAAGCCAACTCACCACCAGGTGGTGATCGGTTGACAGCTCTGCCCCTTTCTTCACCCGAGTGTCCAAGACATACGGCCGCAAGTCCGGTGACACGACTACAAAGTCGATTATCGAGCTGCGGCCTAGGGAGTCCTGGTGCCAAGTGCACATATGGACACCTTTATGCTTGAAGTCAACTTTATTTGTATAGCCTAATATCACAAATTATGAATTTGCCCCATTGGGCTTTACAATCTGTACAGGATATGACATCCTCTGTCCTTTACAAATGACCCTCACATCGACTAAGGAAAAACTCCCCCAAAAAAAAACTTTTAACAGGGAAAAAGAAACGGAAGAAACCTCAGGAAGAGCAACAGAGGAGGGATCCCTCTTCCAGGATGGACAGACGTGCAATAGATGCCATGTGTACAGAATAACAACAATGAAAACACATTAACACTAACATACAAAATTGTATGGAAATGTCCAAATCAATATAACAACAGCTAATATACAGTGTATATATATATAGAATTATATGAGAGTGTCCAAGGGGATGAAGAGCATCATCAAGCTATCAGCAAAGGATGAGAAGCATGTCGTCCTCTCCACCACGCCAACCAGAAGAAGCCTGGGCAGCATGGTGTTCGTTATGGACAATCCGTGACGAGCACAGAAGTCCAATAACAGAGCACCACTCGGGTTCCGGTTGGGGGGGGCCGTTCCTCCCAATCACGCCTCTCCAGGTCTCACTGTCATTGCCCACGTGAGCATTGAAGTCCCCCAGCAGAACGAGGGAATCCCCAGAGGAGGCGCTCTCTAGCACCCCCTCCAAGGACTCCAAAAAGGGTGGGTACTTTGAACTGTTGTTTGGTGCATAAGCACACACAACAGTCAGGACCCGTCCCCCCACCCGAAGGCGGAGGGAGGCTACCCTCTCATCGACCCCCAATGTACAGGCACCGAGCCGCGGGGCAATAAGTATGCCCACACCTGCCCGGTGCCTCTCACCGCGGGCAATTCCAGAGTGGAACAAAGTCCAACCCCTTTCAAGAGGACTGGTACCGGAGCCCAAACTGTGTGTGGAGGTGAGTCCGCCTATATCTAGTCGGAACTTTTCCACCTCACACACCGGTTCGGGCTCCTTCCCTGCCAGAGAGGTGACATTCCACGTCCCTAGAGCTAGCTTCTGTAGCCGGGGATTGGACCGCCAAGGTCCCCGCCTTCGGCTGCCACCCAACTCACAACGCACCCGACCCCCTTGGCCCCTCTCATGGGTGGTGGGCCCATGGGAAGGGTGACCCACGTTGCCTTTTTGGGCTGTGCCCGGCCGGGCCCCATGGGTGTAGGCCTGGCCACCAGGCGCTCGCCCACGGGCCCCACCTCCAGGCCTGGCTCCAGAGGGGGGCCCCGGTAACCCGCGTCCGGGCAAGGGAAAACGTTTGTGCTTGATCTTTTTCACCATAGGAGGTCTTTGAGCCGTGCTTTGTCTGGTCCCTCACCTAGGACCTGTCTGCCTTGGGTGACCCTACCAGGGGCATAAAGCCCCCGACAACATAGCTCCTAGGTTCATTGGGACACACAAACCCCTCCACCACAATAAGGAGACGGCTCAAGGAGAGGAGCATATCTATACTATTTTATAGCAGTAGCTCAGTCTGTAGTGACTTGGGCTGGGAATCGGTGGGTCGCCAGTTCAAGTCCAGGTCGGACCAAAATGTGGAGAGTGGACTGGTAGCTGGAGAGGTGCCAGCTCCTCCTCCTGGGCACTGCCGAGGTGCCCTTGAGCAAGGCACCGAACCCTCAACTGCTCGGGGCGCCTGGATAAGGGGCAGCCCCCTCACTCTGACACCTCTCCTCTAATGCATGTGCATGTGTTTGTTTCATAACTTCTGTGTGATGTGCAACTGAGAAATATTAACAGAGTGAAAAAATGTAATTTCCCCATTGAGGGATCAATAAAGTAAGTCTTCTTCTTCGTCTTCTTCTTCTTCTTCTTCTAATCAGGCTGAAACACCATCAAGGGTGATGGCTCTGATTGATTAAAATAGCATGCTATTTTAAACACCATCAAGGGTGATGGCTCTGATTGATTAAAATAGCATGCTATTTTAATCAATCAGAGCCATCACCCTTGATGGTGTTTCAGCCTGCAGCCTGTTAAAGGTGCACTGATCTGCTGTGAATAATGAATAATAATCCATCCTTCATGTCTTCGTCCATTAGAGAGAATGGGGACAAGGTCAGAGACAGTGCAGGTGACTGCTTGCACTGCTCCTGTATCACTGGGTGTTCACTGGATGGGCTATTGTCAGCTATAATTAGCAGGGCACATATGGAGGCTTGAGGCCTTGTCCCAAAATACCTGTAAATGCACACCAGCAGA
>CM056554.1:28379447-28400570 GCA_029721515.1 Synanceia verrucosa | reverse complement strand
TAGACAGTTGGTGCAAGAGACTTTTTTCTGCGTATGGTCAAGTTACGTGTGTACTGATTTTTGTGTTCCAACTCCATAAAAACCCCTATGACGAGGGGTTTTTGAAAATTTCAAGGGGGTGCTATGGGGCCATTTTGCCCCGCCCATTAGTGTGGACCACATCAGATGTTAGAGGTTGCCACCCTTGACCTGTGTATCAACTTTCACGATGATACGAGTTTCTTCAAGCCATCAAAAAGCCAAAGAACTGGTCACTTCCTCTTACCTATGGGGGGCGCCATGAGTAAGGCATAACAGTAATATATTAGCACGTTCAGGGCTGAGTCCCGGTCATACTCAGAAAATTTGAAGCTGCTCGGATAGAGTACACGAATGTGAGAGTCATTTGAATTTAGATGGCGAATTCGCCAAAGTTTGGCGAGCCCTAGCGGCCACGCCCTTTGACCTAATTACGTGCAGAGCACAACTTCTGCTCAGCTAGGTCTGGAGATGAAGTGTACCAAATTTCAAGTCGATTGGACGAAATCCCTAGGACGAGTTCATTTTCATCAGAAAATCCAAAATTCAAAATGGCCGACTTCCTGTTTGGAGTAGACAATTGGTGCAGGAGACTTTTTTGTGCGTCTGCTCTACTTGCACATGTGTACCGATTTTCATCTTCCAACTCCATAAAAACTTCTATGGGGAGGGGTTTTTGAAAGTTTCAAGGGGGCGCTATGGAGCCATTTTGACCGCTCATGGATGTGGCCCCCATCAGATGTTAGAGGTCGTCACCCTTGACCTGTGTATCAAGTTTCATGATGATACAACTTTTTTAAAGCCATCAAAAAGCCAAACGTATTTTCTTGGCGAAAAATCGGAAGACGCGGCGCAGCCATACGGACGCCGTTTATCGTAGCTTCACGGTGTTCGTAATGTAGCTTCACCAATGTGTTGTGGATGTTTTAGAAGTGGAATGAAGTCAATGGGGTCAACTATGTTGTATCAGAACATGTAAACGTAAAGGGTGGCGCTGTGGAGGCATTTGGCCACGCCCCTGGGCGGGGACCACATCAGATGTTAGAGGACGCCAGCCTTGACCTGTGCATCAATTTTCATGATGATACGAGTTTATTTAAACCGTCAAAAAGGTAAACGTATTTTACATGGCGAGTGATCAAAAAATCCCAGCGACGCCACACGGGCGCCGTTAGTCGTAGCCTCACGGCATTCGTAATGTAGCTTCAACAAGTTGTTCTTTAGGTTTTAGAAGTGGAATGATGTTGATGGAGTAAACTATGTGGCATCAGTTAATGTAAAAAGTAAGAATGTGTCACTTCCTGTTACCACCGGGGGGCGTTATGAGTAAGGCATGACGTTAATACATGGGAACATTCAGGGCCGCGCCCCCGTCATGCTCTGAAAATTTGAAGCTGCTAGGATCGAGTATGTAAACGTGAGAGTCGTTCGAATTTAGACGGCGAATTCGCCAAAGATTAGCAAGCCCTAGCGGCCACGCCCTTTGACCTAATTACGCGCAGAGCATAACTTTTGCTCAGCTAGCTCTGGAGATGATCTGTACCAAATTTCAAGTCGATCGGACGAAATCCCTAGGACGAGTTTGTTTTCATCAGAAAATCTAAAATTCAAAATGGCCGGCTTCCTGTTGGAAATTCAGCTTCCTGCCAAGAGACAATTTTGTTTGTCTGGGTATGGTTAACATGTGTACCAATTTTCGTTGAGGTACGCCAAAGTTGGCGATTTTCCCTATGGGGATTTTTCAACTTTGTAGGTGGCGCCATTCAGCCATTTTGCGTGCAAAGTGTGCAAACACCCCAAAATATCGAATTTTGGGGCGGGCCGCAGGAATGTGCAAATTTATACAACTTTTTAACGTTGGGAAAGGGGCGAAAATTGAGAAAACAGATGTTCAGGAATAATAATAATAATAATAATAATAATAAATGTACCTGTTGCACAGTTAATAGACCTGTTTCACAGTCCGCTTGGGCCCTAATAATAATAATAAGAATAAACATTACAGTTTCAATAGGTCCCTTGCGGACCTGTTTCACAGTCCGCTCGGGCCCTAATAATAAACACTACAGTTTCAATAGGTCCCTTGCGGACCTGTTTCACAGTCCGCTCGGGCCCTAATTATAAACACTACAGTTTCAATAGGTCCCTTGCGGACCTGTTTCACAGTCCGCTCGGGCCCTAATAATAATAATGATAATAATAATAATAATAATAAACACTACAGTTTCAATAGGTCCCTTGCGGACCTGTTTCACAGTCCGCTCGGGCCCTAATAATAATAATAAACACTACAGTTTCAACCGCTCGGGCCCTAATAATAATAATAATAAACACTGCAGTTTCAATAGGTCCCTTGCGGACCTGTTTCACAGTCCGCTCGGGCCCTAATAAATTAAACTGGAAACCATATATAAACCATATAAAGTCAAAAATATAAAAAGTTATGGCAATATTGTACAGAGCTAAAAACCTTCTGAATGAAACTTCACTTTTCACTTTGTACTGTTCCTTCATGCTCCCATACCTGACGTACTCTGCGGAAGTCCGGTGGAACACATAAAACCAACACAGAACCATTATACTTAATCCAGAAAAAAACAATAAGAATAATAAGTAATGGTAAATACAGACAACCAACTAACCAGCTCTTCATCAAACTAAAAACATTCAAATTCAAAGATCTGGTTGATTTCAGCCCAAATAATGTACAAAGTACTCCATCATGAAGTACACCATAGTACACCATATCCAAAGGTTGTTTCAGATGAGGGGAGGTAGGTATGGTCTACGAGGAAGGAATATGTTTAAAAAGAACGTAGTTAGAACAAACACAAAATATCAATGTCTTACAAACAAAGGAGTAAGTTTGTGGAATACCTTTAGTGATGAAATTAAATCATGCAGTACAATAATCATATTTAAAAAAAATATTTAAAAACAACACACTAAACAATTACAGGATGAATATGTGACAGTGGAGTCTTTGTGTTTTGTTTCCTTTATTGTATGGGTGCATGTGCCACCAATGCTACTGGCTGCAATGCTGATGTGTTTTGTGAGCTATATTGAGTTCCTTATATGAAATGTTTGTACGCATCTGTGTAGGTATTTGTGTACGTGTATGTATGTAGGTATGTGTGTATGTACGTGTGTATATATGTATATGTATATATGCATGTATATGTGTATGTATGTGTGTGTGTGTGTGTATATATATATGATTATAAGGGGTAGACCTTGAAAAGCTTACTTTTGCTTCAGTTTACCCCTTTTCGGACACAGGTTAAAAGAAAATGTCTGATGAAACATGACTGTTTTTTACTTATTTATTTTTTTTGTTGACTATTCATTTTTTGTTGAGTATGAACTTCAATATTATTTGATATAAACGTGCAGACATTCTCTGCTGTTTTTTTTTTATCATATCCGAAATAAATAAATAAATAAATAAAAAGGCAGGTGAGCGAATACTTTTGGCAATACAGTGTGTGTGTATATATATATATATATATATATATATATATATATATATATATATATATATACACACACACACACACACTCACACACACACTCCTCATGAAAAAAATTGCAAGAAATTACGTTTTGCACCATTGGATCTTAAGACGGTTCTAAGTGCTTCTAAATGCAAAAAGAAGAGCTGGTGTCCATTTTGGTAAACTTTCCTTGCCATCCAACCCAAATGTTCTCAGTTGGATTTTGATCAGGGGAACATGCGGGATGGTTCAAAAGAGTGATGTTATTTCTCTGGAAGAAGTCTTTTGTCAGGCTGCAGCATTGTCCTGTTGAAAAACCCAGGCATCAGCACACAGATGATGGCCTTCAGTCATGAGGGATGCCCCCTGCAACATCTCCACAAAACCAGCTGCCATTTGACCCTCTGCACAACCTGAAGCTCCACTGTTCCATTGAAGGAAAAAGCCCTCCAGATCATGATCGTGCCCCCCTCCACTGTGCCGTGTAGAAAACATCTCAGGTGGGATCTCCGTGTCATGCCAGTAACGTTGGAAGCCATTAAGGTTACAGTTTTTTCTCAACAGAGAATAAAACTTTCCTCCACCTTTCAGTGTCCCATATTTGGTGCTCTTGTGCAAACTCCAAATGGGAAAGTTTGTGCTGTTGAAGGAGACGAGTTCTTTGAAGACGTTTTTTTCTTCTTAAAAACCTTCTCTCACAGATAATGGTTATGGGACTGCAGTTGGCACCAGTGACAAGCTTAATTTGGTAGATTGGGAGGGGTACGGACCAGAAGAGTGGGAGTGGAAGCCAGCTTCGTTCGTCTTGGACATGTCTCCCATTTCAGAGTTCTACCGAAGGCACCCCGAGATTCCTGGGCCGTCTGGTGACAACCCTTAAGGGGGGGGGTACTGTCATGCCTGTCAAGTTAAGTGTGTTTATTATTTCAGTCTCGTCATTTGGTCTTGTCACTCCCTGTTTTATTTTGAAATTAATTGTCTTCCCTTGTGTTCCAGCTCCACTCTTCCTGCCCCGTTTCCCGCGTCTGGTGATTGTCAGAACGCCCCTGATTGTTTCCAGCTCTTCCCCATTACCCAGTGTATTTATGTCTGCGTCTTCCCAATCTTGTACCAGTATATCTTGTGTCTCCGAGCCAAGCTACCCGCCATCTTCCACATTGATCGTTCATGTCAGGTTTCCCCATCAGTGTCTGTGTTTCAGCTGTATATGTCTTTTGTCACTTTGTCTTCCCTTGTGTAGTCTGTTAGTGTAATCAGTCTTCTATGTTAGTTGTTTTTTCTGTAACATAGTGTTTCCCTCACCTTTGTGAGCGCTTTAAGTTAAAAGCTATCTTGTCCACAGTTTTCTCACCTTTGTGAGTGCTTTCTATTTAATTATTTTCCCCCTTAGAGAAGCTCTAGATAGCCTCAGGGTTTTGTGTTGGTAATATTCATAGCCGTGTTTTTTTTTTTGTTATAACTTTGATAACTTTAATAGCGAGTACGCTGATGTATTTCTGTTTCCCTTTCTGGGTAGTCAGGTTAGAGTGTTAATTCCTCCCTGTACCGTTGTTGTTTGTTTCCCTTAATAAACCCTTGTTTGATACTTTGATTTTGAGTCGTACGTTTGGGTTCATTCTTGTCATGCAGCCAAGTTCGAACACTAGGATCCTCAAGTGTTTTTTGGACCTACCACTTGATTTTTTTTGGTTCCATAACCCTCAGAATATTCTAAGAAGTTTAAAATGATTGTCTTACTGCATCCAACCTCAGCAGCCATAGCACACTGTGAGAGGCCTTGCTGATGCAGCTCAACCATCCAACCGCATTCAAAGAGAGAAAGCTTTTTTGCCTTTGTCATCAGGAAGCCATAACAGTGTGGATATTTGACAGAAAATGACACTGAATCCACATTTTTGTGAAGATTTAAGCTTTGTCAATCAAAATCTTGCAACCAAAACGAAAAGTAATAATCACAATTAATCACATTTGTTATTGTACATTTGACAAGAGTTTTTCATATTAATAATGTACATCTGTCATTACAAAAGTACAATAGATTTATTTTAGATCCAAAAGAAGTCAGTAAGCCATCTTATTAGCTGCCCTCTTTTCATTTAAATTGCTCATCTAGGTTTTTTCAAAATAAAATTGACTTTAGTCATGATTAACATGTTATTTTTGTACAAGACTCTGTCACATAGCTCAACAGATTACAGTCACCTCAATAGCTATGATATAACTTGATGACTAATACTATAATATAATGTGTGTCAGAGCTTTGGGGTGAGTGTATGTTCTTTAAGTATTTTGGAAGCTGATATTAAACACAGGTGCATGTTAACTTGTACTTTTAGATGAGGTAGCAGTTGTGTGTCTCCTCATATTTAAGAAAGAGTTCATTGGCTTGATTGATTATTCAGCACAAAACCCTTGAAAATGTACGTTTGATGTAAAATTACCTTTAAAAGCTTTAAAATTCTGCAGCAGTGACTTGTTGAGATGGAGGCAGATATCTGCCTGGAGACACTCTGGGAAACCTTTTAAAACCTTGAGGAAAAAGAGAAGGGATGGATGACAGAAGGACAAGATGAGAGCAGTCAATAATCAATAATCTACTCTTAAATCTAATGTAGTCTTGCTGTTTTCTGAAGATTACTAACCAGTTTTATATGCAAATTAATTCAGCCTAAATAAATCTTTCTTAAGTAAGTTCTGGTAATGATAATAATAATTGCAACAATAACATGCATAACATTAAAAGCAACAACCAAATAAAAGGGAAAGTAAAACATCCAGAAAACCTCCCAGTGTATACAGATAACACTGATTTGTGTAGATTGTTGGGTAAAGCTTGCTTGAGTGTCTTGTGTTATGTCCATCCATCATCCATCCATTATCTACCGCGTATCCTCACATAGGGTCGCGGAGGGGCCCCGGTACCGCCCTCGAACCCGGTACTTTCTTGCTGTGAGGCGACATTGCTAACCACTACAACACCGTACCACCCCCTTGTGTTATGTATTCTTATTAATATTATTAAGATATGACCCAGCCTGGCAGGACCCCTCGTAGTAAGGATCTTGTCATGTCACTAGCTATATCAAATTTAAATTCTTGTGTTTTGGTGCTTCCCACAATCCAATCCTGCCTTTTTTATGGCTGCATCTATATCATGTGAATATAATTCGTGTTCAATCTATGAGGTTTGACCATTCAAACAAAACGTCGTATCCTCCCTTCACTCACAGCGTTCATGTCGATGCCGTTGGTGTAGGACCAGGCGTGCTGGAAGTACTCCTCCAGCCTCTGTCTCAGAGGGTTTGGGATCTGGTGGAAGCGAATGAACTCTCGAACCCTCATCATCTGGGCATGGTAGCGTGCCGTCCCCGAGTACAGCCTCTGGATGATGGCTGACACATTCCCGAAAATACTGGCATACATGAGGGCTGAGAGGAGAGGAGACCCTGTGTCATTTAGCTGATTTAATTATTACAATAAATACTCACACTCATAAAACACTTGTGCTGAGTGGCTGCAACTCTCAATAAATGAGAATTAATAAAAGATTATCCGATCTGTTAAAACAAGGAGCTTAGCGGTGGATAGTCTGGTTCATCAGAGCACTGAGAAGATGACTATTGTATATGTTAAACTGTTAAACAGGAAAGGGTGTGAGAGCAGTTTCCAAAGCAGCACAGAAACGCAGCATGCTATAAATTCAAGCATCTGGTTAGTGAGTGTGTTTCAGCTGCTGGATGACAAAAACAGATCCACCAAATTTAGTTTAGAAGGTGAGACACCAGAAGGGAAGCCATTCAGGCTAAAGCTAACCAGGTGCTACAGATCTGAGGTCAGATGTGATGTGAATCTGTACAATACTGGCAACTGGATTCTGGATTAGAGGGCAATTAATTTCCACACATGTGAAACTTTTAGCCTAATTAATTTAGTTCTAAGAATACAGCTTTACCTTTGACTTCAGTAAATAAATAATTAGTGATATTAAAAATATAAAAATATAAAAGTATTACTCAGTAACATTTAAGTCTATGTTTTGCTAAAAACTCCATCAATTTTTCTTAAAATTTTTGGGGACTAACCACTAACTCACTTCCTTCGGTGCAGTGAAGACTCAAACACTCATTGACACTTATTTATATTTGATTTCTATTTTGCCATTGACCTTTGGGGGGGCTGGTCAGGGACAGCCAAAGGGCCGCAGGGCCACAGGGCCAAACAATCCTCAGGTCTGGGTCAGAGTATCATCCGGCACTCCATCCCAACAGACAACCTGTCAATACTTGGAGATTTTTTTTTTTTACATTTCTTGTAAATACTGCAACCATATGATCATATATATTACTGTATATATATGACTCCAGCAGCAACTCCATATCCTGAGGGTGCAAAGGAAGCACAATCTGGATGCAAAGCTGTTGGTGACTTTCTGTAGATCCACCGTCACAGTGTGGTACACTGGGTGCACAGCAGCAGACAGGAGAGCTCTGCAGAGAGTGATTAACACCACCCAGAAAATCACTGGCTGCTCTCTGCTCTCACTGGAGGACATTGCTGGCTCACGCTACCTCAGCAGAGCTACAAACATTATTAAGGACTCTTCTCACCCTGGTCACCGCCTGTTTAACCTGCTGCCCTCTGGCAGGAGATATAAGTCCCACAAAACCCGGACTAACAGACTCAGAGACAGTTTTTTCCCCAGAGCCACCAGTGCTCTGAACACACAACATCACTGAATCTCTCTATTACACTACCTCAGCGCTCTGTACATCTGTGATATGTATGAATGTACATTATATATACATATACTATATTATTGTCATATTATTGTTATATTATTATTATATTAGTACTACTTTAGTACTATACTGTTATATTATTATGATATTGTTATGTTGTATCTCATAGATATTGTTTTATTTATATATTATAAACATATATATATATATATATATATATATATATATATATATATATATCATCTGTGCAATAATGGTCAATGACAATGTGCAATAATTCTACTCCATTTCTATGTGCAATAATACCATTTCTGAAATTATAAAATAACTTTTTTACTTCTGAAGCAAAAACTATCCTATCCTCTACTGTAAAACTGTGCCTAACTACTGTAAATACTGTAAATAGTGTCTCGTTTCTTATAACTTTATTTATGTCTTTTCTATTTTATATCTTTATATCTTTTTATACTTGTTTATTTCACTGAGCACCATGTGGAGCAGTGCTCCTAATTTCATTGTATGCACCGTCATATAATAACAATAAAGGCTTCTGATTTGATTTGATTTTGATTTGATTTATATAAATACATGGGTTGGACAATGAAACTGAAATGCCTGGTTGTAGACCACAGTAATTCATTAGTATGGTGTAGGGCCTCCTTTTGCAGCCAGTACAGCATCAATTTGTTTTGGGAATGACAGATGAAAGTCCTGCACAGTGTCCAGAGGGATTTTGATCCATTCTTCTTGCAGAATAGTGTCCAGGTCACTATGTGATGCTGGTGGAGGAAAACGTTTCCTGACTCGCTTTTCCAAAACACCCCAAAGTTGCTCAATAACATTTAGATGTGGTGACTGTGCAGGCCATGGGAGATGTTCAACTTCACTTTCATGTTCATCAAACCACTCTGTCACCAGTCTTGTTGTGTGTATTGGTGCATTATCATCCTGATACACAGCATCGCCTTCAGGATACAATGTTTGAACCATTGGGTGCCCATGGTCTTCCAGATGGTTGGGTAGTCATTGGCAGTGACACGCCCATTTAGCACAAGTATTGGACCGAGGGAATGCCATGATATTGCAACCCAAACCATCACCAATCCACCCCTATGCTTCACTCTAGGCATGCAACAGTCTGGGTGGTACGCTTCTTTGGGGCTTCTCCACACCATAATTCTCCTGAATGTGGGAAAGACAGTAAACTTGGACTCATCAGAGAACAATACATGTTTCGAATTGTCCACAGCCCAAGATTTTTGCTGCTGACACCATTGAAACCGATGTTTGGCATTGGCACGAGTGACCAAAGGTTTGGCTATTGCAGCCCGTCCATGGATATTGACCCTGTGGATCTCCTGACGGACAATTTTGGTGGAAACAGGAGAGTTGAGGTGCACATTTAATTCTGCAGTGAGTTGGGCAGCTGTGGTTTTATGTTTTTTGGATACAATCTGGGTTAGCACCTGGACATCCCTTTCAGACAGCTTCCTCTTGCGTCCACAGTTACTCCTGTTGGATGTGGTTCGTCCTTCTTGGTGATATGCTGACATTACCCTGGATACCGTGGCTTTTGATACATCACAAAGACTTGCTGTCTTGGTCACAGATGCACCAGCAAGAAATGCACCAACAATTTGTCCTCTTTTGAACTCTGACATGTCACCCATTATGTTGTGTGCATTGCAATATTTTAAGCAAAGCTATGCTTTTACTCTGCTAATTGAACCTTCATACTCTACTCTTACTGGTGCAATGTGCAATTAATGAAGTTTGGCCACCAGGCTGGTCACATTTAGCCATGAAACCTCCAACACTAAATTGGCCAGAATTTCAGTTTCATTGTTCAACCCCTGTGTATATATAATATTAAAAATGGGACTAAAAACTCTTTCCCAATGCCAACAGCCTCCTAAACAGCTGACAGCTCTTTCTGCTCAATATTGTACACACTGATGTTGCACTACCTACACTTTTTATTGTATATATTATATTTTTCACATTGCTGCCTTATTTTCCTTTAGCTGCTTTATTTATCATATTTTATCAAGTTTTACAGTTATTTATTGTATAGGAACCACTCTGTAAAGCACGCTGCTAACCATGATGTACACCATATAAACCTTGTATATGTTGTCACTGCCCTTTCTGGGTTGCCAGCAGATGATCTGCTCATAGAACTGGCGTTAGTTTTTTTTACACCGGATGCCCTTCCTGACGCAATCCTCGACCATTTTGGTAGCTGGGACTGGGAGGGAGTTGAACCCAGGTTCGATGGCCGATGGCATGCGCAATCAACCACTGCGCTACCAGCCGGGTATATAAACCATGTATATATAACCATATAAATCAATGCAGTCCTTTAGCTTCCCTCCAGGTGTGTTTCTGTGGAACTCACCTCCAATAAGCATGACACAGATGGAGAAGATCTTCTCAGAGTTGGTGTTTGGGGAGACATTGCCGAAGCCTACGCTGGTCAGACTGCTGAAGGTGAAGTACAGTGCTGTGACGTATTTGTCTTGGATGGATGGACCCGACCCAACGACAGAGTCATTGTAGGGCCTCCCCAGCTGCTCGCCTAGGGTGTCCAACCAGCCAATCCCAGCCGAGGTAGAGCGCTCCACATTACCTATAGCGTACCTGAGGAAGAGGAACATAGGATGGACATTATTATTATGATTATGTCCCTGTGATGCAACACAATTACCACATTTCATCCAAACTAAACTATTACATCATCCTAACATGTCCTGTCATAAGGTAATGTGTGAGGAAGTCATATTTGCCCATATATTTGCATATTTGATGTAAGTTGTAATTGGGAGGAATTTCTTGGATCTTTGATTGATTGAAATGTTTATTTTGAATACATAAATAACAATAATAAAAATAAATTAGAAAACATCAAATGAATATTGGAAAAGGAGTGAGAAGTAAAATGTATCTACTCCCACCCCTTGTCCTCAAGTAAATTGCTTAATCAACTTCCTTCCATCTCTTACATACAGTACATACATAGATACATACATGCGTACATACACACGCTATATGTATCAATACATATAAACATACACACATAGCCAAATACATTCATCCATTAACACATGTACAGTCCTCCACATAAAGCTATATACACTATACAAGCACAATACACATAAACATCACAACAGAGACTAGCCCAACTAACCAAAGCAAGGAAAGAAAAGAAACGAATAGAAATAACCAAAATAAATAATTACACATTTGCCCCTAAAACACCTAGTGATTTGCCACACCTCCCTCGTCCTCATACCTTTTAAAAATCATATTTTTATACAGCATTTTAAACTGTCTCATAGTTGAACATTGCCTCAATTTCCACACCAAATGCCTTCAGAAGTCTCACCCCGCATACTGATAGACAAAAACGTTTTCTGGTCGTACGAAATCTAGGTTCTATAAAGTTACATTTTCTCCTTAGATTGTAACACTCTTCGTGATTTTTGAACAATTGTTGAATATTCCTTGGTAATAGATTATTTTTTTGCTTTGAACATTATTTGTGCTGTTTGGTATTGTACAATGTCAGTAGTCTTGAGTAATTGTGACTTTAGAAATAATGGGTTTGTGTGATCCTGATTGCCAGCTTTGGAGAGACTAGTGAACAGTATGGGGTGTAGAGTGATTTGCTGTCTAAGACCCTCTTTGCTTTATTTATTGTTGCAATGTTTCTTGAGATTTTGCTCTGTATATGTTTGATATGTGGTTTCTAGCTAATTTTGTCATCGATAATTACCCCCAAAAATGTAATTTCATGAACTCTCTCAATTTCTACCCCCTCTACTTTTATCTTTATCTGTGCATTCATTCTACAATTTCCAAATAACATTATTTTCGTCTTACCTAAATTTAATGATATTCTGTTGCTGTCAAACCATATTTTTTAATTTGTTCATTTCTGTAGATATTTGCTCCTGCAATTGTACTATGTTATCCCCTGAGTGAAAAATATTAGTGTCATCAGCAAAGAGTACAAAATGCAGAAGGTTGGAAACCTTATATATACAAAATAAAGAGTTTGGGGCCCAATACTGACCCCTGGGGGATGCCACAAACAATGTCCAGACATGATGAGGAAAAATCACCCAACTTTACAAACTCCCATCTCCCAGTTAGATAGCTTTTGACCCAATCAAGCACTATTCCCCTGATACCCTGATTTCTTTCCAGTTTACTCATAAACATGTCATGGTTGATTTGTGTCAAGTGCCTTCTTCAAATCTATGAACACTACTGCAGCATATTTCTTGCGGTCTATAGCATTTGTGATTAGTTCTATTGCTTGTGTTATTGCCAGTGTTGTTGACTTATTTGACCTAAAGCCATACTGATTTTCTGCAAGTATGTTGTGTTTTTCTAAGAATGAGTCAAATCTGTTGTTACAGAGTTTTTTTTCCAGTATTTTTGAAAATTGTGGTAATAACAAGACTGGTCTATAGATAGTGAAATGATGCTTGTTCCCAGTTTTGTACAGAGGTATGACCTTGGCTATTTTCATTTTATTTGGAAATGAACCGGTTTGAAATGAAAGATTACATATGTATGTTAATACATAGAGATGGCCTCAATTACCTTTTCCACTAATGACATATCAATATCATTACCATCTGTAGATTTTTTTTTTTTTTACTTTTAATTACTATGTCCAATATTTCCTGTTCTGTCACAGCTTTGATAAATAAATGTAGCATATCAATGAGCATAAAATAATGAACTTAACTCTTCTCATTTCTGAGTATCTCCCCAGGAAATCCATCTGACACTATGTGGCACCTAAGTGCTTAAGGCTTCCGTTTTATGACTGGCAGAGCAAACAGATAAGACCAGTTCCTCCTCTCTGACCCAAGGAACTCCAGGACACACACCAGGTGGAGGGGTTTATTGCCCCACATTCCTGCATTAATCCTGCCAGACACATCCAAAGCTTAATGTGGCCTCTTCCTTTCTCCCTGCCTGGAACAGAACATTACATTAAGATTCTAATGGTTAACTATGCTTTCATCCCTCAGCTACTGTCATATAAGTATCACTGTTACAATGTCAAACATTAGTCTCCACATAGATCCTCTTCCTTTTCCTCCTTCTGATAAGGACTAAATGTGACATGTGGGATTGGTTGTGGATTAACTCTACAGACACAATCATACATAGATCTGCCTGTTGTAGTACACCTTCCTACATGCTCTGATACCATGGTTCATCTGTGTGTTTAATTTGTTGATTAATTTCAATTCAATTGGTCAAGTTTTGTTCTGTGGTTTCCTACTGTAGGGTGTTTGGTGTCAATTTACAGCTGAGAGAGGGAGCTTTCACATAGAGAAACTTTAATAAAGTAAAACAGCAGTGTTAACATTAAATAAGTTAAAAGAATAACATCTCAGTTAACTTGGTGGATGGGGAGGGACCAGTGGTCACACCCAAACTGGACCTTCAACAAAGATCATAAAAAGCCTCAGCTGGTCTGAGCACTCGCTACTCTTCTTCCGCCCTTCAGCCAGTCAAGTTCTGGTCTTCATCCTCTCCACTGCATCTCTGTTCTCCCTCTCTCACATGCTGGGAGGGGGAGGGAAACAATGATGACCCAGAGACAGAGACATGTCCCACCGCAGGCCCAGCGCCTCATGGCATGAAGAGCAACCTCTCCAGAATCTTCATTCTGCTCCAGATATGACTGAAAGACTCTGAATGCTGTCTCTGAATGGCCTCCTCAGGACCCAGCACCTCATGGCATGAAGAACAGCCTATCCAGAACCTTCTAACCCTGCATCCTGCCTCAAGACCATCTTGTTTCCTCTCTCTACTCCTTCGCCCCGAAAATGTGAGCCAGCTCCTCTGCTCAGACACAGGCTGCAGAAAATGACTCCAGCCGTCATGAAGAAACTTAAAAGAAGAAAAGACTGTCGGTCGACACGTTGGTGTGAATCCAGCCGACATCTCCCACCAACAAGGGGGGGGGGGAGGGCACAGAAGACTAGGGCACAGAGACTATGCTGTAAAGAGGAGAGACAGACAGAGAGAGACTGAGATGGAGCCATGTCAACCAGAGATGTTCAGAGACGACCAAAGATGTCCAGAGCTGTCCAGAACTGTCCAGAGATGACCAAAGGTTTCCAGAACTCCCCAGAGATGTCCAGAGCTGTCCACAGATGTCCACCGATGCCCGATAGAGCCACTGGTGAAGTTCAAGCCGAAGTCGCCTGCAGAGATCCAGCAGATGCAGACAGAACCTGCAACCACTCCTCACTCCCATCCATCCAGGAATGGTGATATACTGCATATACAGTCATGGAAAAAATTATTAGACCACCCTTGTTTTCTTCAATTTCTTGTTCATTCTAATATCTGGTACCACTAAACGTATAATACAATGAACACAACAAAAAATGCAGCTGGTCACATAATACTTTATGTCCTATTTGACATTCTTAAGCTTAATTGATTCCCAGGGTATATAGAGGCCATTTCATGTCACAAGCAGCATTGCACATGCAAAGGCCTAGAGTGGTTTCCTGCTTACATTCAAGCCGTAGCACAACTCAGAAGTTGTCAGCTCTCACATAATGCCTAAAACAAAAGAATTATGTGAAGCAACAAAGGCAGCCATCTTGGCACTGCTGGAAATTGGCATGAGTGAGAGACAGGTAGCGAAAACACTGAAGATCTCCAAGACAGCCGTTCATTACAACCAAAAAAAACAAGCTGAACATGGCACTACCAAATTGCTACCTGGCCGTGGCAGGAAACGTCTTTCTACCCCACGAGATGACCGTGCACTCATCCGTTCCTGTGTCAGGAATCGTCGCCAGACCTCCAGGGACCTTAAAAATGAGTGGGCACTGTCGAGAAATGTGACTTGCTCGGCAAGGACAGTTCGAAACCGACTTGTTGAAGCTGTTTTGAAGTCACACAGAGCACGCAAGAAGCCCTTCATCAATGAAAGGCAGAGGGAAGGCCCGGGTTACTCTTGCTCGAGACCACAAGGATTGGACTGTTGATGATTGGGCTAAGGTTCTCTTCAGTGATGAATCCACTTTGAATTGGTGCCCACTCCAGCCAACTTACTGGTTAGGAGGAAGCCTGGAGAAGCTTACAACCCAGACTGTCTTGCCCCTACAGTAAAACATGGGGGTGGATCAGTCATGATCTAGGCTTGTTTCAGTCTGAGTGGAACAGGGCAAATGCAATTGTGTGAAGGCCGAATGAACCAGGTCAAGTACATGACTACCCTTGAAAACAGTCTTCTTCCATCAGCTGGAAAACTCTTTCCTGCCTCAAATGACTGGATTTTCCAACAAGACAATGCCCCTTGCCACACGGCAAGGTCAGTTAAAGCCTGGATGGAGAACCACAACATTCGCACCATGCCTTGGCCTGCTCAATCACCAGATCTTAATCCAATTGAAAACCTGTGGAAAATCATCAAACTCAAAATGGAGAACCACAAGCCCAAAAACAAAGAAAATTTGTTTGAATTTGTCCAACAGGAATGGGCTGCTGTGACAGCAGAACAATGTCAGAAGCTGGTGGAGAGCATGCCAAGACATCTTACAGATATTAAAGAGTTGATTAGAAGAGATGATTAGACGCTAAATTAAATGGCCTGAATTTAGGGCTTAATCCAGCAAACTTAATATTTATTAAGATATCAGTAAAACGCTAAACCAATTTTGAATAGTAAATTACTCAAAATCTCTGATGCCTCTCAAACTCTCAACTGCTGAACGGTACACCAAACCCAAACCAAATTTTGGTAACAGCCTAATACTTAATTTGGTCTCGATAACCACCACTGAATTTAACTGGTCACATTGAATTAATTAATCAGATATTCATCCTTTGAACTTTGCCTTTGTTTAATCATTCATTCCATTTTTGCCACAGTGAGTCAATGCCATGTATCTTCCATCAATCTTCCTTTATTCTATTTTTTTATTTTTTTTCTAATTTATTATTTCTGTTAGTAACCTGGTCATTTAGTTAATCAAACTAATCATTTATTATTAGTTATTTTCTTTTACAGTAGTAGTAGTCTGGTTATAGTTTGTCAAATAAACATCTCATTTATAAAGAACTTGGTTATTTGATTTGTGTGTGTATATAAAGCAATTGAATCACTGTACACTAGGTCAAGAACTCCGTAGCACCCTGAGATTAAGAGACTCTATTAATTAATGTCAAATTTACAAGTTTTCCCTGTTTTAGCAAAACTGGGTGGCGCCCTGATAATTTCTACTATTAAAGGCAATTTTTGATTTATGATCAATAACTTAAAGATATTGTTCATAAATACATAATTTGATATTAATTAATGATTGACTAATCTGCTCTACACTATTTATGAACAAGGATTTCGCTCTGGTAAATACTCTCCATAATTCCCAGTATCAAGGATTTGTTTTGTTAGTTCAGGTCCAACATTTACAAAGAATTCATTAAATCTATTAGCTACTTCATCCATGTTATAATTTTCTACATCCTTATCAATAAAATACATAGGCAAACTATTGTATGTTGGGTCTGGTGATTCTGGGAAAAAAACTCATACTGTACATTGTGTCAACAAAGTAATTTGTAGGTTTATGGTCAATGGCATCTAAAAGGTTAATGTTCCAATCCACACATATAAAAGCTACTTTGCTACCTGTATTTGAAAACATACAATACTTTCCATCTATTCACTGAAAGTTCCAGTGCTAGCATCCGGTGCTCTACATATACAGCTCACAATAACATTTTTTGTATTTTTCTTGCAGATTTCAATTGACAAGCATTCAAGAACATTGTCCATCACGCCTTGAAATCTAATGTTCTATTGATATATATATATATATATATACTGTATATATATATATATATATATATATATATATATATATATATAGCCACTCCTTCACAACCTTTGTTTTCTCTGTATTTATACAGTATTTGAGTTCATAATCCTCCATTTCAAAGTCTATTCCTTTTTCAGTATTTGTCTATGTTTCTGATATTGCAGTGATATTGAATTGTATTCAAATAGTTCTTATTTTATTGAAATTTGCACATAAGCTTCTACTGTTAAAATGAATAATTGATGATTTACCCATAGGTTTAATGTCCTGATTGTTTTAATCATCTGTGTAGTAGCAGCAATTATTGTTAATGTTATATTGTTAATTGTTATATTGACTTCCGGCATTGTGCGAGTGGCAGCCTGTTTCAGCAGCTCCTGCTCACCGTTGAGCTTTTTCCTCATTTTTTAACATTCTTGTTTTATACTTTTTATTCTTACCTCTTTCACTTATTTACTGTAAATATGTATGTGTCACTCTCTCAACTTGCACTGTTTTTTACCCTTCTGGCTTTGTTTTCAACCGTGTCCGGAGATTCCACACGTTGCCATGGCTCCATTGTTTACACCAGGGACCAGCTGTTAGCACTCCGTAGCACGGCGGTGCTGCTACCCCAGGAAAGACCCGATGTCCCCCGTGAGATGAGGAGAAAGAGACGGGGAAGCTGGTGTTATACTCTGCGTCAGGAGGAGACGTTACAATCCTGTCCTCCCCTCAATCATCATGGGAAACGTAAGGTCTCTTTCCAACAAGATGGACGAGCTAGCGGTGCTAACCCGGCATCAGAGGGAATACCGGGAGTGTAGCATCATGCTGTTCACAGAGACATGGCTAACTGCGCTAACTCCGGACACGGCCGTCGCGCTGGACGGATTCCAGTCCAGGTGGACAGGACGAAGGACAGCGGTAAGAGGTAAGGAGGAGGACTGGCAGTGTTTGTTAATGATAGATGGTGTAACCCTGGGCACATCACTATAAAGGAGCAACACTGTGATAAGGACATTGAACTGCTAGCTGTTAACATGAGGCCCGTCTATCTGCCGAGGGAATTCTCCCATGCTATTGTAATAGTAGCATACATCCCTCCCTCTGCTAACGCTGATGCGGCCTGTGATGTCCTGCTCTCAGCAGTGAGCAGGCTGCAGATGCAACACCCTAATGCCCTCCTTCTCATCTCTGGAGACCTCAACCATGTCTCTCCATCCTCCACTTTGCCCACCTTCACCCAGTATGTTTCCTGCCACACCAGAGACACTAAAACACTGGACCTCTGTTATGCCAATACTAATGAGGCATACAGCTCCCAGCCTCTCCCTCCCCTGGGCAGACCTGACCACAACCTGGTACATCTTCTGCCTGTATATAAACCCCTCGTAAACAGGCAGCCAGCTGTCACTCGCACAGTGAAGAGATGGTTCGATGAAGCTGAGGAGGCTCTGAAGGACTGCTTCAACACAACACTGTGGGATGTATTCAGTAATGACCATGGGGAGGACATTGAGCAGCTCACACACTGCCTGACAGACTACATCAACTTCTGTGTGGAGAGCACTGTACCCACCAGGACTGTACGGTGCTTCTCCAACAACAAATCTTGGATTACTCTTGATATTAAGGCTCTCCTGAAGGAGAAGAAGAGAGTTTTTGTATCAGGCAACAGGGAGGAGTTGAGGTCTGTACAGAAACAGCTCAGGAGGAAGATCAGAGAGGGGAAACTCAGCTACAGGAAGAAGATGGAGGCTCAGCTGCAGCAAAAAAAACATCTGCAGAGTCTGGAGAGGACTTAAAACTATCTCAGGCTTCACTGAACCAAAGTCTCAGCCTGGGGGAGACCAACAGTGGGCAGAGGACCTAAACCTGGTCTTCAACAGGTTTGACCAGGTATCTGCCTCCCCTCCCCCCGTCCAGTCCTTTCTGCGGCAACCCCCCCCATCTGCACCTCCTCCACCCTCAGCTCACCTCCAGTCATCACCTCTACACCACTTCCTGCCCTACCCCCTCCCCTCTCCTCTGCACATTCTGACATCCTACCCCCCACCCCCTCCAACTTGTCCTTCACCTCACTCCAGGTGAGGAACCAACTGAGGAGGTTGAAGGCGAGGAAAGCAGCAGGTCCAGA
Organism: Synanceia verrucosa; assembly: GCA_029721515.1. Taxonomy (NCBI): domain Eukaryota; kingdom Metazoa; phylum Chordata; class Actinopteri; order Perciformes; family Synanceiidae; genus Synanceia; species Synanceia verrucosa. The sequence goes on along the minus strand of CM056554.1, from coordinate 28,381,327 downwards.
CGGCATCTCCCCCAGGCTCCTCAAGTCCTGTGCTGAACAGCTCTGTGGGATTGTTCAGCACCTGTTCAACCTGAGTCTGAGGCTGGGGAGAGTGCCACAGCTGTGGAAATCATCTTGTCTGGTCCCGGTTCCAAAGACTCCACACCCCAAGGAACTCAACGGTTACAGGCCGGTGGCGCTGACGTTTCACCTCATGAAGATGTTGGAGAGACTGGTCCTCAGCCACCTGTGCCCCTTTATGGATCCGCTGCAGTTCGCCTATCAACCTGGCATCGGGGTGGATGACGCTGTCATCTACCTGCTACAGTCCTCCTTCAGTCACCTGGAAAAGGCTGGAAGCACTGTGAGGATCATGTTCTTTGACTTCTCCAGAGTGTTCAACACCATCCAGCCTACATTGCTGGGGGACAAGCTGGATCGTACTGGGGTGGACCACCACCTCACCACTTGGATTATGGACTACCTCACAGAGCGACCACAGTACGTGAGGATACAGGATTGTGTGTCCAGCACACTTCTCTGCAGCACTGGGGCCCCGCAGGGGAGAGTTCTGGCACCTTTCCAGTTCACGGTCTACACAGCGGACTTCACCCACAACTCTAAAAACTGTCACCTGCAGAAGTTCTCTGACGACTCTGCAATCGTCAGCCTCATCAAGGACGGGGACGACGATGAGTACAGAGAACTGATTCAGGCCTTTGTGGACTGGTGCCAGCAGAACCTCCTCCAGATCAACACGGGTAAAACCAAGGAGCTGGTGGTGGATTTCGGCAGGCGACAACACTCTCCATCTGCACCAGTGAACATTCGGGGAATGGACATCGAGATCGTCAGATCTTATAAGTACCTGGGTGTTCACTTAAACAATAAACTGGACTGGACTGATAATACAGATGCTCTGTTTAAGAAGGGTCAGAACAGACTCTTCCTACTCAGGAGACTGAGGGCCTTTGGGGTGCAGGGGTCACTCCTGAGGACCTTCTATGACTCTGTGGTGGCATCAGCCATCTTTTATGGAGTGGTCTGCTGGGCCAGCAGCCTCACATCCAGGGACAGGAAAAGACTAGACAGACTGGTCAGGAAGGCTAGCTCTGTACTGGGATGTCCCCTGGACTCAGTTGAGGTGGTGGGAGACAGGAGGATGGTGGCTAAGCTATCATCCTTGTTGGACAACACCTCCCACCCCCTGCAGGACACTTTGGCAGCACTGGGCAGCTCCTTCAGCGAGCGGCTGCTCCACCCTCACTGTGTGAAGGAGAGATACCGCCGCTTCTTCCTGCCTGCTGCCGTCAGACTCTACAACACCTCACTAAGTTCCTCTTAACCCACACACGTGCAATGACCCACGGACATGTGCAATAAATAATCTGTGCAATACCAATATATAAATATAAATATCTAATAATCAATATAACAATATTGCATATATAATAATCAATATTTAAATTATCCTGTGTGATGTCATTATCATACTTTTTTTTTTTTTTTTTTGCAATTCCATTTCCTTCACTTCCTTCACCATACCATTCACTGTATTATATTTATCATGCCACTCCATCTGCTGTTTTCAGTAATTTTTGTCCCAATCATTTCAGTCACTTACTGTATGTTGTATATAGTACATGCTTAGTTATTCACTATTGGTATTCACTTATTGTATATGTGATGCTATAGTTTTTCTTTACTTGGTCATTTTCTACTGTTGTTATTATTCTTTTTATATGCCCTTTTGTATGCCCTACTTGTAATGTTGCACTATCCACTTTGCTGCTGTAACGATGCAAATTTCCCCATCTGTGGGACGAATAAAGGATTATCTTATCTTATCTTATCTTAATGGCGGAGAAAAAATTATTGTCCGGGTCTATATCCTGTTCCAA
>CM056554.1:28322664-28378947 GCA_029721515.1 Synanceia verrucosa | reverse complement strand
CCATTGTGTTACACTGCCTGGCCAAAAAAAATGTCGCCACCTGGGTTTGACTAAGCAAATAGGTACGAGCCTCCTGTTGGATAATTACTGCAGGTTCAGCAACAATATGTGCTCAAAGAATGAGGTCAGCTGGCTACCTGAATATACTGAATGACCAGGTTATTCCATCAATGGATTTTTTTCTTTCCTGATGGCACAGGCATATTCCAAGATGACAATGTCAGGATTCATCGGGCTCAAATAGTGAAAGAGTGGTTCAGGGAGCATGACACATCATTTTCACCACAGAGTCCAGACCTTAACCCCACTGAGAATCTCTGGGATGTGCTGGAGAAGGCTTTGTGCAGCGGTCAGACTCTACCATCATCAATGCAAGCTCTTGCTGAAAAATGAATGCAGCACTGGATGGAAATAAATCTTGTGACATTGCAGAAGCTTATGAAAACAATGCCACAGCACGTAATCAAAGCTAAAGGTGGTCCAACGAAATATTAGAGTGTGTGACCTTTTTTTGGTGGCGATTTTGGCCAGGCAGTGTACATCACCACAGTTGTAAAACGTCCCGCTCAAAGCCAATATATCAATGTCATTTTATCACCTTTACAATGCAGACACTGATGACCATGGCTGTGCAATATGGTCAAAATACAAGTGACACTGACAACCAGTTTCCAAGCACAGATAAGCTAGCGTGATAAGTTAGCACTGAGCTACAGGCCCAAACATACTCGCCGAAACAGACACGAGTGCACAAAGCTCAAATTTTCTGACCTCCACTCTACATTGTTGTCGCACAAAACACTGCTAACATTAGCATTGAGCTAATACGCACTACAATAGATCCAGCATCCGCTGACTCTGCTCTGTCAGTTTACGCGGTCTACCACTTCATGGCTGAGTTGCTGTCGTTCCTAAACACTTCAACGTTCTATAATACAGCTGACAGTTGACTGTGGAATATTTAGGAGCGAGGAAATTTCACGATTGGATTTGTTGCACAGGTGGCATCCCATCACAGTTCCACGCTGGACTTCAGTTCTTCAGTGACCCATTCTTTCACAAATGTTTGTACAAGCAGTCTGTATGCCAAGGTGCTTGATTTTATACACCTTATACACCAAAAGTATCAGCTTGCTGTCAGGAGGTTTCATGCAATTTGGAATGGATTGGTTTGAAGTGCACTTTTTGTCCAGTTTTACCCATGATGCAATGCCCTAGGAAGGTGAACCCTTGCCTTACAATCCTAACCCCCCTACCTTACAACCCTAATCACCCTAACCCTAAGGTTTGGGGGGTGTGGCTTGGGTTGTGGGCGTGACACCATACACACCAACAGTCTAATCCTCAAGCCCCATGTGGATGCTCCTCCTTCTGTGTTCAAACCCATAGAAAGGCCTGACCTGCAGGGTTAGGGTTAGGTTATGGTGGTGGAAACTACCAGTCGCAGACTCTGCAACCGAAGTCAAGGTAGTGGTAAAAGTAGTATTGAATGTGTTTGAATGGTATATAAGGGTCCACCCCTCATTGTCCCAATGGGACACAGCTTTTAGTATTTTAAAGTTTTATATTAACTTAAAATGTAATAAAATGAAAAGTATTGTTGTTTTTAAATAAAGTTTTTTAAGTTATTTAAATAAAAGGATGAATGAAATGAAAACAGGTGCCCGTGCGCAATGTTTCGACCCCTTCGGGTCTTCTTCAGGCATTTGGGCACGAAAAAAGAAAAGCTAGTAAGTGTCTGCAAGCTGTGTGTGCTCTCTCCAATAGTCAGAGTGGAAATGAACTCCCCTGCTCCTTACTCCTTTTTATAGTCTTCCTTCCATCAGGTATTTTTTTGGTTAAAACTTTTCTCTTTTTATCCTATCCTAATTTATTCACCCTTTGTTCCCCAATGCCTAATAAATATATACTTTTTAATGTCATTACATCAAATTAAGTAATGGAATGTTTTATTAACCCCTATTATTATCAGTTTAGAGTTTTAATGATATAATACATTTATAATGATATTGTATTTACCCCATGAATTTTTCTTGTAGTACTATATAATAGTAACTATTAAATTAACATTTTTATCCATTCCTATTTAATGAATTTGTCCCCATTCCTACATGACTACCTATAAATTATCCTTATCCTAAAATTAGGGTTAGGGGGTTAGGGTTAGGGGTATGGGTTAAAGCTAATATTTTTTAATTGGTGTGCACTGGCCTACTGATCTCGTCGATATAAAAAGTCTGGGGGAAAAAAAAGGGTAGTTTGCCTGACTGGAGAATATAAGCAGTGAAAATTAGCGAAGTGGGTGTGGTCAGGAGAAAAGTGGTGGGCTGTCTTGGAGTTGTAGAGATGGTCTGGGACAAAGCAAGTGGTAAGTGGATGTGCGCAAAACAATGGTGAAGGGGGGTACCGGTCCTCAAGAGGGAGGCTCAAATGTCATTAAGGCCAAAAGGGATGGCAGTTACTAATGTGTTGATCCAAATATTTTCTGCTCGTTTACGTTGTAAGGTGGTCCAATGATTGCTATGTTGTAATCCAGAAATTATTAAATGAGTAGGTGAATGAGTAACGAGGAGTGTCCGCAACTTGCCCTCCCCAATGTTATAGAGATGCTGCTTTAATCTGGTGTGTATGGAATGTTTAGTTTCACCTGTATAATGTTTATTGCAGAAAGTACAGGTAATGATGTAAACTAGATTAGTGGTGAGAATCGAAAATGAGCCTTGAGAGGGAGCGGATTTATTACTGTAAGGGTTATGGATATATTTCCTGTTACGATAATGGGTTATTAATTGTGGTGTAGGTGGAGGTCTGTGATCCGAAAATTTGGAACTGGTGAGTATTTGATGAAGGTTGCGACTTTTCCTGTATGCTGAGATTATACGTAGATGTTGAAGAGGTGGATGATGTTTTTGTATAGTAAGAAAATTATGTTTGATAGAATGATGGAGCGGTCTGATGATGTGAGAAAATGTAGTGACTAGAGGGATGAGATGTGTAGGGCGAGCTGTTGTGGGGCATGCTTGTGAAGAGCTGGTGTGTGCATAAGGATCAGTCCCCTGTTCCTGTGTGTGAAGAAGAGGGAGGGGGGTGATATTGTGATTAAGATAGGGGGGCAATGAGGATGTGGGAGTGGGGTTGGGGTTTAGGGTAGGGAAGGGAAAATGGTTAGGATTAGGGATGAGGGAGGGATAGGATAAGAAATAGAGTTGGACCCCAGAGACTAGCCCTGGAACCAGAAATGCATGGTCCTCCGAAAGGCCGCCCCCCTCAACACCCTTGAGCTTTCAAACATTAGTTGGTTTTTGTACAAACATTATTTTGTTTTGTAAAAATTATATTAACCCATTAGTTAGGTTTCTTTAACTAGCCAAGCACCCCTGCCTGCCTTTTTTATAAGCTTAATGGCATCATCAACAGAAGCACAGAACAGGGAAGAGGGGGCTAAGGGAATGAGACTGTTGCTTTCGGCTTCATCATTATGAGGAGCAGACAGGTCAACGATTAGACGCCTCTTACCTGAATATTTGCAGGTAGTAATGCTTATAGGATTACTTTGAGCTGTTGGAAATGGAGACTTGACGAACAGACCAATCATGAAACCTTTCTGAACTTCTTCCTCCAGTAACTTGTCAACTATCTCGGGCTCTTTTAGAGCAGATTGTAGGTTATTACAAACAAATGACATTTTTGGCAGCCAAACCAAACCAGCAAGAAACCCCTGAACCAATCCTGTGATCAAATAATTGACAAAACAGTGGTTTGGACACTTTTTCAGAGCCCTCCCCAGCTCGGAGACGTTGACCGGGTTGATGGTTTTATTTTTTCTTTACTTCTGTCACACGGTGGGTTCGTCTTGGGCACACTGATTTGGGGTGCCCATTTCCACAACTGCAAGCATGAATTTATTTACAGTTAATGAATTTGCAAACACTTTCAATAAAATTATAGCACATTGGAGTCATTAATGGTGTCACATGGTGGCTTTGATGGAGAATGATTTATGGTACTCATAGAACAGTGTTCCTCCATAGGTCATGCCAAGCATGGAGTTGAATCTCGTCAGCTCTGTAATGTTGGACTTCATATTTGCAATCTGATGAGACAACCCACTGAGAGCAGACAGCAGTTTTCTCTCATCAGTCTATGGACTTCCTGAAACGGGTCGATCACGTCCAGACACAGGAGTTGTCGGAGAGCTGAAGGCGAGACACCGTCCGGCCATTGTATATCATAAGGCAGCAAAAAACACAGTAACCAAGGGAAAGCCAGCAGAAGTTTGGAGCTTCCAGGAACAGCCACAACATATCCAGCATCATTTCTGCCTGTTGAGCACATTACTGGGAGACATTACTGGTGTGGTTAACACATCCACTGTGCAGTTAAGCAAGACAAAAGAAAAGGTCACTGTAGTCATGCCACTATGCACTGTGGTTGAGCCGTAGGAGACTCTGGCTCTGCCTTGTTGTGCCTGTGCACTTTACTGTACGTTTTTTTCTGTGTACTGAAATAAGAATAAACCTTCTTGATTTGACTTGTGTGCTAGCTGTAATTTTGTAATCGCTATAACAGTCTGTGATACCATTAATGCTGGGTGTCCACTACAGTGGAGAGTGGTGTGACTTTGTCACAAATATAGATAGAGAAGAAAAAAAAAAAACAATTGGGTATGTTTTGGTGTTTAAAAAGCAACTCAGGTTTTAAAAGCCAACTGTTATTTAATAATTACTGCAGGAGTTACATGTGTCAATTCAAGCTCAAATTAGGCTATACTGAGCCTGGTCTTTTTATACCATTTTCTTACAATGAAGTTACCCTTTAGAAAAATGTCACCTGTGTAAAACTCCCCCTGCTACCCTGATGTGCACTTGTATAGCCTTCTCTAGACTTAGGGGAAGCGGAGGTCACAAGGGGGTAACTACCAAACAAGTTCCATGTCTATTTCTGGCAATTTATGGCAGTTTTCAGTGTTGCCTGCAAATTGCAGTGCACAGTCGTAAACCTGAACTTCCACAGCAATCTATAGTCCCGTTTATTGATGGAACTCCCACTTTTCATGCAGTGTGACCTCCATGGCCTGATTGAACTTACGCTATGCTCAATTTCTGCTGTCAGATGTTAAAGTTTGAGGGGGCGTGGCTTTGGACTGAGCACTGGTGGAGCTTAGATGTGGCTGAGAAGAGGTGCCAGTTTCAAATCTTGCTAGCTCTCTAACATGACAGACTATAGCTCTGAGAAAGTCCAATGGACTCTTTTTTTCTTTTTGATTTACCTCGACACACTGCACCACTGTGTCACTCAATAGCAACATTTATTACGTTAACCAGTAAATATCTTGTTTTTGTCTCCTTTCTTATCAGTGAACATACTAGCATTAGCAAGATAGGCAAATGTACTGCATGTTTGAACTGTGGATCATTTAATACAGACAAATTGTTCCTTTTGTGAGCAGATATTTTTCTATTGAGATGTATTCTGTGAGAGAGTTGAACTAATGGGTGATATGGATAAAATTTTTAGTTTTTCAATTTTGGAAGATTATTTTCTTTGCGATAGTTAGAGAGACCAATAAAGGGTTTTTGTATTTGAGAGGGAGGTTGATTTGTGTGATGTCACCTAGTAGGTACAGCGATGGGGACAACAGGATTCTGCAGTCCAAGAAAGTGGAAAGATTTTGTCTGCTGTTCAAAAAGTGTAAACTGGATGACAGCCCCATGTGGCATGCATATCGTCATCTGTGCTACATTGTGTGCCTTGTGAACAGATGTTTGTGTCTGTTAATTTCATTTGAAACATTTTATTCTGGGTGATGTGGTACCTGTAGATTGTTTTAGTGATTGTTTTAGAAGATGATGACTTGGACTTCCAAAATCCCAGACCCTATCTTTTTGAACCAGTCTTTACTGAAGAGGAGTTGCAGGCTTTAGATCAGAGAAGACTGGAAGTTCCCGTTACTCCAGGCGATCCCGATGAGTGCAGGAGAACACATACAAACTGGTGGTGTAAGTGTGCAGAATGGCAACCAATGGCTACTGAAATGGAGTGTTTTTGTTGTGCCGAGTGGGGCGAAACACTACCGTCAATGCAGAGGAATACTGAAGAGGATAGCCGCGTTTGTGTCACTACTACCGAGGATTTCACGGCAATGATTCACCCCGCAGTCCTCACTTTCTTTTTCCGGCGCGATAAAGTGAATTGGAAAAGGAAAAACACACCAAGCGGGCCTAATGGAGAGCTGTCTACAGAGTAAGTAGCCTATTATTACACCCAGTACATGATTAGACGTCACTCTGTGGTCATGGTATTTTTAGCAGGAAGATGGTGGCTAAGCAGTGTTGTGAGGGGAAGTGGGGGGTGGGGGTTTCCCAATGACGTTCCGTGGTGTGCGTCGGCTGTGTTTTTCTGCACCGAAAAAAAGTTCCCAAAAGAAAATGAACAAGACAAGCCCTTTGCGTTGTGATCTGCACCGCCATTCACTAGAAGTAAATGTGCAGTACACGGAAAGTAATTGGGGGGAAAATCAAGTACATTTATTCACTTTGGCCAAAATATTTCTGTGGGGTCATAGGAATGTAGTTATGCCGCGGAACCAACCTGCGGTCAGCTCTGATAAATTCGGACAATGGCTGGGTGGCCAGGAAAATGCTTTCACAGTCCCGAGACTTATTTAGGTCTCGGGACTGTGGGGAGACACTGAATTTGGCCTGGGGGTGGCGTATCCCCTTAAAGTTGATACACAGGTTAAGGGTGGCGACCTCTAGCATCTGATGGGGGCCACACCCACGGGCAGGGTAAAATGGCTCCATAGCGCCTCCTTGAAATTTTCAAAAACCCCTGCCCATTGGGGTATTTAAGGAGTAGGAATACAAAAATTGGGACATACGTGTATCTTGACCAGAGTCAGAAAAAAGTCTCTTGCACCAATTGTCCATTCCAAACAGGAAGTCGGCCGTTATGTTTTGATGCTTGATTTTGGTGTGATTTCCACATTGAACCATCGAATGGCCATAACTCGTTTGTGTATTGTCCGAAACACTTGACGTTTATTGCTCCCTGGTTGCACCGCCGTCCCATCTGATGCCCGACCGCAACATACCGCGAGGGCCCTACATAACCACTTGCGGCTTCTTAGTTATTATTTTGACACATCTGTTCTCCCATTTCCCAACATTAAAAAGTTGTATGAATTTGCACATTCGTGCAGCCCCATCCGAAATTCGGTATTTTGAGGAGCTCGCACACGGCATACACGAAATGGCCGAATAGTGCCCCCTACAAATTTGAAAAATTCCCATAGAGAAAGTTGTCACCTTTGTCGTACCTCAACAAAAATCAGTAAAGACGTTAAGTATACCCAGATGAACAAAATTGTCTCCTGGCAGGAAGCTGAAATTCCAACAGGAAGTCGGCCATTTTGAATTTTTTATTTTGTGATGAAAACAAACTCGTCCTCTGGATTTCGTCCGATCAACTTCAAATTTGGTTCAGATCATCTCAAGACCTAGCTGAACAAAAGTTGTGCTCTGCACTTAATGATATTCAAGGGCGTGGCCGCTAGGGCTCTCTAAACTTTGACAAATTTGCCTTTTGAATTCAAATGACTCTCACATTCACATACTCGTCCTAGCAACTTCAAATTTTCAGAGCCAGAAGGGAGCTTAGACCTGAATTTTCTGATGTATAAATCTTAATCATGGTGCCCCCTGGAGGTAACAGGAAGTGACTCGTTCTTCTTTTTGCATTTATCGATACCATATAGTAGACTCCATCAACTTCATTCCACTTCTAAAACATGAAGAACTAATTGGTGAAGCTACATTCCAAACATTGTGAGGCTACAACTAACGGAGCCTGCATGGCGACACTGCAATTTTTTGATCACCCACCATGAAACACGTTTGGCTTTTTGACAGCTTTAATAAAGTCGTATCGTCATGAAAATTTATCCACCAGCCAAGACTGGTGTCCTCGAGCACCGGATGTAGGTCACCCCCCTGGGCGGGGCCAAATGCCTCCACAGCGCCTTCCTTCATGTTTACATGTACTGATAGCACATAGTTGGCACCATCAACTTCATTTGACTTGTAAAACATCCACAACAAGCTGGTGAAGCTACATTACAAACGACATGAGTCTACGAGTGTCCATGTGGTGGCGCCGCAATTTTTCGCCAATAACCTAGCAGCTTCAAATTCTTTGAGCATGACGGGGACTCCGTCACACCTTACTGGCGCCACCCAGTGGTAACAGAAAGTGGCCAGTTAATTGTTTTATTTGATGGCTTTAATAAACTTGTATCATCATGAAATTTGATACACAGATCGAGGGTGGTGACTTCTAACATCTGATGGGCACCACGCCCCTGGGTGGGGCAAAATGGCTCCACAGCGCCCCTTGAAATTTTTCTAGTTAAACACCTGTTATTAGAGAAATGATCAATGTTGTGTCATTTGCTGGCTACATTTCTGTGCCCCATTCACTCTTATTAAATGGATATCATCAAATCCAAATAACATCAGATCTACACCAAATGACTCCAAAGTGAAATGGGTGCGTAAATGACAGTACTTTATCGCAGAAATAAGGTCCAATTTGTAAAAAACAGACCTTCCCCTTTCACGTTGAGTAAAAAAATTATAATAAATTAGGGTTTCTGGAGAAAAGAAGGAACGCTTCACGAATTTGCGTGTCATCCTTGCGCCTCTGACTGCTCCTTCCTCTCTGCTCCTTAGTTCCATTTGGGTTCCACGAACAAGTCCCACCTCCGTGAAATGGGGCGCTGTGATTCGTTTGCTCTTTCGTGGAACCAGCCAATGGCTGTAACCCCGTAATGTCTCATTGGTCGGTTCCACGAACAGATCGCGCTGTGATTGGCCAGTCTTGACAGTGACAGTGGACTTCATTGACTTGCATTTTTTTTCCAAGCCACGGAGCAACTGAACCTGGAAAAAAAAGTAAAGGTAAGCTTAAACATAACACTGTAAGACGCCTGACGTGTAGCTCCGAGATTGTTGTTTCGAAATATGAAGTGTAAGTATATTTAAAACGTGTTTAATTCTCAGCCGCGAATGACGTTGTAATAGCGGTGGAGAGCGAGCCGCTGCCGTGTCGTGGTAAATGTCCTGGCGAACGCTGTAAACCCATTGAAATTGTCAGTAGAAGACACGGTTAACATTGTAAAACCTCTGACATTTTGTTCCTAGATCGTTACCTGGAAATATGAAGTGTAAGTATGTTTAAAACGTGTTTAAATCTTGGCCGTGAATGACGATTTTTATAGTTAGTTCAGTTAAATGAATTAGCCACTGCCACTTCATGAAAAATGTCTTGGCAAACATTTCAAACATATTTAAATGATGATCAAACAATGTGGTGAACATCATAAGACTTGGATATGTTTTTGCTAGACTGTATGTAAATGATGCCTTTCATTCATTCATATTCACACATCACAATGGGTGTTTGTCACATCGCCACAGGAAATGTAAGCAGTTCAGTACAGTAAGCAGTGATTACAACAGCTATGCTTGTTTTTTGTCCACTAACATACTTTCTATTTTTTTGTCTTCTTTCTCCTGTTTTGTAGAAAACATGGCCTTTGTCCCCAAATTCCGGTTTGAGACCTCGTCCTCTGACCTGATTCTCAGGCCCTCCGCGGCGGCGGTGGTGCAGCAGCATCATCAGGAGGCCACCACCGCCTGGCAAATCAAGACGGCCGACAGGGTGCAGGCAGAGGTGAGGGCCCGTGTGGTGGAGAGGGGAGGTGACCGCAAGAACTGGCAAGCAGTGCTGGCCGAAAGCCAGCTCCAGTTCATCCAGTACCGGGGACAGACATTTCAGTGGCTGCTCAGCAATGATGTGGGGTACGCTTGCAACATCATAGCGTCCCACGAGAGGGAGAGAGAGAGCAGGGACGTCACCCAGACGCCCCTCATGCAGAACAAGGACGCCTTCACCTCCTACGCAAAGCTGTTTCCCCTGATGGTGACAGCCATCGCCAGGCGTAGGATGCGTGAGGGTAGCCAGATCGTGAGGGGCCATCAAAAAAGCCAAAGAACTGGTCACTTCCTGTTACCACTGGGGGGCGCCATGAGTAAGACATGACATCAATATATTAGCATACGGCGCCGCCACACAAACACCGTTACGCGTAGTCTCACATCGTTCGTTATGTAGCTTCACCAACTTGTTCTGGACATTTTAGAAGTAGAATGAAGTTGATGGAGTCAACAATATAGTATCAGTACATGTAAACGTAAAGGGTGGCGCTGTGGAGCCATGTGGCCACACCCAGGGGTGTGGCCCGCATCAGATTGCAGAGGACACCAGACTTGACCTGTGTATCAATTTTCATGATGATACGACTTTAGTACAGCCGTCAAAAAAGCAAACGTATTTTCATGGCGAGTGATCAAAAAATCGCAGCGTCGCCATACGGTCGCCGTTAGTCGTAGCTTCACAGCGTTCAGCATGTAGCTTTACCAAGTTGTTCTTTATGTTTTGGAAGTGGACTGAAGTTGATGGAGTCAACTATGTGATATCAGTTAATGAAAAAAGGAAGAAGGGGTCACTTCCTGTTACCACCGGGGGACGCTATGATTTAGGCTTAATATGAATGCATCGGAACGTTCAGGGCCACGCCCCCGTCACGTGCTCTGAAAATTTGAAGTTGCTAGGATCGACTATGTGAACGTGAGAGTCGTTCGAATTTAAAAGGCGAATTCGCCAAAGTTTCTCGAGCCCTAGACAATTGGTGCAAGAGACTTTTTTGTGTGTCTGCTCTACTTGCACATGTGTACCGATTTTCATGTTCCAACTCCATAAAAACCCCTATGGGGAGGGGTTTTTGAAAGTTTCAAGGGGGCGCTATGGAGCCATTTTGACCATTTATCGACGTGGCCCCCATCAGATGTTAGAGGTCGTCACCCTTGACCTGTGTATCAAACTTCATGTTGATACGACATTTTTAAAGCCATCAAAAAGCCAAACGTATTGTCTTGGCGAAAAATCGGAAGACGCGGCGCCGCCATACGGACGCCAATTATCGTAGCTTTACGGTGTTCGTAATGTAGCTTCACCAATGTGTTGTGGATATTTTAGAAGTGGAATGAAGACGATGGGGTCAACTATGTCATATTAGAACATGTAAACGTAAAGGGTGGCGCTGTGGAGGCCGTCAAAAAGCCAAACGTATTTTCTCGAAAAATTGTCAAAAATTGCCGCGCTGCCACATGTGCGCCGTTAGTCGTAGCCTCACAGCGTTCGTAACGTAGCTTCACCAAGTTGTTCTTTATGTTTTAGAAGTGGAATGAGGTTGATGGAGTAAATTACGTGAAATTGGTAAAAGTAAAAAGAAAGAACGGGTCACTTCCTCTTACCACCAGGGGGTGCTACGAGTAAGGCTTGATATGAATACATCGGAACGTTCAGGGCTTTCCCATCATGCTCAAAAAATTTGAAGTTGCTGGGATCCACTATGTGAACGTGAGATTCGTTTGAATTTAGACAGCGAATTCGCCAAAGTTTCTCGAGCCCTAGCGGCCACGCCCTTTGACCTAATTACATCAATTGTACCAAATTTCAAGTCGATCGGACGAAATCCCTAGGACGAGTTCGTTTTCATCAGAAAATACAAAATTCAAAATGGCCGACTTCCTGTTTGGAGTAGACAATTGGTGCAAGATACTTTTTTGTGCATCTGCTCTACTTGCACAAGTGTACCGATTTTCATGTTCCAACTCCATAAAAAACTCTATGGGGAGGGTTTTTTGAAAGTTTCAAGGGGGCGCTATGGTGCCATTTTGACCGCTCATGAACGTGGCCCCATCACATGTTAGAGGTCATCACCCTTGACCTGTGAATGAAATTTCACAATGATACGACTTTTTCAAAGCCATCAAAAAGCCAAACGTATGTTCTTGGCGAAAAATCGGAAGATGCGGCACCGCCATCAGACGCCGTTTATCGTAGCTTCACGGTGTTCGTGATGAAGCTTCACCAATGTGTTGTGGATATTTTAGAAGTGGAATGAAGTCGATGGGGTCAACTATGTCGTATCAGAACATGTAAACCTAAAGGGTGGCACTGTGGAGGCATTTGGCCACGCCCCTGGGCGGGGACCACATCAGATGTTAGAGGACACCAGCCTTGACCTGTGTATCGTTTTTCATGATGATACAACTTTATTAAAGCTGTCAAAAAGGCAAACGTATTTCCATGGCGAGTGATCAAAAAATCGCAGCGACGCCACACGGGCGCCGTTAGTCGTAGCCTCACGGCGTTCGTAATGTAGCTTCACCAAGTTGTTCTTTAGGTTTTAGAAGTCGAATGATGTTGATGGAGTAAACTATGTGGCATCAGTTAATGTACGAAATTTCAAGTCGATCGGACGAAATTCCTAGGACGAGTTCGTTTTTAATCAGAAAATCAAAAATTCAAAATGGCCGACTTCCTGTTGGAAATTCGGCTTCCTGCCAAGAGACAATTTTGTTTGCCTGGGTATGGTTGACGTGTACCGATTTTCGTTGAGGTACGCCAAAGTTGGCGATTTTCCCTATGGGGATTTTTCAACTTTGTAGGTGGCGCCATTCAGCCATTTTGCATGCAACGTGTGCGAACACCCCAAAATATCGAATTTCGGGGTGGGCCGCAGGAATGTACAAATTTATACAACTTTTTAATGGTGGGAAAGGGGCGAAAATTGGGAAACCAGATGTTCAGGAATAATAATAATAATAATAATAATAATAAACACTACAGTTTCAATAGGTCCTTTGTGGACCTGTTTCACAGTCCGCTCGGGCCCTAATAATAAACACTACAGTTTCAATAGGTCCCTTGCGGACCTGTTTCACAGTCCGCTCGGGCCCTAATAATAAACACTACAGTTTCAATAGGTCCCTTGCGGACCTGTTTCACAGTCCGCTCAGGCCCTAACTAGAAGTCGCAGCACCAGGGGGCCCATCAGCACACCGGAGAAGTCCCAGACAACCATACCAAGACCCCGGGGATCCCGCAGCAACAGCAAGCCAGTGACTGACCATTCCCAATGTCTGAAAACCAGAGGGGCCGGGCCCCACCAGCGATGCCATAAAGTGTGTTTCCACCCTTAGACCCTATTACTATATTTCTCCAATCCCTGACTCGCCCTACATTGTGCATGCGTGCAACCCTGAGTGTAGTGTGGTGCATTAAAAGTTGGATGGGCAGTAGTGGTGGCAGGGTGGAGGGTTGAAGGACCACAGAGAATGGGTACTCTGCAGTCCGCTCCAACCCAAATCCCCCTAGCCAACCAAGACCTTCCATCCAAAGTGTGAGTGTGTGTGCTGCATTAAAAGTGGAGAGTGGGAGGATGCAGCAGGAGGGAGACGAGGAGGACACAGTGCCACAAAACACTGCAGTCCGCCCCACCCCACGACCAACCGCCCCCCCCCACACTGCCACTTGCCCTAATTGATGTGTCCCTGTATGTGCCTTAAAGTGTACAGTGAATTGTGTGGAGTGTGAAGTGCGCAATAAGAGGCAGTCTGGTGCGGGCCCGGCCCAAGGTGACAGAGCCAAGGGGAGGTCAGTATGGATGGAAATGGTACTGAAGCGCGGAGCCACCAGAGCCGAAAGGCAAAGGAACCCGGGAGAACACCAACGGACCAACGGGCACCACAAACACCACGACCCCCAGGAGCCGCTAGACTAGAGCTGCGCCCAGATGGCCGATGGGGCCCGACTACCGGCCGGCAGCCCGCAGCAGCCCTCCCAGACAAGGGACAGGGCCACCTCCAGGAGGCTTAAAGCGCAGGCGCCTACGCCATCCCCGCCTACGCCCATCCAGCCGCAACATCACCTCCACTCCCCTCCACTTCTACTTCCCAACTCTGCACAGGCCCCGGAATCAAGGCCTCCAGCCAGCACCTATTGGTTCTGGCCTCCCTCACCAATAGGAGCCCGCGAAGAGCGAGCTGGAGCTCACCCCCGGAGAGGGCCCACCCGGCCCCCCAGCCCGCCCCAGGCAACGGAGGGCCCCCAGCCCCCCGAGGGGCGGGGAGGAGGGGAATAGGGTCGCAAAGGAGCCGGCAGGGAGGAGAGGGTGGACGAGGAGGGAGGAGGCAGAGAGGCAGGAAGAGGGGCGGGGGAGCAACAGGAGGGCCAACCCACCCCAAGCCCCAGGGCCCTCCGCAGTGCCCCAGGAGCAACCAGCAGCAGCCACCCCCAGGACCCCAGAGAGAGCATGAATCCAGCAGCCCAAGGGCTCAGAAGGTGAGACACTGGATACAACCAGCCTCCAGGAGGAGGAGCAAAGGCCAGGTAGGCTCAGCAAAGCGGAGAGCAACCCCAGGGGTAAGTGGAAGAAGAAGAAAGAAAAAAAAACAAAAAAAAACAAACAAAACAAAAAAAAACAAAAACAAAAAACAAGGACACCTCAAAAAGGAAAAGTAAAAAAATGAGAATAAAAAGTATGAATAATTACAATACACATTGACTTGGAGCGAAAAAAATAAACAGCCAGGGAACAAAGTGCTGACAAAAAGAAAAGGGGAACATCAAACATAGACCAAACACATCGACAACAATAAGCTAACAAACTAAGCAAACATATAAGACAAACTGATTTACACAGAACAAGAACAGAGATAGATGGGGGATAGGAAAAAGGGAAGAGAGGAAAGAAGAGAAGGGGAGTATGAATTTGATAGACTTATTTAGAGTGGTATGTTAAGGGGGGAGGTTTTCATGGTTCCATACGTGGTTTTGGTTTGGTAGATTTTGTTTTGGGTTTAAATGAATTAAGATTTTGTTCCAAGTATCATTAAAGGCAGACATATTATTCCTTTTGCGAGCAGATATTTTTTCAATTGAGATGTATTCTGTGAGAGAGTTGAACCAATGGGAAATGTGGATCAAATTTTTAGTTTTCCAATTTTGGAAGATTATTTTCTTTGAGATAGTTAGAGAGACCAATAATAGATTTTTGTATTTTAGAGGGAAAGTGATTTGTGTGGTGTCTCCTAGTAGGCACTGTGATGGGGACAATGGGATTCTGCAGTCCAAGAAAGTGGAAAGATTGTCAGTGACAGCTGTCCAAAAAGTGCAAACTGGATGACAGACCCACGTGGCATGCATTTAGTCTTCTGTGCTACCCGCTGTGCATTGTGAACAGCGGGTAGCGGGTAGCGGGTTTTTTGTTTTGTTTACATGGGGCAAGCGATGATTTAGTGATTTTGTTGGTTTTCCACCAGGCTGTCAGAGTTGTGTGGATTGTAGAGTATTTACAGTAGCTCAGCTTTTGGATTGACTGTGGTAAAAAGGGAAGGTGTGTGACTGATGTTGTTTTACATATACTTTGTTCTAAGGCTAGCCAGGGGATATTGTGATTTTGCTTTTGTGTCCATTTGAATAAATATTGCAACTGGTTTGAGAGCAAGTGATATAGAAAATTTGGTGCTTCTAATCCACCTTGTGATTTTTTATTTTGTAGTGTTGAAAGTGATATCCTTGGTTTTGTATTGTTCCAATAGAATTGAGTAGTCAATGAATCTAGTGTTTTAAACCATTTGTCGGTAGGGGTGGTGGGAATCATTGAAAACAGGTAAGTGATCCGGGGCAGAATTTTCATTTTTATTGAGGCTATTCTTCCAATTAGGGTGAGTGGTAATTTCGTCCAGCGTTTGAGGTCCTCTTCTATCTGTTTGATTAATGGGGTGGAATTGAGATTGAATAACTCTGACAGCCTGGGAGAGATGTTAATTCCCAAATATTTTATATTGCCAGTGTGAAGTGGAAGGGAGTGACTTTGGGCTGCAGAATCCCAGGTGTCTTCTGATAATGGTAAAATAGTTGATTTATTCCAGTTTATTGAGTAGTGAGACATGGTGGAAAAGTTGTTAATGATATTGAAAGGTTCCTGTAGTGATACTGAGGGGTTCTGTAGATATAAGAGGAGGTCATCTGCATATAAACTAAGCTTGTGTTGTGTATTGGCGTCCTCAATTCCTTTGATTTTTTTATTTTGTCTTATAGCTGCTGCAAGGGGTTCAATGAAAATAGCAAATAGAGATGGTGAGAGTGTGCATCCTTGCCTGGTTCCCTGGTGAAGTGTGAAGTTAGGTGAAATAATCCCATTTGTGATTATTGTTGCCTTCGGTGCAGTATAGAGAATCCTAATCCAGTGGATGAACAACTCTCCAAAGCCAAATCTGTACAGTGTGCTAAATAAGAAGGACCAATTAACTTTGTCAAAAGCTTTTTCGGCGTCTAATGATACAATTATTGTTTGATTTGGCTGATGTTGGGATAAATTGATTAGGTTAAACAGTCTACGAGTGTTGTCTGAGGCATGTCTATTTTTAATAAATCCTGTTTGGTCCGGGTGAATTAACAGGGGGGTGACTCTTTCTATTCTGGATGCTAGTGTTTTGGTAATAATTTTTAGATCTGAATTAATTAGTGAGATTGGACGGTAGCTAGAGGGGCATGTTGGATCCTTATTTGGTTTTAATACGAGTGTTATGACTGCTGTATTCATATGGGTTGGTATGGTGGAGGTCGTTTTGATTTCTGTTGTGACTTTGAAAAATAGTGGTGATAAGATATCCCAAAAATGTTTGTAAAACTCAGCTGGAAATTCATCAGGACCTGGTGACTTATTGTTTGGCATCTTATTAAGAGCTTGATTGAGTTCTTGAATAGTGATAGGTGCGTCCAAATTATTTACTCCTTCCTTGGGTAGTGAAGGTAGTTTCAAATTGTTAAAAAAATTGTCTATTTCTGATTGGTGGGGGTCGTGGTCTGAAGAGTAGAGATTGCTATAAGAATTATAGAATACATTATTTATTTCCTGTGGGTTTTGTGTGATGTTGCCTATAGGATCTATTATTGATGGTATAAGTGTTTTTTCTTTCTTATGTTGTAATAAAGTTGCTAGGAATTTGCTTGATTTATTACTATATTGAAATTTTTCATATTTTAACTGTTGAATAAGAAAATCTGTTTTCTTGTGTATGATAGTTTCAAGTTCTATTTTGAGCAGTCTCAATTTATTTTGTATTTCTTCACTGGGATTATTGGCATTTTGATTAGTTAGGTGTTTAATTTGTCGTTCCAGATTGTTTTCCAATTTCTGTTGCTCCTTTTTCTTATGTGATGAGTATGATATAATTTTACCTCTGATTACTGCTTTGCCAGTTTCCCATAACAATGTTGGTGTGATTTCTGGAGAGTCGTTTATCTCCAGGAAGGATGCCCACTCTTTTTGGATCATGGAGGTAAAATCAGGATCATCTAAGAGAGAAGTATTGAAACGCCATCTTGTTGGAGGTTTGATCGGTGATTGAGTATTTACTAATAGTGAAATTGGAGCGTGGTCATTAATTATGATTGAATGGATTCTGTTTTCTTGGATTCTTGTTGCATGAGTGAGTTACTTACAAGGAAAAAATCAATCCTGGAGTATGATTGATGCACAGGGGAGAAATATGAGTATTCTTTCAATGATGGGTTCCTTCTTCTCCAACTATCGCAAAGTCCATAATTCTCCATATATTGTTTTATTATATCTGTGGAGTGCCAGTTTCTTAGGTTGCTTGATGTATTAGAACGATCAATTGAGGGATTAATGACAGTGTTAAAGTCTCCAGCCAATATAACATTTGTGGAATCACACAATAAAGGGAAGAAGCTATGAAAAAAGGTTGAGTCATCCTTGTTGGGGCCATAAATGTTAGCTAGGGTGAAGGTAGTGTCATTGATAGATACATTAATGATGATAAATCTTCCTTCTGGATCAATAATAGATGAGTTGTGGATAATTGGAATATTTTTACTTACTAGAATTGAAACACCTCTTTGTTTACTGTTATAAGTTGATAAAAATATTTTATCATATTGTTTATTCTTTAGGTATTGTTGTTCTGAATGTGTTAAATGAATTTCTTGTAGGAAACATATGTCTGCCTTCAATTTGATAAGATGATTAAAGATTTTGTTTTTTTTTGTTTGATTACGAATACCACGTATGTTCCATGTTATTAAGTTCAGAGTTTGTATGATGAAAAATATACAAGTCTCATTTTAAATAGAGGATGAAAGCTAAATGATATGATGGAGAGAAGATCAATGGAGCCCAGGAGAATTGGAATGGGGGGGAGGGGTAGAGAGTAGAAGAGGGAGAAGAAACAATGATGTCACTTTACAATAGAGACGTGAACATAGGACAATAAATAAAACAAAAACAACAATACAGACAATACAAACATAAACAAGAAGATTAACAAATTTGGAAAGGTCAGACATTACACAATGGAGTAGAGCGTGAGTAATCAATATTCCGGTCGATGTTGATTTCACATATATTATGGTCCATATAGTCTATTAATTGTTAATACTGCAGTTTAATATTAACTCTTTTCTTTTTTTCCAACATGATTTGATTCGTTTTGTTCAGTTAGAAAAGCCATGGTGTAAGTGTTATGCTTTTGAACAGCTGTCCATCAATGTATAGTCTGTCACATACCAGTGAAGCACGCTTGTTGTTTTTCCGGTTTTCCTTTAGTAATGGGTACAGTACTTTACGGCGTTTGTTGATTTCACGGGGGTATTGATCGTTTAGTCCAAATCTTGTGCCTTTGAGTTCCTTTCCTTGGCGTTTAACCAGCTCCTTCTGTTTGAAGTGTTCAAATTTTGCGATGATGGGCCTTGGTCCGTTATCTGATCGTTTGCCGAGGCGATGAACTCGGTGAAATGTAATGTTTTGAACCGTGTCACGTGGGAGTTTGAGCTGAGTAATCATGAAGTCTTTAATTTCGGATTCTGGGTTGTCGGGAGTTTTTTCAGATATGCCAGAGAAGATGAGGTTGTCTCTCATGGATCGAGTTTGTATGTCCAGAAGGTTTTCTTTCAACATTTTGTTTTCTCTTGTGACGGTGTTCATCTGTTCAGTGAGTGTCTTGACGGAGGTCTGTAATTCGTGGTTTGTTTGTTGCAGGGAAGCTATGTTATTATGCGCAAATTCCAGGCTGTCACGTATGTCGGCAACTTCTTTGTGTAGTGACATTAATTTGTCCAGCTTTTGGTTAATACTCTCAAGGAGACTAACCTGTATTTCGGTTGCTTGTAGGTCGTTGGTGTCTGTAGAGGAGTCCCTCTTCTTCTTTTTCGGGTTGGGTGTGGAATCCATGCTGTTCTGCTGGTTGTAGGCGTCGATGAAATCTTCCAAGTCCGTTACGGTCACCACTGTCAGGATCGTTTGTGTTTAATAGTTGTAAAGTAGCGACTTATGAATGCGATCTGATCCGCTTTATTGTTTAACAGCTCAAAATTAGTTTTGCTTGTTGTGTTTTTCAGTCGTGTCTCTCAGTTGCTGGGCGCCGCCATGTTGAATCTCGCTCTCTGGTCCGACTCTCGTGATGCGTTCCGTCACACTGCCATCCGCTCCCCTGAAAATCTGAAAAGACTTGACAAATAGCTCCTGTACAGAAATAAAATTTGAAGTTATCACTCATGCCCATCCAAATATTTCCATATACAGCACATGTGATATCGCTTTGGCCGGGAGAGCATCACCCTCTGCCGCAGGAGGCTGTGGCACGACATGGTGTGAAGAGAAATTATCATCTCATTACAATGTAATAATCTTTAAACCTTGACGTTACTTAACAGCTACACATTCCTACCTGTGTTACAATACCAGGATACAGGCATCCGTCATACTTAACGAGCACCCATTGCCCAACTCCAGTAGAGTCCCTATTTTCCGTCTCTTGTTTGAGAATGACTTCTTTTGGAGCATAGCAATCACATGTAAGCTTACAGAAGCATGAGACATCCCTCACTCTGATCTTCCCTGGTTCTGTTGCAATAAGCTGAAAAAAACCCAACAGAAAAATATATGAGAAACGTTGCACATTTATTCAGTGAACATAATGGGAATCATCATAATCTGATTGTTTACTGAGTGATACCTTACCTGATGTACTTTCAGAGTGCCCTGCACTGTCTTCAGTGATGGGGGCACTAACTCTCCAAATGTTTCAATGTCCTCTTCAGTCATCTTGAAGAGTTTCACTGAACTCTGCTCTGACAGGTTGTGCAGCAAGGCTTCAGCATCAGGTATGTCCGTTCCATAGGCTACCAGCCTGTCGGCAAGATTTTTCAGTGCTCCTCCAACGCCGTCTGGAGCACCTTTCCCGTGTGATGCCTCTGTAAAATTCCAGGTCATAGACTTGAAATCCTTTATGAAAGGCACTGTGGATGCCAAATACAAGGAGACCTGGGGATGGCGGGAGAGAAAGTTGAAAATGTTGAAGAGGTGAACCTTGAAACGTGGCAGGTCGTTCTTTGTTTGCTCCACCAGTTTTTCTAGGCTGGCCGCTTTCGTTTCCAGAGTGGTGTGCTTGCCTTCAACCTCAGTACCATCAGGAGATTTTTTCCAGTATGGTGATGTTTTTGTCACCCACTCATTCCATCTCACGATGTTGTTCTTTGTGGCTGGATCCATCAACTAGGTGTTGCAACGGTTATACGCGCAGTTGATGTTGCTCAAGTCACACACAGTTAATGTGACCAGGTCTGCTGGCTTATTGGAATCTATTAATCCAAGCTGCTGCAACTTCTTCACTTTGGATGTGAAGTTTTCATGTAGTTTGCAGGCACAAGTCTCCCTTTCCTGTATTTTGAGCTCACAATCCAGAATGGATGATGCTTGCAGAACTGTGAGCGGGAAATCTTCATAGAGGGATTTTCACGCAGAAAGACCTTGTGGAGATTCTCTAGTGTGTCAGTCAGTGACCTCTTCCTAAAGATTGCGCCATTTCTCCTGATTTCTCCAGTTTTTCCATTGATCATGTCGTCTCTGTGAAGGAATGTATGGATCTGCCTTCTCATGTTGTGGCGTCTGTTCTGTGTAACCTTCCTTTTGTCTGCCAGCTTCCTTTGTGTCTGATGCAGCCCTGAGAGAGATATATGTATAATCTTGTGTCAAAATAAGATTTACGACCTAGTGATTTATGACCCCCCCCCCCACCCCGCCATGTGACAGTCATGTGACACGTGACAGTCATGTGACACGTGACAGTCATGTGGACCCCCCCAACATGACACATGACAGACATGTGACCTATGTAAGACAGACCATATGATATTAATATGAGCTCATAATATTATTAGACACTTTGAATTAATTGCGGGGTGGTGTCTTGTGGAAGACAGCTCTCTTATAGTACTTGACATCCCATTCCCCAGACCTATGTATGAAAGAACACATTATGAGTAGTAGTAGCCTGAGGATCAATGAAAAGCAAAGGGGGTGTGGACTACTCCACACCGCTCTTTATTAAGAGCGGCGTTGTTGCATACAGCATTGAGATCACCATGCCTCGATACAAGACTCGCACCAATTCTAAAGACACCCTGAAGCAGGCAGAGTGTGAAGAGGAGCAGCAGCAGCATACAGGCAATCTGGTTCCTGATACCGATGAGAAAGAGTTGCAGAATCTCAGACCAGTGACCATGTCACTGATTTGTGAGACCCCAGTCACCATCTACCATGAGCAAGGCTCACTCACAGATGCTCCGAGGAAATGCATGGTGTTTCTATGTCGGACGCAGTCTCCCCCAAACAGTTCTCTGAGTGAGGAGTGGTCTTTAGAACCGTGTGGACTGCGAGGACATTGGGGTTATGTATTCAAGTATGAGACGGGGGAGCTGTGGTTGTATCAGAGGGATGAAGGTGGAACACTGGGAAGCGACATAGCCACGCTGACCTCAAACGACTGGGCCGTGTTGCAGCTGGTGATACCGGGTCTGTGTCTGAAGGGTCATTCAGTGGATCAAGAAGTTCCTATACCCTCAAAACAAGCCCGAGTGGAGAATCCCGGCAACGTGAGTCAACAAAAGATCTTGTGCAGCGCAGTCTGGCAATCAAAAATCTCTGTCTCAGGTCGATGGTTCTTCCGAGCCAGTCTCAGGACTTCGCAAGGGCCCACAGACGACTTTGTCTTGGAGTGTTTTAATTCAGACTGCGGCGTATTCCGCACGTTGATTGCCATCCCGATTGGTGTGTGGAAGGAAAAGATGGAAGAAATAGGAGGCGTCATTACGTCTCTGTTTCGCAGCTGTCGTAACTGGAATGACGTGGTAGCTGTAAAAAAACAGTTATCCTTCTAGACCCCTCCCCTCTTTACAATAAAAGGAGAGACGGTTGTGGGAGGACTGACAAAGCTTGGAAGACTGCAAACAGCATGGACACCATCAGACGCTCCGCTCGAGAACAAATGGCTACCTTATTGACTCCCCTACGGGAGCTCAGTCCCTCTCCATCAGCAGGCTACACATCTGACTCGGGTAATGAGGAGGGAAAGGACCTGGACTGCGATTGTCCACACAGCTTTTGCGGACAAGCGGAGCCCCATTCACCGGCTCAGCAGCACAGAAGCGGGGAACTAACTTCTCCACCGACACCACCTCCTGAAGGAGGGCGAGTGAAACCACACCGCTCTCCATCTGTACCTTTAAAGCTGTACAAGGATGATATCCTCACAGACATGCCCAGGGAAAATCCACCTGCGACCTGTCCATCTGACTCGAGCAATGAGGTTGAGGCGGCAGAAGAAACCTCACAGGTCATCACCTCACCTCTGACCCCACCTTCCTCGCCTCCATGCTCGCAGCCAGAGGGGGAAACTCTCAATGATGAAATTGACGGCTGGATGTCATTCAAAGTCATCAGCCTGGTAAAAGCAGCCGTGCTCCATCTGCTCAACTCTACCCTCTACAAGTACAGGGGCGAGCGCTGTTTTGGATGTCAGACCAACCATCCTAGCCAGAGAGAACACCCGTGTTTGGACGTGCTGGAGGATGACTTCTACCTGAACCATTTTCATGGTTTGATGAAGGTGTTGTACACCCCAAAATTCATTCCTTCGATCCAATGCATGTTGCTCTTGTACAACATTCAAGAGGATGACGGAAGAGTCAAAGCTGTGGCAGAGACTCTCTTGCACGAGCTGAAAGGGGTGAGAAAGATCCACGAGAGCATCAGTGACATGTACGAGGACCTGATTGCAAATGACTTTGGAGCCCTGAAGATGGTGTCGGAATGGTGGGGTGGGAACTGAGTCTTCCAGCTGCTAAAATGGGAAATTCCTGGAGAAGAGCGGTGGCGTATGTAAACGGGCAGACGTCTATTCATCAATTGACGGAGCTTTTAACACAAGTTATTCAGCGTCGAGTTTCACAGAAACATAGAGACACTGAGGACGATGTTGCAGTCCATCATCTGGAAATCATTCTGGACAGAGTGCGTCTTCAAGCCGGACATACAACCTGGGGAGAAATGGTGCAAACCATCGCGAGTATGAGCGCATCAGGATTTTCAGAGACTTTTGAAAAAATTGCAAAATACATGTTTCAAAAGTCCTTTGATGTAAAACCCAGTCATTTACTCACTCTGTATGCTTTGTTTGTGGACACGGTGACCCTCCGTTTGCAAAATAATCTGCCTGTAAATATTTTAGCCGAGTTGATGATTTTACAACATGTTATTCAAGTAAATTTGAATCAGTCTGTTTTTATTCACACTTTAAATATTATCCATTATTTTAACCCTCTGTCTTCTCAATAAAGGAAATTAAATCTGACGCCGTCTCGTGTGGTCATATTGCACACCCTCGTCACAATAAAAACAAATGAATAACCCTAAAACCTCACTAAAAGCTGAGAGTGAGCCGGAGGTAGGATGATGGAGAAACGGATCATGAAAAGAGTGTATTACAATCCGGCCCATCCGGGTAGCTTTGGTGGAGCAGAACGACTCCGTCAGGGTGTACAAGATGAAATGGGTAAAAAGTCAAACTTGAAAATGTCAAAGATTTTTTATCAGAACAGGATGCCTACACTCTGCACAAACCCGCCAGAACACATTTTATCAGAAACAGAGTTTTTGTTCCAAGGCCTTTAAACCAATTTCAAGCTGACCTTTGTGACATGCAAGCCCTGGCGGAACATAATGATGGGTTTAATTATTTATTAACGCCGATAGATGTATTTTCAAAAAAGGCTTACGTTCGTGTTTTAAAGAGAAAAACTGCCGCCGAGGTGGTGAGAGCCTTTGAGTCAGTCTTTAAAGAAAGTCAAATCCCGGAAAAGCTACAAACGGATGCTGGTAAGGAATTTTTCAACAAGAGTTTTGAAGCTTTAATGAAAAAACACAGTATTGTGCATTTTGCCACAGCCAGCGACCTGAAGGCCTCGGTCATTGAAAGATTTAACTGTACCTTAAAAACTAGAATGTGGAGATATTTTACTGCCAACAACACCAGACGATACCTCGACATTTTACAAGATTTGGTGAAAAGCTACAATCACAGCTATCATTCAAGTATAAAAATGGCTCCTATGCAAGTGACCTCTGAGAATGCCTCTCAAGTTTTTCAAAATCTGTACGGTACATTTTCTACCCGACACAGGGCTTCGGTCAAAATGAAGTTTAAACCGGGCGATCTCGTCAGAATCTCCAAGTTGAGTTTTACGGACGAAGTGTTTACGGTGGTCGATGGCATTCCTCGCACTCCTCCCGTGTACAAACTCCAAGATTATGACGGGGAAAGCATTGAGGGTTCCTTTTATGAGGCTGAATTGCAAAAAGTAAAGATGGACAAGAACAGGACTTATGCTGTGGAGGAGGTATTGAAACGACGTACGGTGCGAGGTGAAAAACAGGTTTTGGTACGCTGGAAAAACTGGCCAGAGAAATTCAACAGCTGGGTTAAGGCCTCTGATCTGAAACACATATAAAAAAAGCAGCTGCGGTGAAGGATTAGGATTAGTCATCATGGCGGCGGCGGCTGACGTTGGGTTTTACGTGACCCTCCGTCCAATGCCTGTAAAGAAGTGTATAAAGGTAACATCAGTTCTAGTTATACGGTGGACCTGGCCAAGGGCATCGAACTGACTGGAGAGTGGGTGGTAGGTTTGTGTGAAATCATCTACCCCCACACCTGGTATACTCTAAAAGCGGATCATGCCTATTTTGAGGTGAACAAAGTGACGGAGGAATCCCAGCCGTTGGTGATTCAAAAATTTAGCCGGGGAGGATACTATGACAAACCTAAAGAGCTCCTGGACCAACTTGTGCCTGCCCTCAGGAAATCTGACGCGACCGCCGGTGCTTCCTACAACAGCGTGACAAAGTGTATCGATTTTAAAGGCAATGGTCAGCACAGAATCCGCACATACGCCCCCTTGGCCTACATGCTAGGCTTAAAAGCGGGTGAGTGGTGGACCCTCTCCAACCGTAGCGCTCCCTACCCCTGTGACCTCAAAACCGGCACTTATAATCTGTTTGTGTACACAGACATCATTCAGTATCAGCAGGTCGGCGACAGTCACTCACCGTTACTGGGTGTCGTGAACGTTAAAGGTGATTTTGGAGATGTGGTGAGCATCAGGTATAATACCATACATTACGTACGTGAGATTAAAACGGATCGCAACAGGTTTGTGGACTTTGTCTACGGCAAGAGTATTGTGAAGCTTCACTTTAAACCGGCAGCCTCTCTACACCATCTGTAAAAAAAAAAAAAAAAAAAATGGCTCATCTGAGAGAGGATCCTCATCGTTTTATAAACTATTATGAAAGTCAAGCGGGAGGAGCTTTACCCGGTTTTTACGGAGCCCCCGTTATGTACGGTCGAGGGATAGGCTCCATTTTCTCAAAATTGTTCAGATTTGTGTCCCCTCTGCTGAAAAAAGGTTTTGCCATCGCCAAGCCTCATCTGAAATCAGCCGCGAGTCACATTGCCTCTGACGTGATAAAAGAAGCGACGGGAAAAATAACCCAAATGGGTAAAAATCAGGAGGGCTCAGGGGGGATTATGGTCTTATCACGTAGACTGAGGAAGAGACCCCCGGGAGAGCGTGTGCTCACAATGCCTAAAAAACATGGGGAACGTAAAAAGAAGAAATCAGTAGCGAGAAGCCGGTCAAAGAAGAGGAAGTCTACCGCTCAGTCCGGCGACATCTTTTAACCAGAGGGGAAAAAAAAAAAAAATAATAATTAAAAAATGGCCCTTTTGCATCAAAAATCACCCGAGTGCACCCTGGCAGAGCTGGATTTATTTTCAGCTCCTATGACGCAGTTGTCTATCGAAGATAAAACTTACACAGAGATTTTACCTCTGGCAGCCATTACAGATGGGGGACCCATAGAGTTTTTTATTCCTGGGGATGGTGAGAGGTATTTAGATCTGAACGATACCTTGCTGCATCTTCGCATCAAAATCACCAATGAGGATGGCACAGACCTGATAAACGACGCGGTCGTGGGCCCCATCAATTATCCTCTGAATACGTTTTTCAGTCAGTGCGATGTTGTTTTGGGGGATCGGCTGATTTCTCAGTCTAGCGCTACACATCCCTACCGAGCCATGATTGAAACCTTGCTCAACTTTTCTGGAAATATGCTCGAGAGTCAATTTAGTGCGGGGCTTTTTTACAAAGACACGGCAGGAGCTATGGACTCTATCGTCATTAACAACGGTCCTAACCGAGGTCTCACCGCTAGAGCAGCCCTATACGTCAATTCCAGGGAAGTACAGCTGTTTGGCCCCCTCCACACGGATATATTTTTCTGCGAGAGGTTGCTTTTGAACTCGGTGGACTTGAGAATCAAACTGAGCCGAGCCAGCGACGCCTTCTGCCTCATGGGACAGCAGGCCACCACTCACCGTGTGAGAATACTAGGGGCCTCGCTGTTTGTCAAAAAAGTCAACGTGTCACCAGCCGTCCGCCTGGGCCACGCTGTGGCTTTGCTCAAGGGTAACGCGCTCTACCCGCTGTCCCGCGTCAATGTGAAAACGTACTCCATCCCCGCCAATTCGCGAGTATGTAACCAGGAGAACCTCTTTTTAGGAGCCATGCCCAAATATGTGGTGCTGGGCATGGTGCACCATGAAGCTTTCACAGGGAGAAGAGACCTGTCGCCGTTCAATTTCAGGCACAACGACGTGGAATATCTGGCCCTTTGTCAGGATGGAAAACAGGTCCCGGCCAAGGCCTTTCAACCTCGGTTTGATCAGGGCATCGCGGTCAGAGAATTTTACAACATGTTTCTCGCCACGGGAAGACATTTGAAAGATATACCTCTCAGCATCAACCGCGCTGATTTTAATGACGGATACTCGTTGTTTGTATTCAATCTAGCCGCCGGTGAAGACAATGATGCTTTGTCTCCCTTAGCCAATGGGAATTTAAGACTGGAAATGAGATTCAGAGTCCCCTTGCCACACACCACCACCCTGATTGTTTACGCCTGTTACGATTCTATTCTGGAAATTAATTCTAAAAGGCAAGTGCTGGTAGATTACTACTGAAAAATGAATAATCATCAGCTGGAAAGTCTTTTGCACAGTCTGCTGGGAGATTTATTTTGCGGCGTGTGGGCCTCTGACCAGCTGCCGTTATTGAAGCAAACGTTTATCTTACCAGCCTACTTTATCGTCAACACACACCCATCTCACCTACCTGGCGAACACTGGCTCTCGATGACTCTGGAAGAGGACGGTGTAGCCACCTTTTTTGACTCTTTTGGATTCCCTCCGGACTTTGCTCATTACCCCTCCACCATCTTACAGTTTTTACAACGTCGTTCAAAGCAAATATTGTACCACCATCATCAGCTTCAGCACACCCTCTCCACTGCGTGCGGTCAACACTGCGTTTATTATCTGTGCCAGCGGGCCTGCGGAAGATCCATGGACCAAGTATTGTCTTTGTATTCTGACAATGTCGTACAAAATGACCAGACGGTATGTGACTTTGTAAAAAAATACAGAGGCTGTGTCAGAATTCAAAAGGCTGCCTGTTTTTACCAGCACACTTGCTCTCTACAAATGTTTAAAGATTGCTACCGTTTGTGAGTTTGTGTTTCATAAAAAAAAAAAAAATTGTCTGTAGACTTGAGAGTGTGACAAATAAAAAGCTTTATTACAAAATCACAGTTTTTACATTTCATTTAGGGAGAAAAGTTGATCCAAGGGTTTTTTCTCTTTTTTCTTTTTGAGCTTCGTATGCCCTCCCAAGCTGAGGTTTTAACTTCTTCATCCTCTGAGCCCTCCACCTCTTCTTCTTCTTCTTCTTCTTCTTCTCTCCCCTCTACTCTCTGAATTTTCTGCTTTCTCCTTGACGGAGTTTTGGTCAGGGGTTTGTTCATTTTTAAGCGGCGGTATTGTTCACGAGCTTGAGGATTATTCACACAAGACAGGGGAATGTTGAGGTCCGTCAGAGTATTTAAAAAACCTGTCCACCCGTGAGGGGCTGGGGATTGTTTATATGGGAGTGAGAGATTCTTAATTAAATCAATCATGTGAGAACCTATTATAGTATTCCCTTGATGAATAAATTCCCCTTTTGAGGTCCATCCCCGTCCGTTTTTAGACAATTTTTTGAGGATGTACTCTGCATTCTTGCGGTTGCGTGGGGGGAGGCTCTTTAACACCTCACTCATCACATCATCGCTCTCGTCACCCTCACGACGCTGCTCAGTTTCTCTCTCACGACGCTGCTCGTCGTCCGGTTCATTCTGCACAGTTAAAGTCACCCGTCGCTCATCTTTTTGACCCTGCCTCAAAAGTGTGAGGTATCTCTGCAGCAGAACATTGTATTTCTTAATTTTTTCATAAGGAGTCAATACTGGGGCGTCTAATATCGCTCTCATTTTCACATCTAAATCACTTTCAGCCGTTTGTCTGATGGACGAGTCGGGTTGAGTCAGTCGGTTTAATTGGTGGGGTGGTACGAGAAACATTTTTTGCGCCATCTTCAGAGTCTCCGATTAATCTCTCTTGAATAGTCCTCCAAAAAGGTTGCCGAGGATGGGTACGGCTGCCGACAGCAGAGGAAGAAGAAAACCTCCAGACTGTTTCATCAACGTCTGACGTTTACGTTTTAATCCCGCCTTTTTATCAGCCAGCAGTTTTATAATTTTTTTCTGTCTTTTTAGCTTCTTGAATTGTGAGGAAGACAATGGAACGTTACCTTTTAAAACATTTATCGCAATCTCGCACAGCGCTCTCAGAAAGTCCGGGGAGCCGTGGGCGAGAATGTCCCTGCGTTTCAGTGGGGTGGCGTGGTACAGAGCTTTGAGCAAGGGAGCATTTCTTCTGAGGCAGGCCGACATAATCCCCCCGCCCTACTTTGTTTTGGGAACATAAACAGCCGGCCACTGGTGAGGAAGTACACCCGTCCTCAATCTGTATGATTCTGAACAACCGGGTGTCAGGTCCAAGATTAAATACCCATGATGACCTTTAGTGGCATCCTCAAAACTTTCCAGAAAAAAGGCTTTTTGTGAAGGAAAAATTTGATGAGCCAAAATGTTAATTTGTAATTTATCTCTAGGGTTTTTAAACAAAACCAAATAGTTACTGGTTAGACTCATGGTACGACTGTGTTTACCCCTGTGAAATACATTTTGAGTCAGCATGAATACGCTCATATTTCTGTGATGTCTGTACTGTGTAAAGATTTTAACCACTTCAGGATGATCGGAAGCTTGGAAAATAACATCGTCTAGGATAATCAAGTGGGTTTGTTCGAGAGGAAACACATCAGGGTCGTCAAAAGTGTCAGGCAGTCCTTCAACAAATTTGATCTTTTTATTTGTCTTTTGCAGCTCAGTGTACATGGGTTGGAAAGAAGTATAAATCCACACAATATTATCAGGCACAGAATCTATCACATGTTCCATATTTTCCAAAACACTTTTTACAAAGTATGTTTTCCCGCATCCGCTAGGTCCCACAATCATACATGAAAAAGGTGTCCTAAATCTGGGGTCAAATTGAATTTCCTGCAGGCCGGTATGGTGTGACATTTTATATCCTAATAGCCAAAAGGCAAGGTTGTTCCGTCACTAAACAGACGCCGCTTGTCATACACCACACAAAACTTTTTGAGAAATGTAGAGTTTCTCAACTCAAACCCCTTCTTATTGCGCTTGATGGTGTGCTGAGGACTCTCTATGACATCCTCACGTGCCCCTCTGAGGTAGCCCTCCACCAACTCCGTGACGCTGTTAAAGTTTACCCGCTCACTGCATTCATGCGTCTGTCATTCAATGCCCTTGACGCGTAACACTACTTTTTTACGCTCTCTGGTCTGGTATGCGTAGCTTTTGGGTCCAGCGGCAGCAAATTCTTGAATGCTGTCCCCGTCCAGCTCATCCGTCAAATCCCCTAGATAATTATCTAGTTGCAGAGGAGTGTCCCCCTTTTTTACTACGTAAATTAAGCTGTCAGTATCATGGTAAAGGACATTTTCCCCCACTCGTTCTAAATAACTGTACAGTTTAAGACGTGCATAGGCGGTTGTGAAAGCCGCAATAAACACATTGTTGCTTCTGCCGGGAGGCACCACACAGCGCTCGTGGTAATTCCACTGGATCAAGGCAGTTTTGTCGCTGAGAAAATTGAAATGGTTAATTTTATATTGCCCTGAAAACATAAAGTTGAAAAATTGTTCAGGATCGCTGACCAAGGTGGTCTGAGTCATATTATTTCTCTGCGCAAACTTTCCCCAGAGACTGTTGAGACACAATTTAGCCACCTGTCTCTTGGCTGGGTTTACCTCAATGCGCTCAGCATCCAACTTGATACCCTGGTGGGCTTGGTAATCCCTGATGTAGCGCTCTCTGCTCTGCCGATCAGCCACCTCGGGTGGGTAACCTGACGCTTCCTGTTTGCCCTTGAGAAAGGTGTGCATGTACCCTACAAAGATGGAGTCGCTACGCCGGTCAAAGTGCCACACTTCAACAATCTGAGCCAGTCTATAACCCAGCTCTAGAGCCTTGTTGAACTCGACGGTGACCCAAACCCCCGACAACGCCCTGTCTTTGTCACTGTGTTTGCAAGGACCCATTTGGTGATTGAGTTCAGCGCAGGTACGGCACAGAGTAAAGAGTAATTTACCTCGAGATGTTTTGTAAGGTAACACGGGAAAAAGAGGCTTCTAGGAGGATAGACCACAGCCTTGATGAAACCAAAGTATTTTTGAGCCGCATCAAAGTTGCTGTGAATGATGGTGGGGTGATCGAGCGGGTAAGGAAAGCTGCAGTTGACATAAGGATAGAGGGATGTGACATCTACATAGTGCACTGTTTCGTCGGGTGCTGCCACGTACCTCAGTCTCACAGCACTTGTTCTACCACCAAAAAGAGCTTCACGAGGGGTGAGGGGGGAAGGAGATTGAAACTCCTCAAGAAACAACTTTAGCCCATCGTGTGATTTTTTCATATCCGTCCACTCATGTTCCCTTATGACGTGTGTGCGGACGTTGTAAACAGACTCTAGCGTCTGTATTTTGTCCTCGCTAGCCTGGTGCAGCTCTTCAAAGGGAACACCCCTCAAAGGGCAGGTGTTATGGAGCTGAAAACAAGATGGACAGCCGTGATAAAAGCAACCCTGAAACTCCCACACATGTGCTACACCATCAATTTCAGCGTACCCGTCTACAAAGAAAGGCCCGATTTGTTTCTCTCCCCTGTTTAATGCGTGTTGGATAAAGACATTTTCACTACGCGCGACCCATTCTAACAACTGAATTGAAGCATGAGAGTAGTTTTTGTGTTGACGTCGGTAGTTGTCGGGTGAAGGGATGGCCAGGGTTTTAGGCTCAAGGTAATTGGTGAGAAACACCTTCATGCAGGCTGAGGCGATGGTGATGCAGCTAAAGGGGTCCACGTTAGTGTCTTTGAGAAATTGATTTCTAAATCTGACACACCCCTCAGCTAAGATATCAACATCGTTGTGACAGTAGCGCAGAGCTTCTCTCTCAAAATCAAAGACGCCCTGACTCGCCTCTCTGTACCATGTGTAAAACTCTTCTCGCTGAGCCAGAGTCATGCGTTTTACACCATAATCAGACGGCTGTGGATAGGCTCCTACGTACTTTAGACGGCTTACCGTGCTAAAGCCGTGAGGAAAAAAACCCTTGGTCTGATGACTGAAACCTAACGCTTTTGGCATAGCGCTGAGACGCATGGTGAGGAAGGACAGGGAGTCTATGAATTTAAGCCGGTAGTCGACATCTGTCAAACTGAGAATTTTACTGCCCTGCATGATGAGTGAGGGCTCTATGCCCAGCTCTGTCATGGTTTTGAGAATCAAGTAGCTGTCAAACCCTTTGGCATTATGGGCAATAAGCGTCGCGCCCCTGAAAAGCGGTCTCCTGAAATGCAGGAGAAGGTCTCTCACACAGTCTAACCCATAAGATGACCATCGCTCACCCTTGAGCGTTTTGGTGCAGACTAAAAAAGGTACGTGCACACCATCTTGACCGACCAACGTTTCAAAATCGTAAAATATCAATTTTTTCTGAATACTCTGTGATTGGTGGCAGAGGTTGAATGTAGCAGCTGTGGTTGTTTGTGTCTGAGTCTAACGGTAATCTCTCACCGCATGTGGCATTTAACCTGCGGGCAAACGTGATCTTGAGGGGTCTTAGTATGAGCGATATAGTAGAATTTTTTACAACGCCGACAACGTTTCAACGAGTCACAAATACTGACGAACGCACCGTTTGAAGGTTTTTCTCTGGGTTCTTTGTGTCTATTAAAACACGATGGTGTTCGACACGTTCTGTTGCAGTCGGCGCAGACTATGGGCGCAAGCTGTTGACTTGTGCAGGGGGGGTCGTTGCAAACGGAGCAGTAACCTTTGCATTGATGCGTGTATAAATTCTCAAAGCCTCTGAAACAGTAGTAACAGACATTTGTGACGCCTAAAAAGCCCTTGAGATTTTTTATGCCATAATAATGGTTTTGCAATAAATAGAGGAAAAGTGGATGAGAACGATCTGAGAAATCAGTCTCAAATTGAGAGAGGGGTCGTTGGTCGGAGCCTCTGTAAAAAACAACAATTTTGCGTTTTAATACAGTTTCAAATTTACCAATGTCACTAAAGGTGACGGGGGTTTGAGTATTTAGACCGGCGAGGCGTTGTAACTCTCTGCCTCGTTCTGCAGCTTGGCTGTCTGTCAGGCGAGGTTCTATGAGATGAGCCAAATTGATGGCAAAGCAAAGCTGGTCGTTTCTATTGTGAACAACGTACAGGTGTCGTTTTTTCTTTTTAATTACTTCGCAGTCTAAAGATTTTTCTAACCGCCGTTTTCCACCACCGCGAGGATTATGTACTACCTGAACGACTAATTCCAGCTTGGCATCCGATACAATGTTACTGTTGGATCAAACGCTCGAGTAAATCTTCAAAAGCTGGTAGAATAGCGTTACCACCCTCGTCATCGATGGTCAGTACCACATGCCTTTGCACATTTTCCCCAATCAGTTCCAACTGTATCACATCGTTCCTTCTAACGTTGGCTCTGATGGCTTCAGACAAATCTAACAGAATCGACATTACATCTTGTTAAAATTGTGCAAGGTCAGGCACGTTTCTGGGAGGAGGAACGGTAAAAACATGCCTCATTTCAATATTATTGAAGCCATCACGACACACTGTTTTGATGCTTTTTGAACCCTCTGTCTCATCAGGGGAGGAGGGGGAGTCTGCTCCACTCACATTTCCAGCCCCCAGTTGAACATGTTCCTGATCAGAATCGTGATTCATTTGCTGGATATGTAGGATAGCTTCTTCTAGTGGTTGGAAATAATTAGCGTCAGATTTTTCTACAGGTGAAACATTAGTGTCAGAGAGGGTTTGGCTTATTGATAAAGAATTGGATGGTGGTGCAATTTCAACAGATTCAAGAGGAAGATTATTTAACTGTTCCACAGCACTCAATACTTCAGAGGGAATTACAGCAGCATTTTCATCGGTTGGAAGAAGGATTTGATTTAATTCTTCTATAGCTGTCAATAATTCAGCGGAAATTACAGCAGGGTTCATCTTTGTACAGCAATAGAAAAATATGTAAACAAAAACCCATAAAAAAAAAACAAAAAAACTCACACCTTACTCGCGTGGATTCATAGCTATATCATAAAGGCAAGCCGACAAATTCAAACTTATCTGCACAAGTTTTGCATTAATTTCCGCTGGGCTGACTCCGCTTGCTGCATCCATCTGATGAGTCACTTGTTGATTGTGTGTATCAGTCTGAGTGCCGATGCTCCTCTGCCTTGGCTTTGTGATGATGGTTTGAGTCGCAACCGATGTGGAGAACTTTTTAGGCCGCTGTGGAGGATCCACAGTTGGGGTAGAGGGTCGCTTTGCACCTCTCACTGGAGTAATTGAAGATGGACTCTTATCTGTGTGGAAAAAAAAGTCACTCTATTAATATAGTGATGGATGTCATGAAAAGATTTTTTATTATTATTATGTATTTATATTCCCTGGCACAATTTTGTGCCAGGGAATATTGCCGGTTCAATTTCATTTCACAAACATTATACAACAGAACTCAAACAAGAGCCCATGCACTTTGTGGAGAAACCCATATAACTCCAGCCAGTGGTGGCGGTAATGCGCCAATTTCTTGTTTGCCGATAGTACAAGAAGAAGCCCTTTTTTTTACCACCCTCCCGGAATAAACGTCACAGGAAGGGACGAATGAAAATACGGAAATATCTCATCAGTTTGAAATTGTGAGCGGCTTCAAGCCGGTAAGTCATGGTCTTTTTAAATAATAACTTAAAACTTACCACGCTGACGGTTGTTGTTGCTTCCATCGTTGGTGCTGCTGCGGCCGATGGTGGTGGTTGTGTCTGCGGCACCTTCTGCGGATTTTCTTCCCGGACCGTCGGAGCAAAGTGTGCTTGTTAGCGGAAGAACCCGTTTAGGTCGCCGCAGACGGTTTGTTGTTGTTGACTGGTGTTGAAAATCGTCCTGCTCCGTGATGGTGTCAATCTCATCGCGGAAAACAGCTGGGTTTTCGGCACGGCTCAGACGCTCCGAGGCTAATAAAAAATCTGTCGGTTAGTTTGAGAGAGAGAGAGATGGAAAGAGTATAATATATTGTTGTCGCTGTCAGACATGACGTTAAAAAAAGAAAGATAAAAGGCATACCAAAGTCTGACTGGGTGAAGTTGATATCACCAAATTCAGCGGATGTCACTTGAAGAAAAGACAGACGACCAAACCGATATAACTGGCAAAATCAAACAATCGAACCTCCAATAAATAAGTCATTATTTACCTGGATAGTTGGGCTCCTGGTTGGGAGATGGGTGGATCTCTGCGCTCACTTTCTTTTCTAAAATAAGCAATGGTATATTTAAAAAAAAAAAAAATCTAGTTTAAGTAAAGAGTGTAGTTAGGATTTTTTTCATACCGCAATTCATCCTGACAACAGTCTTGTACTGTGGTTGAATGGAGTGTCTTCCATGTGTCTGGGGATACTTATACCCAAAAAAGACGCAAGTACATAAAGAGTGTGTGTGTGACAAATCGAGCCTACAATAAAGTAATCATCCTGGCAACAGTCTTGTACTGTGGTCGAATGGAGTGTCTTCCATGTGTCTGGAGATACCAAAAGATGCAAGTACATAAGGTGTGTGTGTGTGTGTGTGTGTGACAAATTGCGCCTTCCAGGCCTACTATAAAGTAATCATCAGTTAGAGACCTAACTAACTGATCACTTATTCATGAGGAGGTCATCTGTGGGTCAGAGTGGGAACAATAAAGTAATTTTAGATGGTGACTGGGGTCTCACAAATCAGTGACATGGTCACTGGTCTAAGATTCTGCACCTCTTTCTCATTGGTATCAGGAACCATCTCTTAAAGAAACGTCGTAAACATTATCCACACCCCCTTTGCTTTTCATTGATCCTCAGGCTACTATTACTCATAATGTGTTCTTTCATACATAGGTCTGGGTCCTGGGATGTCAAGTACTATAAGAGAGCTGTCTTCCACAAGACACCACCCCGCAATTAATTCAAAGTGTCTAATAATATTATGAGCTCATATTAATATCATATGGTCTGTCTTACATAGGTCACATGTCTGTCATGTGTCATGTTGGGGGGGTCCACATGACTGTCACGTGTCACATGACTGTCACGTGTCACATGACTGTCACATGGCGGGGTGGGGGGGTCATAAATCACTAGGTCGTAAATCTTATTTTGACACAAGATTATACATATATCTCTCTCTGCCCTGCATTATTTGCTTCAAGACGTTTTATTTTTTTTCTCAGATTGTCGAGCTCCTTGTTTTTCTTCTCGAGCTTTGTCAGTGTGATCTTCAGTTTTTTAGTTAGCTTGAGTTTTTCCTTTGTGGACATTGTTCTTTTAGGTGTTGATGTCATTGGACCAGAGGGTGATTGTGTTGCATCACTAATGGTCTGAGTTCCTCCGGTTGATGGCGTGTCCTCCTGGAAGAGCGTGAGACAATGATTGAGTAAAACAAAGTGTGACTGACTGAGTGAGTCAGAGAGTGAGTGAGTGACTGAGTAAGAAAGTGAGTCAGTGAGTGAGTGAAAAAGTGAGGAATGACACTGATGGAGAGGGCAGCAAGTGAGTGATCGATAGGTTGATTGGGTGAGTGCTGAGATATAAAAGCAATAACACCTTATTATAGGATTGTGCAATCCTGTCATTTTCGTCCCTGGGCTGTAGCACTGGTCTGGGCTGTAGGAGTTGGTCATCTGTGCCGGAGACATCAGATGGGGGGCTGTCGTTCAGAATTGCCTGGAGGCATTTTTTCTTCTTCTTGTACCTCTTTGAGTTTTCATTCCACTTTGCTCTTTGTTTTTTATTTTGCTGTTTAGCAGTTAGCTCTCTGATAGACTTTAACACATTCCTTACAATTGAATTGCAACTTTATGTTTTCTTCTCCCATCTCTCTCTCTCTCTCTCTCACTCTCTCTCTCTCTCTCTCTCTCTCTCTCACACACACACACACACACACACAAACACAGTGACCTCCACACCTCCATCGCTCTTATCTGTGATGTGTTTATGGACCCCAGAGAAGAAAAAGAAGAAAGCCATAAAACTGGCTCTCAGATGTGAAAACACTCAGATTTTGTGTATGAAGTTCTCTATGTAATGTAAAATAAAAGATTATGAGTATCTAAACATGATATGAGTTGGATAAAAATTAGTCCTCAAATGAAAAGATGAATTTTGATCCTTTTTTGACCCCTGAAGCAGTATGTGTCACTGAGTTACAAGTGAGTTGTTTTAAGATAAATTCTATCATGGAGCCACATTGCTATCTAGTGGACAATGAAGGTAAATCTTCCATATAATCTTTTGATATTTCATCTGTGAACTTTATGCAAAGCTGTGTTCAAAGTTAATAACTTAGTAATTATAATCTATTGTTTTTCTTTGTTAGCATGGTTGAATTAATCCTGTTTAATCTTGTTTAGTTTGGTAAACTACATAATGAGATGCATTACATCTTAAAGTTGTGTGATAATAATCTGCTTATAACATTTGCTGAAAACTGGTGATTATCAAATGTCTCATCACGTGCTTAACACTAAGGTAATAATTTGTTTGGTTTACAGTGGGAAGTGAATATGTGATTCATAAGTTAACGAGTAGATTATATTCAATTCACTTACATATGAATTAAAAGTGAAACGAGAGGAAGAATCGTTTAACTCCTCCCAATTCCACCACTTCTCAAGAATAATAGAAAACCAAAAATCTCCAGACTTCAGTTGTCTTTTAGCTGTTGTCTTCCGTTTTTTTCCGGTCTTCATCTATGTCTCATTAGTTCTTTTTTTATTCTCGCTCTCTGTTATTTGGTTATGTCTACGTGTTAATTTTGAACATCTGATCAGTGAAGTTTAGTCTAAAAAGCAACAGTGCTTTCATTTCAATGTTTTCATTTCTTTTATTTGGAGTTAACGTTAAGACGATACCCTTCTGGCCAAACGAGATTTAATGAATGTATTATCTGAATAATTTGTACAACACCATGTGCCACCGAAAGCCAGTCAGCGTCCAGTAGGGGCGGCAGTAGTTCAGTCTGTAGTGACTTGGGCTGGGAATCGGAGGGTCGCCAATTCAAGTCCAGGTCGGACCAAAATGTGGAGAGTGGACTGGTAGCTGGAGAGGTGCCCGGGGCGCGGCAGAGCGCTCCACTAT
Organism: Synanceia verrucosa; assembly: GCA_029721515.1. Taxonomy (NCBI): domain Eukaryota; kingdom Metazoa; phylum Chordata; class Actinopteri; order Perciformes; family Synanceiidae; genus Synanceia; species Synanceia verrucosa. Next base: position 28,340,901 of record CM056554.1, on the reverse strand, counting down.
GGAAGCTTTGAGCTGAACAGACATCCAGATTCTGCTCCGTTCAGTCTGCTGGAGTCTGTGAGCATCTTTATAATGCAGACACTGGAGACTATGACTGTGCAATATGGTCAAAATGTCATATCCTATAACCTCTTCAATACAAGCCACACCTACGACCAGCTTACACCCACAGAGAAGCTAACGTTAGCATCAGGCTAATACGCGCTACAACAGTAGCTAAGTTAGCAAACATTACATATTTCATGAAAATAATAACTCCTTCCTAAGCTAAACAAATAATTACCTGTCCAACAGAAAGAAAGAAACTTCTGCATCACTTTTCAGTCCCTTCAGATGTCTCAGTGTCTCCACCGATGTTCACTCTGGTTTGTCCTCTTAGCTTTATCCAGAGTTTTGTCTTTCAGTCTTTTCTTCCTCCCTCTTTCTTCTCTTTGTCTGTTTAGCATGATGAGTCGTCAGAAGTAACACTGAAGTGGTATTTTTGGCTGCATTTTCTCTGACATTGTTCCCTACAGAAGGGATTTCCCTGCTATCTCTGTATTTCTGCAGATGAACTGTGTGTTTGATATTTCCAGCAACAGCGGGGAGGAGGGAGGGACATGAGCAGAATGACACGTGATTGGTTCTCTCATCTCGCTCTGAGTGTCAGTTGATTGGTCAGAGTTTTTACAGTCCTGTAGCTGCCACAGAGGTCTGATTCTTTCCCTTCCTTTTTCTGAACACATCATGTATTGACTGCTCTCAGGGTAGAAGGAGCATTTCACCCAGTAGAACAAAAAGTGTTTCTGAACAGCATCATGGATTGCAGCTTTAATATCTAAAAAGTGTGGTTTATGCTACATCACACATTTTCAACATTCAACTTTTATATTAATTTCACACATTTTCAACATTCAACTTTTATATTAATTTCATACATTTTCAACATTCAACTTTTAAATTGAATTAAACAAATTATACATTCATATTTTCAGCATTAGCAGATTAGCTTAAGCTAAGCAGCATTCAGCATGAGCAGCGTAGCTTCAGCTGACAGTATTCCCACACATTTTCAGTAGGAAATGCATATTTTAGTTGTTACTGTATTAGTTCTTGGTGAGTGGCACTCTGGGTTTATTTGCATAACCTGGGAATAAATCTTCAGTCAAATCTGCTATTACTATGTCCAAATTCTCAGAGGCATCAATGGATTCTACATCTGTATGGGTGGATGAGTTTTGCTGCAGGAGATGACATCATAATTGGCCACGAGATGGAGCCAAGTTCGTTGGTAGTGGACCAGGAGTAGGTGGAGCATGAGTGGGTGGATCAGGAGTAGGTGGAGCAGGAGTGGGTGGACCAGGAGTAGGTGGAGCATGAGTGAGTGGATCAGGAGTAGATGGAGCATGAGTGGGTGGAGCAGGAGTGAGTGGAGCAGGAGTAGGTGGAGCATGAGTGGATGGATCATGAGTAGGTGGAGCAGGAGTGGGTGGAGTGGGAGTAGGTGGAGCATGAGTGGGTGGATCATGAGTAGGTGGCGCAGGAGTGGGTGGATCATGAGTAGGTGGCGCAGGAGTGGGTGGATCATGAGTAGGTGGAGCAGGAGTGGGTGGATCATGAGTAGGTGGAGCATGAGTGGGTGGATCATGAGTAGGTGGACGAGGAGTGGGTGGATCATGAGTAGGTGGAGCATGAGTGGGTGGAGCAGGAGTGCGTGGATCATGAGTGGGTGGACCAGGAGTGGGTGGATCATGAGCGGGTGGAGCAGGAGTGGGTGGCTCATGAGTAGGTGGAGCAGGAGTGGGTGGATCATGAGTGGGTGGACCAGGAGTAGGTGGAGCAGGAGTGGGTGGAGCAGGAGTAGGTGGAGCAGGAGTGGGTGGAGCAGGAGTAGGTGGAGCATGAGTGGGTGGACCAGGAGTGGGTGGATCATGAGTAGGTGGAGTAGATGTAGGTGGAGCAGGAGTGGGTGGAGCAGGAGTGACGTAGTTAGTCACACCTCTCAGAATGACCTTCACAATTCAGGTGAGCTTTGTTCAGTCTCACAACCAGTACGGAGAAGGAAACTTGTCCCTGTAAGACAGCTGCAGTCTTACAAAGAGTGGAGTGTATCGTCTCCTCGGTGGGACAATCAGAACCAGAATCAGAATTTCTTTCAGCACAAATAAGTACTTCTGAAGCACTTATAACTCTGCTCAGTCAAACCTCCACTACCATGGCGGGCAGTGCTAACAGGAAGGGTAGCTAGTCCAACCAGCTAACATGGAATGAGAGTACAATTACACTTTGCATGCAAACTCAAATAAATGTTAACACAATGCAGCCTTGACTTCTTTCTTATTTTTGTAGGGTCAGTAAGCTCCCTGCAGAGGGAGCAGCTCAATACTGCAGAAATGACTACAAGAGCAGTGAACAACTAGTCAGTGGAGGCAGACAGGCTGATGAGTGCACAGAAAGAAGCTGACAGGGATCACTGAGCACAAAGACGCTCCCTGTAGCACATGAATAATCAGTCATTCATTTGTATAACATCAGTATTTATAATCAATAACTTTTAAATTATTGAGTCACACAGACACCATCCAGTTTTGTGGAAACAGGGAAAACTTGCAGATTTGATATGATAGGGTCTCTTAACCTAAGGCAGCTCTTGAGATTCTTGGACCTCGTGTCCAGTGATTCAATTTGCTTTATAGACACACACAAATCAAATAACCAACTTCTTTATCAAACTAGATGTTTATTTGACAAACTACATGACTAAACTACGAACAGAAACTATTTCACTACATTGTAGCATAAATAGCATAGAGCAGATTAGTCAATCATTAATTAATATCAAATTATGTATTTATGAACAATATCTTTAAGTTATTGATCATAAACCAAAAATTACCTTTAATAGTAGAAATTATCAGGGTGCCACCCAGTTTTGCTAAAAACAGGGAAAACTTGTGAATTTGACATTAATTAATAGAGTCTCTTCATCTCAGGGTGCTACGGAGTTCTTGACCTAGTGTACAGTGATTCAGCTACTTTATATACACACACAAATAACCTTAACCGTAACCCAAATAACCAAGTTCTTTATAAATGAGATGTTTATTTGACAAACTAGAACTAGACTACTACTGTCACAGAAAATAACTAATAATAAATGATTAGTTTGACAAACTAAATGACCAGGCTACTAACAGAAATAATAAAATAGAAAATAAAAAAAAACTAGGATAAAGGAAGATTGATGGAAGATACATGGCACTGACTCACTGTGACAAAAATGAAAGAATGATTAAACAAAGGCAAAGTTCAAAGGATGAATATCTGATTAATTAATTCAATGTGACAAGTTTAGTTCAGTGGTGGTTATCTAGACCAAATTAAGAATTAGGCTGTTAACAAAATTTGGTTTTGGTTTGGTGGCGTTCAGCAGTTGAGAGTTTGAGAGGGATCAGAGAAGACTGTGGAGCAATTTTCTATTTTGAATTTAAGTTTAGTATTTTATTGATATCTTAAATATTATTCAGTTTGCTGGATTAAGCCCTAAATTCAGGCCATTTAATTTAGCGTCTAATCATCAAACTCTTTCATATCTGTAAGATGTATATGCAGTATATCACCGTTCCTGGATGGATGGGAGTGAGGAGTGGCTGCAGGTTCTGTCTGGATCTGCTGGATCTCTGCTGGACTCACTTCATCACCAGTGACTCTTTTGTGTGGACATCTCTGAACATCTCTGGTTGACATGGCTCCATCTCAGTCTCTCTCTGTCTGTCGCTCCTCTTCACAGCATAGTCTCTGTGCCCTTGCAGAGGAGCTAGCTCACATTTTCAGGGCAAAGGAGCAGAGAGAGGAGACAAGATGGTCTTGAGGCAGGATGCAGAGTTGGAAGGTTCTGGATAGGCTGTTCTTCATGCCATGAGGTGCTGGGTCCTGAGGAGGCCATTCAGAGGCAGCATTCAGAGTCTTTCAGTCATATCTGGAGCAGGTTGAAGATTCTGGAGAGGTTGCTCTTCATGCCATGAGGCGCTGGGCATGTCTCTGTCTCTGGGTCATCATTGTTTCCCTCCCCCTCCCAGCATGTGGGAGAGGGAGAACAGAGATGCAGTGGAGAGGATGAAGACCAGAACTTGACTGACTGAAGGACTGAAGAAGAGTAGAGAGAGCACTCAGACCAGCTGAGGCTTTTTATGATCTTTGTTGAAGGTCCAGTGGGGGTGTGACCACTGGTCCCTCCCCATCCACCAAGTTAACTGAGATGATATTCTTTTAACTTATTTAACGTTAATACTGCTGTGTTTTACTTTATTAAAGTTTCTCTATGTGAAAGCTTCCTCTCTCAGCTGTAAAACGACACCAAGCAACCTACAGTAGGAAACCACAGAACAAAACTTGACCAATGGAACTGAAATTAATCAACAAATTAACCAACACAGATGAACCATGATATCAGAGCATGTAGGAAGGTGTTTTACAACAGGCAGATCTATGTATGATTGTGTCTGTAGAGTTAATCCACAACCAATCCCACATGTCACATTTAGTCCTTATCAGAAGGAGGAAAAGGAAGAGGATCTATGTGGAGACTGACGTTTGACATTGTAACAGTGATACTTATATGACAGTAGCTGAGGGATGAAAGCATAGTTAACCATTAGAATCTTAATATAATGTTCTGTTCCAGGCAGGGAGAAAGGAAGAGGCCACATTAAGCTTTGGATGTGTCTGGCAGGATTAAAGCAGGAATGTGGGGCAATAAAAGTCCTCCTCCTGGTGTATGTCCTGGAGTTCCTTGGGTCAGAGAGGAAGAACTGGTCTTATCTGTTTATTTTGCCAGTCATAAAACTTAAGCCTTTAGCACTTAGGTGCCACATAGTGTCAGATAGATTTCCTGGGGAGATACTCAGAAATGAGAAGAGTTAAGATCATTATTTACACAGCAAAATCTGTAGTGCTGTTTTTTCAGTGTTAATAATTTTGAGTTGGTGGGTGTTGACTTTGGTGTTGTTTTAACACTTGGAGTGATGAAATAGCTCTGCAAGCAGTGTTAATCAAGCAAGTGACATGATAGCACCTGTGACTGAGTTACATTCACTCCTGGCTGTGTTGATGTGTTGATGTCAATATCCGGGCCATTAAACCAAAACAAAGAAATAGAAGACAATATCCGGTTCGCTCGCATTTCTGCCTCACAACGGTGGGAAGCGGAAGAATGAGGCGGAGACGTCGACGGGCTTAGACTGTATAAAGTACGGCTTAAATAAGGTAAAAACTGCATATATTACCTTCTACAGCACTGTAATGACAGTATGAAGTCGTGTTAAAATATCATGTGGTGTGATGCGACTCCGTTGTCATTGACGCTGATTGAGGCAATTAGTGTGAATTACATTCACTGCTTGTAGCTTGTAAGGTGACTAACGTTCGGAAAGAAGTGGCTGCTTGCAGTAAAACCAACTTGTTGAGTAGTAAGTTATTTTTCCGGCCAAATATTGAGTATCTGAAAGAAATGTGATAACAGGGTTTCCCCAGGAATTAGACTTATCCTGGTGCTCGTTGGTGGTGGGGGCAAATACGGTAAGGTGACAGGTTAGATGAGGATCCGGCTAATGTCAGCGTTGCGTTCGGGAGGATCCGGCTAATGTTAGTGTTTAAAAATAAATAAATTAGCAACGTTTGGCTTCAAAGCAAAGCCTGACGGTCCGCCAGGCTTATAGTTGTCACTGACGCTGATTGAGGCAATTAGTGTGAATTACATTCACTGTAAAAAAAAACTCTCTCTACAGTCAGAAACAAGTTTGGGCTTCCTGATGCTACGGAACTTGATGCTTTTGATGAAACCAACACACTAATTGAGGAAGCAGGTAGTTACATTTCTCTGTTATCCATGAACTGTGTAAAAACAAAACAAAAAAAAACAAAACATATCCCAATCAGTGAAAAGGTGGGAGTAACAATTGGCCAAATATGAAAAAACTGCTATAGGTGATTGCTACAGGTGTATGGTTAGAGTGTAAGCCTTTATAATTGGCGTTCTTTAAACCATATGTTTGAAAAAGTATTTTTTGTAACCTCATTCTGATCTCTTGAAATATATTATCCACCCAGCTCAGACACTGGAGAAAAACATCTATCTTGAGATACAGATTGCTCCTGATCCAAGTGCAACGACACAAGACAGCAATTCAGGGGAAGGCAAGTCTCATTGTAATATCATTCGTAATGCTGCTTCCCAATTATCGCATGTCTCTGTCTCTACTCATCATCTCTGTCTCTACTTTCATATGATTTTCAAAAATTATGTGAAGACAATGATCTGTATAATTGCAAAAACAGTTTGAAAATGTGGGATCAGGTGTGATTTTTTTTTTTAACCAAATTTATGTTGTATTTCTTTTAGACTTTCTCCTTTAGCTCATTCAACATCCTCCCCACATCACTTTCTTCAAGTGACAATGACCACTCCAGTCGTATAGAACATGGGATTCCCATAGACAGATGTACATCCAGCTCGGAAGTCACACCCAATCTTAATGAGTCAGAGGCTGCAAAAAAGGTACTTGGATGCAGCAGATGCTGTTTATATTAACTATCATAAAGTGTCGTACTGGCTTTTTTCCTAAAATGGATGATCTGGTTTCTGTGTGAATCAGTAATTTTAACTGTGACTCTTAATCTTGTAATATATTGTTAAAGCGGTTTTATCCTGAAAGACTGTCTTGTACACTAAAAACGAAAATCTTTTTTACAAATAGATGGTAGAAAATGCCTTGCTTAGCAAACCTGGGGGTGAGGATGTTATTGAAGCATACAAGGCAGAAAAGTCACTCACTCACCGCACACGGAGACAGCTTGTTAACATATTGGCCAGCCATATGACTGAGAACCATGGGTGAGTTTTAAGTGAACTGGCAGATTGTAAATATTATAGTAAAAAAGTTCATTGTTCAACAGATAATAGCATTGAATTAACAAAGCAAGTGGGGCATTTTTCCATTATGTTTTTTTTTTATTTTGCTTTAATAATATGATCTTTACGTATTTATATGAACAGTATTAGCACATCTATTGGTTTGACCCAAGATGAACTATTTTGGTAACTATCCTTGTTTCTTAAGGAGGATGCCGTCCCGTAATCATAGGGAGAGGTATGCCCTGGGAATTATAACACTCTTTCCTTCACTCAGGGATCCTTTTTCTCCAAAGGGCTATGTAGGTTTAAATCGTGATTACTTCAACACACCAGTTTTACTAAACAATGGTTTTGGCATTTTAGTTTAATTTATTGATGTATCACAGACAATAACAAAACACCACCAAGTTTAAAAAATAGTTTAAACATGAGTGTGCTACAAAGTTCAATTCTGCCATAAAAATTGTCATTAGGACGCAGAATGACATCTAATGAGTGAAATGCTTTGTTTTAAAATCAGAATAAATGTAGTTTATTGGATACTTCACATGAATTACAATATGACAAAATTACTTAAATGTTACCACTTTTTTTGTAAAATCTATAAATGATAAGATTTGTTAATGATGTTTTATGAATATCTTAACAGGAGCACTTCTATGATGGGGAGAAAGGCACTGGATATTTGGCATGGCGCCTTAAGACCATGTCCAGGAGTACAGTAAAAAGACCAGCCAAGACAGCGTCTGAGGAAGACCGGAGTGCGGTCGAAACTGTCAAGCAGGTAAATGAACATCTTAAAAATTTTATGTCTGAAGAAATGAAAAAATAGCGTAAATTGATTCAAAAAGAAGACATAATGAACCTGATCAATCCAGCCAAGACAGCTGCGTTGGTTGACGCACAAGGACCAAAGCACCGAAGATTGGCAGCCACTTTGCCTGAGCAGCTTGATGGAGATGCAAGCAGGGAAGCCATATCATTTCTGAATCACTCCAATGATGAAGCAAGTGTGTTTCAGAGGATGAACATGACCTTTCAGTTTCGCCAAAACCTAGTGCATGACCCACAGAGAACGACAGATGTCTTTAAAACATTCCCACAGTTCTTGGATGTCAAAGGGCTGGTGAGTTGTTATTTATTTAGAGTTTATTATTTTGTTTCAAGAATGTAAGTACAATATGCTGACTTTTTTAATTTTTGTGCATTTATATGCTTCAGTGATCAACAGCTGAATCAAGACTTTGTTCTACTGTTTAGAGCTGAAACAGCCTCCAAGATGCTTGAGAAGTGTGACACAACTTTCAGGCCCAAGATTATCAGTGAGGCCAAACACCTGACTCAGTCAATTGACCTGTGCCGACTTCTAAAAGCTGCTGAGAAACAGACAACGATGACAATGGTAAGCTAATGGACATGTTTGATTTTTATCCCTAACTGCAAGTGCTGGTTACTAGGAGTATTCCTACATGATACTAATGGGCTTTTTTCCATCTTATTCTCCTACTGATAGCCTGGGACAGTCACATGGCTTCTCTGCTGCTCCTTCTCCATCTCCTGTCACCCACAGCTGGACAGAAGAGGACTAAGATAAGTCCCAGTGATGCAGTGGACAAAATGTTGCACTTTCACAAGGTATGCATATCTTTTATTATCTAATCAGCAAGTATTTTATATGTATTTACTCAATTTGAAATACACTGAAATGAAAGTCTTCTCTCTGTTGCCCTCTATCACACACTCTTTCTCTATTGCTAACTCAATCACTCACTCACTCACACACACACACTCTCTCTTTCTCACTTGCTAACTCTCGCCCCCACAAAAAAAACACCTCAACTTAGACCCAGCTGAGCTGTTGAAAACATCAGTGTGAGGTGTTGATGTTACCCTTATGTTTTTTAGTCATGCTGCAACCTGGATGAACACCTTCGGAAGAGGGATGGAAGACAAACATACATCCTTGCTGTTGGTCGAATCAAGAACAGGATTGACACTTTCTACATTGTTGTGGACAAACAGCTCATCCCCTGCCAAGCCACCAGCTCATTGGGTGTGTTTGATGAACTCTTTAAATCCCATTACGTGCTCAACCTGTCTTATGATGAGTACCTGGGCCAGCTCTTCACCTTTGTGCAAACAACAGTCTACAACATTGATATAGAAACAACCAAAGAGTCTCCCAGAGTTCGTGAGCTGCGAGCTAAAGTCCTAAACTAAAGTACATAAATGTTTAAGTGTTTCATTTGTCAAACTGTGCATGCTCCCTGCCAGTCCTTGATCTCTCATCTGAGACTTGATCACAGTTTTTATCCTAGCACCAAGTTTAAGTTGGTTTGTGCACAACATCGTTGTAGGCGTCATTTTTCAACATATTCATGTTTCAAAAAACATTTCAGTTTGCATTTCATTGCATTCAGTTCACATGTGGAAAATTCTTGTGAAAATGTAGATGCAGCAAGGCCAGAGTCATGTCAGACTAATTTCCAAATATGTGAGGAATTCGATACGATACAAGACAAAATAAACAAACAGGTACTTATGATCAGGGGGTATTCCACGAAGCTGGCTTAGCTCAAAGCCTGGTTTATTTCGGTTAGTTTGGCTAATTTAAGTGAGAGTTCGGTTCCACAAACGAGGCTTAGGGCTAGCGTGGCTTGGTAACCATGGTAACTCAGCCAGTGCGACAAGCCTGGTCCCGGGCAAGCTTACGGTCAAGCTAAGCTTAGCTGCCTCTCAGCGAAGGTCTGACAGGCTTCCACAAGGTGCTTTGTGAACTGTATGTCACACAGTAATTTCATCTTTATCTGTAATGAATGATGCTCTTGTTCGGAAAAATAAATTGTAAGATTTTTAAAACAACATAGGAATACGTGAATCCAGAAATGCCCTACGACAACTTCAAAAACAAAGACTTATTCAGTAGCTGAGTGGGTAAAGAGAAGTGCCCATAAAATCTGTTTTCACTGCTCCGTGAGTTCGATCCCGTCAGCGATAACTATTTGGAAATATCTGATTTTCTTTCTTTTATTCTGTGACTCTCAATGTACTGTCAACACATAAGAGAATAAAGGCACAAATGATCTCATCCCAAACACTGAAGGCGACAACAGCAACAATTTCCCATTAAAAAAAGCCTTCCTTCCACCATTGGTCCATTGTGATTATGATGACGTAAGAGTGATGGCAAATGATGACATGACTACTCTGTGTACAAGCTCTTTTGTGTCTTCGCTCTTATTTAAAAGTAGGGCGCTGTGCCACTAGCATCACTAAAAAAAAAAGTGTTGACAGTACATACGCAGAAGTGAAGAATAAAATTAGACAACCAAGCAGGCTGACTGCATCGAGACATGCGTCAGTTGTAAAATATGTGTTGGCAATAACTTACGAATTTAAACGGTCCGCGATGATTTGCCACGCCATGTCCCTGGCTTTCACAATGGCAACAGTGTTGCCTTTCTTTTGAATTTTCTCCTTGTACTCCTCGTACAATTGCATGAGGAGGGTTTGCTCCGCCGGAGAACAATTCTGCTCGACCTTTTTTTCCATGATCTCGTCATTTCGACAATCGATACTTCAGGGCTTTTTATGTACCGTGGAGGCGCGCACAGCCGCGGCTTGGATCAGCCTGGCTAGAATAAGCGTTGATGAGAAACAGTTGAGCCTCGTTAGTGGAACGAGTCGCGGCTAAGATTAAAGTGGCCGCTTATTCAAGCTGCGCTTACCGGCGATAGCCCAGCTTTCTTTAGCCAGCTTCTTGGAATACCCCCCAGGTCCCAGTGAATGATGCATTTGTTTACATCCCAATTTTGGAAACAATCAAATTCATGTGCCGAAATTCTGATATTTGCAAACTGCTTGAGAAAACACGTTTATCAAGACTTGACGTATACAGACATTTTTGTGATGGAAGTTACTTTAGGACTCATCCACTGTTCTCTAAACACCAGAATTCCTTACAAATCCAGTTGTTCTATGATGAATTTGAGACTGTGAACCCACTTGGGTCAAAACATGGTGTGCTTTGACACAAAATAGGTGCTCTGTATTTTGTCCTCAGAAATCTTCCACTAAAGTTTAACTCCGCCTTGATGAATATTCATTTGATTGCCTTGTTTCACACTGAAGATTTGAAAAAATATGGCTTTGATCCTATTCTAGAGCCAATGACATCAAAACACTTGAGAGCTGTGGCCTTCATTTGCCTTTTTCCGTTGAAAAAATACATGGCACTGTATGTCAGGTCACTGGGGACGACTTGGGGATGCACACAATTCTGGGATTCACAAAATCGTTCATTGTACGTCATTTTTGTCGTTAATGTTTGATAGAAAGAAATGATGCCCAGTCTATTTTCAATGAGGATGACCCCAGAATAATCTTGCGTGGAAAAAAAATATTTGAAATGCACTGCAGTGAGTTGCAGTCAGAGCCACAAAAGTTATCTGTGTTTGGTTTAAAAAAGGATTCGTCTCTGAATGGCCTACAGTTCTTTCATCTTTGTAACAATTTTTCTTTGGACATTATGCATGACATGCTTGAAGGAGTGGCTCAGTATGAGCTGAAGTTACTGTTTGAATACCTCTCTGAATTTTTTTTGTCGAAACTTGATCTGTTGTCCAGAATTTATGCCTTTGACTATGGGTATGTGGAGCGCAAAAACCGGCCTACAAGGATAAACTTGGACAGTAGTGGCAATAATATTGGGCTCAATTCAATTCAGACTCTTTGTTTTGTTCGAAACACTCCTTTGATTTTGGTGACATTGTGCCAGAGGGAAACCAACAGACAGATAATCAACATTGTTTTTTCTCCATCTGTTTCACTTGGCATGACTGTACTTCTTCAGCATTTGATAATGGAACACCATGAGTTGTTCAAAGAGCTGTATCCTGATAGAAACCTGATTCTAAAACATCACTTTATGATACATTATCCATCTTGTATCCAAAAAATTGGACCACTAATACATATGTGGAACATGACATTTGAGGCAAAACACCCGGATTTTCAAAAACACTCTTAAGAACTTCAGAAACATCACAAACTCTCTTGCAAAAAAACAGACGTCGATTGCATGTCATTAGGAGACATCCCTTTCAAAATGTACTGTGTATGGACCTATGAAATGTATTAATGTGGACAATGAAAACTTTTGTGATGAGTTGGCTTGAGCTTTGCATGTGGAGTATGTCCCTCAAGACATCCATGCAACTAACTGGGTGACAATCAGTGGAACAGAGTATAGGCCAGGATTGATCATTTGCAGATTGAACATGAAATGCCGGTGTTTCTCAGAATAGAAAAAATAATTGTTATTGATGGTGTTATCTGCTTCTTTGGAAAAAGGCTTGTCGTTGATCATTTCAGTGAACATTTTCATTCTTACAAAGTATTTGAAAGTGATCACAAAGATGTTGTTAAAGCAGATGGTCTTGTGATTTATAAGCCCTTTGATCTACAGAGTGCATATGGTGGAGATGAGAGCCAATATATTGTGCCACGATTTTCTTTGTAAATGTGTATTAAAGAGGTTAATTGGGCCTGTTAATATGTACTAAAAGTATTTTTGTAAATGTTTGTTGTACCGATCTTGTTGTGCTAATTCCTGTGGTGCTGGGAAGTTATTTATTTTTCTCTTAAACAACAAATGAGAGATGAATGTTTGAATGTTTTTTTTATTGATCAGTCAACACTGGTGTGTTGCACTTTTCATGTACTGTGAAACACAGTTATGATATTTTGTTGAATAAAACAATGGAATATCACAATTTTAGTGTAAACATATACTTTATTGCGTGATCAAATAACACTAGGTTGGAAATTAACACTCAAAGTGAAAGGGAATAACACATTTTTGGTGTTAAAAATACACTTTAATGTGTTATTAAATGACACTGGATGTTGTAAAATTAACACTCCAAGTGGAAGGGAATAACACAATTTAGAGTCAAAAGTGCACCTATGTGGTGTCATAAAACAACACTGAGGGTGTCAAATTTTTCCACTATTAAAGAGTGAAAATATTAACACTGTTAAAAGTGTCATTTTAACGTGGAATCTGTGAGAATTATATAAACTCGTGAAAAGTGTTAAAATTAACTCCATGCGAGTTGAAAATAACACTTGTGATTTTGCGGCGTATGCTCATTGATATGCTGCAAGAGGAACGAGCGAGATTAACCGGTGCATGCAGGGTGCATTTACATTGATATTTCATTCTTAACATATTATTGATTAATACTTTATATAGTTTATATATTATTAGTAACAGTTTATATATTATTGACTAATAAATTGTCATTTTACTTTTAATGATTATTTCCCACTTTGTTTTTTTTGTTTTCATTTCAGTGCAATAACAATATTTAATAACCTGACATTTAATCACGTACACTATATTTGTTATTTTAAAAGGCTAGAAATGCATATAGATCTTCAGCCTATATAAACTTTTATTTTCTCCCCAGCTTTCCTAGTTCACAACATGAAGTAAACTTTGCAATAACAGAGCTTGCTGCAGTATCATGGGGGGGGGATGCATAACTCAACAATGGCAACACAGATAGCTCAAAATACAAGCAAATTCAAAGTTATTTCTTCAGTAAAACATCATCATAAATCATAATGTAATGATAGTAATAATAATAATAATAATAATAACTAGAAAACCGTGAGCGGTTATGTAGGGCCCTCGCGGTATGCCGCGGTCGGGCGCCAGATGGGTATGGCGCTGCGAGCAGGGGGCAATAAACATCAAGCGATTCGGACAATACACAATGGAGTTACGGCCATTCGATGGTTCAATGTGGAAATCACACCAAATTGAAGAGTTGAAACAAAATGGCCGACTTCCTGTTTGGAATAGGCAGTTGGTGCAAGAGACTTTTTTGTGCATCTGGTCAAGGTAAACGTGTACTGATTTTCATGTTCCAACTCCATAAAAACTCCTAAGGGGAGGGGTTTTTGAAAATTTCAAGGGGGCGCTATGGGGCCATTTTGCCCCGCCCAGTGGTGTGAACCACATCAGATGTTAGAGGTCGCCATGTTTGACCTGTGTATCAACTTTCATGATGATACGAGTTTATTCAATCCATCAAAAAGCCAAACAACTGGTCACTTCCTGTTACCACTGGGAGGCGCCATGAGTAAGGCATGACATCAATATATTAGCACTTTCACAGCTGAGTGCCCGTCATGCTCAGAAAATTTGAGGCTTCTCGGATAGAGTATGTGAACGTGAGACTCGTTTGAATTTAGACAAGGAATTCGCCAAAGTTTCTTGAGCCCTACCGACCACGCCCTTTGACCTAATTACGTGCAGAGCACAACTTTTGCTCAGTTAGGTCTGGAGATCAATTGTACCAAATTTCAAGTCGATTGGACGAAATCACTAGGACGAGTTCATTTTCATCAGAAAAACCGAAATTCAAAATGGCCGACTTCCTGTTTGGAGTAGACAATTGGTGCAAGAGACTTTTTTGTGCGTCTGCTCTACTTGCACATGTGTACCGATTTTCATGTTCCAACTTCATAAAAACCCCTATGGAGAGGGGTTTTTGAAACTTTCAAAGGGGCGCTATGGAGCCATTTTGACCCCCATCAGATGTTAGAGGTCATCACCCTTGACCTGTGTATCAAATTTCATGATGATACGACTTTTTTAAAGCCATCAAAAAGCCAAACGTATTTTCTTGGCGAAAAATCGGAAGACGTGGTGTCGCCATACAGACACCGTTTATTGTACCTTCACGGTGTTCGTAATGTCGCTTCACCAATGTGTTGTCGATGTTTTAGAAGTGGAATGAAGTCGATGGGGTCAACTATGTCGTATCAGAACATGTAAATGTAAAGGGTGGCGCTGTGGAGGCAATTTGCCACGCCCCTCGGCGGGGACCACATCAGATGTTAGAGGACGCCAGCCTTGACCTGTGCATCAACTTTCATGATGATACGACTTTATTTAAGCCGTCAAAAAGCCAAACGTATTTTCTCGAAAAATTGTCAAAACTTGCCGCGCCGCCACATGGACGCCATTAGCCGTAGCCTCACAGCGTTCAGACTGTAGCTTCACTGAGTTGTTATTTATGTTTTAGAAGTGTAATGAAGTTGATGGAGTAAATTATGTGAAATCAGTAAAAGTAAAAAGTAAGAACGGGTCACTTCCTGTTACCACCGGGGGGCGCTACGAGTAAGGCTTGATATGAATACATCGGAACGTTCAGGGCCACGTCCCCGTCATGCTCAGAAAATTTGAAGTTGCTAGTATCCACTATGTGAATGTGAGAATCGCTCGAATTTAGATGGCGAATTTGCCAGAGTTTAGCGAGCCCTAGCAGCCACGCCCTTTGACGTAATTAC
Source organism: Synanceia verrucosa (assembly GCA_029721515.1). Taxonomy (NCBI): domain Eukaryota; kingdom Metazoa; phylum Chordata; class Actinopteri; order Perciformes; family Synanceiidae; genus Synanceia; species Synanceia verrucosa. The sequence continues at coordinate 28,325,645 of CM056554.1, read as the reverse complement.
GCGCATAGCACAACTTTTGCTCAGCTAGGTCTGAAGATGATCTGTACCAAATTTCAAGTCGATCGGACGAAATCCCTAGGACGAGTTCGTTTTCATCAGAAAATCCAAAATTCAAAATGGCCGACTTCCTGTTGGAATTTCAACTTCCTGCCAAGAGACAATTTTGTTTGTCTGGGTATGCTTAACATGTGTACCGATTTTCGTTGAGGTAAGCCAAAGTTGGCGAATTTCCCTATGGGATTTTTTTGACTTTGTAGGGGGCGCTACTCAGCCATTTCGCAAGCGCCGTGTGTGAACACCCCAAAATATCGAATTTCGCATCGGGCTGCAGGAATGTGCAAAGTTACACAACTTTTTAACGATGGGAAAGGGGCGAAATTTGAGAAAACAAAGTGTCAGGAATAATAATAATAATAATAATAATAATAATAACAACTAGAAACCCGCGAGCGGTTATGTAGGGCCCTCGCGGTATGTCACGGTCGGGTATCAGATGGGGAAGGCGGTGCGAACAGAGGGCAATAAACGTCAAGTGATTTGGCCAATACACAAAGGAGTTATGGCCATTCTATGCTTCTCTGTGGAAATCACACCAAAATGAAGATTTGAAACAAAATGGCCGACTTCCTGTTGGAATTTCAACTTCCTGCCAAGAGACAATTTGGCCAAAGTTGGCGATTTTCCCTATGGGGATTTTTCAACTTTGTAGGTGGCGCCATTCAGCCATTTTGCATGCAACGTGTGCGAACACCCAAAATATCGAATTTCGGGGCGGGCCGCAGGAATGTACAAATTTATACGACTTTTTAACGGTGGGAAAGGGGTGAAAATTGGGAAAACAGATGTTCAGGAATAATAATAATAATAATAATAAACACTACAGTTTCAATAGGTCCCTTGCGGACCTGTTTCACAGTCCGCTCGGGCCCTAACTAGCGCCCCGCGGGGCACTGACGGGCCCGAGCCGTGTGCCCCACCTTCCCTTCACGCACTTCAGTTGTGGCGCAACGTGCCCCCCGAGCGCCCGCCGACACCTGTCATCGGCCGGCCCTGCTACTGATTTGTGGGGTGCACAGAGTGTTATGTATTGATAGTGTACTAAGCAGCAGTAATTGTCTTGTGAGTCAAGCGCCAAGAAAGGTTTTTTTCAATCTTGTCCTCTTGTTGTAGTGATGTTGTGAGTCAAGCTTTACAATTGTGTACTATTTTACAATCAGATTTTGTTGCAAGGACCTTAAAGAGATATGATATTTAAATGAGATTGCTGAATTCCAAAGCCTGACTTAATTAGCTGTACTTAGCTAATTGCCTGTCACTTTATTGCATTCATTAGTCTCCACTAGTCTTGTAAATAGCATGTGCCTCTATTGCCAATAAAAATGATATTTTATATCTTCTCAGTTCACACCTCCAGATTGAAAAATGTCAAAATTTGAATCATCGCCACGGCCGCGCCCTTGAAGCTACACACATGATTTTTGAACATGATGTTCCCAGACATCTAAACTACAGACCGGATGTGAAATAACCTCTTAACTGTACATCGTTTACTTTGGAGGTGGCCATTTGTACATGCTTGTTTGAAGCGCTACTCCGGTTTTGAGGGGCTGCCATTTCTAAACTAAGCATATTATGGTAAAGCTTTGATCAACTTTTGTAGGTCATTAGTGTGGGTACTTGTGACAGCAGTTTCAGATGTCTAGCATTAAATCCCTAGGAGGAGTTAATTTTTGAAAATACCCTAAAAATTAGGTGAAAAATGGAAATGCCGATATTTCAAGTCAAAATGTCCGACTTCCTGTAAGGCGTGGCCCATGGGTTCAAGAGGCTTTTTTGTTGGTCTTGGAGTCCTTCACAATCCTACCGAATTTCATCGCTGTGGGTCGCACACAGGGGTGGGGCTGAATCTTTGAAAATTTCTAGATGGCGCCATTGAGACATTTTTGGGTGTGTCTCCATTTTTACATTGGAATCGTCAAGAGGACGCCCCTACTAACCTGTGTACCAATTTTCATGAGGTTGTGACATTCCTAGGCCATGTGGCAGAAGGCTACATTTCTGAAATATGAAATAGCGCCACCATGCCGCCGTTGCATGAAACATCTTTCTGATTTTTTTTACATTCAGCTGTGCACCAGGCACACTGTGACCAAATTTCAGTCTGATCGCATCAATTCAGAAGGACTTATATGCCAAAATGTGCAAGAACACGTTCGTCTTTACCACTAGTTGGCGCTACAACACATGGAGGCAAGTTTGGTGTCAGTGCGTGAAGGGCTGAACCTTTAATAAATGACTAATAAAAGAGCGAGAATACCAAAATATTATAATGTTACAGAGAGATAGATCACTACTGAATCGACAAAGTTGACAAATCAGGAGAAATAAACTTCTAGTGGAATTCTTTATTCATATTTTTATAAATATCCAGGGTAGAGATCATAAAAGATTTGTGTACATTTTGAGAATCTAATGAGCCTTTGAGTATTTGGTGTTTGATGGTAGATTTTCTACTTATGTATCTTACAAGTGATTTGAGAAATGAGTCTGTCTTTCAGTGTCTGTTTCAGTGGTTATTGATGCTTCTTCACTGTTAGGTGATGTCTGTTGAAGAAGTTGAGGGGATTTGAGATGAAACAAGACGCCATTGAATACCAAAGGGTACAGTAAGCTGATGTCAAACATACAGTAGTGTTTTCTATACTCTGATCTACAGTATGAACCTGTTTGTTGTTGTTTACTGAGAGCTTGTTGTGTCTCTGCAGCAAATAGATGAGATGTTTGCTGGATATTTGTCTCAAGAAGATGAAGATGCTGTGCTGGCTGAGCTGGAGACTATAACTCAGGTCGATCTCATCTCCATGGCTGTGTTTACGCTTTACGAGGTTTGACGCTAAAATTCACATTTTTACACAAACTGTATGTTTTTAATTGAAATTGAAGCGTCATCAGAAAAACGTCTCATTGTGGTCCATTCACAA
>CM056554.1:28305500-28322164 GCA_029721515.1 Synanceia verrucosa | reverse complement strand
TAAATTTAAAGCAGACATGTCACCTTTGTGCTCATTTTGTAAAGCAGAACCTCAAACCATATCACACCTGTTCTATGAATGTACCTATTCCTTTGACTTTTGGATTCAGGTCTCTGTATTAATTTTTACAAAATGTAACATATTAATCCTAAATATGGAAGACATGGTCTTGTTCTTAAGGTGCGATACAGATTTTCAATCTACCAACAATATATTTAAGCTTACGTGCCTTATTGGCAAATATCATATTCATAAAGCTTGTGTACTTCAAACAACTCTGAACTTTAACCTTTTCTGTAGAGAACTGCAGCATCTAAGTTGACTAATATAACAATATTTGTAATAATTTTATTTCACAGTTTTATTTGTATCTTTGTAATGTTGGAAAAAAATTCATTTAACAAAGAAAAAGAAGAAGAAGAAGTGTGAAGCCCTGAGGCTATGAAGCCATAGACATGTATATAAACACGAGATGGCTCGCGCACGCTGTTAGCCAATGGAGACTGATGTCCTCACATGGCGGCCATCTTGACACAGGCAGCTTGCCCACTCACAACATGAATGTCTATGCTGCATGATCATTTAAATAACAATAGATTGCTTAATTTTAAATGTATATATATACACACACACACACACACACACACACTAAAAGCGCGATTTTTCCCATCGAAAATCCGAGCTTAGCTCTTCGTGGATGCCTCCGTTAGACGCGCCCAAGCGTTATGCCATATAAAAAATTCACACAGGCAAGCAGATCCGATCCTTTCTTCTTCTTTATTTTTATGCAAACTTAAAACAATCTTACCAGGACGCTGACACATGAGGCTCTGATGATGCTTCTAATGTAGACCGAGTTCCCAAAATCCAAAAACACCAAAAGAACGCTTGACAGTGGTCTAAAACTGTATGGCTTCGTTCCAACAAAGAGATCCACCGACCCCATTTACCACACTAATAAAGTGCAGATGCTGCAGTCACCTGCCCATGGTGAGGAGGGGGGCGTGCCCCTTAACACTAACCAAAATACCAATCAATAATTATTCGAAATTAACTAACCATAACTAATAAATTGAACAACAACAGTAACAAATTAGACGGTAAGAAAAATAAACATTTTGGCTCCAACATATACAAATATACTGAATGGATGTATGTTTTCATGTAAAAAGCAGAAACGTTAAGAATACGACAACCACACGAAACCAGTTATTAAAAAAGTAGCATTCAATGATTGTGAAACATTTCTAAAAAGCTTGGGTCAAAAACATTTTTGCAATAATATGAACTGACATAGCCCTGCTCTTCCTGTGAAGCAGAACTTGTGTTGTACATACATGTACTGCATCAGTGTTTCTCAAACCTTTAAATTTCAACTCTGACAGTGTACAAATGGAACAAACAGGTCTATTTGTACCATGGTTCCATCTGTAAACTGTCAGGGTTACAGACTTGTATGGGTCAATAGAATATAATAGATTTTTTTATTAATACCCCATTAGGGAAACTCACCCACCACAGCAGCATAGACATGATACAGTAATAATAAAAACAAACCACAACAAAGACATAAAAGAATAAGTAATAATAACAATTATAACAGAATAATATTTACATATTTAAAATATGTACTAAGTAACAAGTAAGGAAAAGTATTTTAAATTGTAAATGAAATGTTAAACACAATTATAAGATGAATAGAATCTATTTTTACGATGAAATAAAATAGAAGTGAAAATATTTTGTGCAAAAGGAAGGACAGTGCGAACAGATTTGAAAACAAGGCAGTGATGGTAAAGAGTCCAGTTGTATTAACATCAGCCAGTGATGCTGATGTTGTAAAGTTTTATTGCAGATGGTAGGAATGAGCTGCAGTAGCTCCTTCTAGCAGGGTGGAAGTCTGAGTCTGCAGCTGAAGGAGCTGCTTAAAGCCTCCACAGTCCATCAGAGGCTCAGAGGGGTTGTCCATGATGGAGGTGAGTTTTGCTGACATCCTCCTCACACCCACCTCCTCTATGGAGTCCAGGGAGCAGTCCAGAACGGAGCCGATCCAGGGCAGAGCTGACCAGCCTGAATAGTATACTGTGGTGAGATGGCCGCCGACGCTGGTGACTACATCTCCATCTAGCCTTTCTTATAAATATCTATGGATCGGGTCACCGCTAGATGAGTCTTAAAAATCCACACACAAATGCAAGGTGATTCACACATTAAAAGCACGTTGTAAATGCACGTTAGACAGTTCACAAATGTATTTCATGAAACTAACAAATATTTTCACATGCATACATTTGTGAATTTTCAAAATACATTTGTAAATATTCAGAATACATTTGTGGATTTTCAAAATACATTTGTAAATACTCAGAATACGTTTGTGGATTTTCAAAATACACTTGTGAATCCTTGTTTGTGTATTTATTCATTTCCGTGTTCATTTATTCTTTTTGAGACTGTTCTAGCTCCATAGTTTCATTGTATGACCATTCCAGCATTAAATCATTTCTTTAGTGCCATCTTGTGGTCGTTGACTTGCAGAACCTGGCTGCAGGGAGGGCAATGACCCGAGCATTTCTCAGCAGAGAGATCGACTTTCTAAGTCTTTTTCAGAGAGTACTAAGAAAGTCTTATTCACAAATGGACATGGGCATAAATGACTTGGTGTCATGTTGGCTTTCACTTGTGTGCCAGACAGGGAATGCAGTGGGTGACTGACACAGAAGGATGCCCAGAAACTACAGTAGGTGAGCTGTCACAAGATACAAGAAGAAATGGAAATGATCAATTAAACCAAATGTTGGAACAATGCAATATCAAACAGCATGTGTTAGTGGGTCAAACCCAGCTTGTAAACCATAACACAAGACACAATGTGTTCGGATGTCTCACATTCACACTTTACAGATCTTGCTTGAGATTTAGAAACTGTGACAAACATGTCCTCTGTGGTTTCATGCAAAATATTTGCTGATGTCGTCGGTGAGAATAACAGATTTCACACCTGTTAAGAAGTGTCTCTTCACACATCCCCTCTGTAGTGTTATGTGTGATCGCTTGCAGAGACACAGGTATGGCAGGTGAGCTGGTAAATTAAGTGAACTCTTAGTTATGGGTTAAGCTTCAATTTTGTAAATACTTGAATCTGTTGAACTTATAAAACTACACATTTGCACGGTAAAAGGAGGTGGGGGAACTATATGCTCTATTGATTGACGCACAATAGCAGCATCTACAGAGGGGCAGATAAGATCAGTAACACCCGCTGAGTCTTTTTTATGGGTTATCACAGTCACAGATTACAGTAAATACTATACATTTGCTCAGTATTTCTTTGCACAACTCCTTCTTGTTTGTATCATCTTGCTCACCTGCATGAAAGAGGATGAAAAGAACATTAAACCACACATGAAGCTGATTGCTTTTGTCACGGGTTCAAGTTCAAAATGAAAAACAAGCCATTATATCAGAGTATGGAACATTAGTTATGTCTTGTTTTATTTATTTCGTTTGACTGTAGACCTGTCCAGGGTTTTTCCCTGCCTTCTACTCATTACCGGGATACAGCATCGCCTCACCTTCCACCCTTCAAAGCTTAAAGAAAATAATTCATGAATGATTTTAGTTTCAAGACAAACTTCATTTTCACGTGGGTGCTAATGAGTATACTGTGTGTGCTCACAGGTTCACAGACAACCAGTTGTTCTTTGTACGTTTAATGGTAAATAAATGGTAAATTGAACGTAATGCAGTCTTCTTCTACGTGTATGTAAAATATGACATAGTTATGAGGTTCACATCCTGGGTGTGGGCAAACTGCCCGGCCCTCTCTGTACATCTTTACATCATGTATAGGCTGGGTTTCCCAAAGGCATTTTATTTCTTCTAGCAGATCATATTCTTCCATGAATAGGCTTAACAGATTAACAGATTAACAGCTGATTAACAGCATGGTTTTGGGAAACCTAGATCCACACCAATAAATAAAAATGAGACACAAAGTGAGAGACTTAGACTGGGACTTAGCCATTGAACTCAACATGTTATTGACTTCTTTACCATCAAATCAGACAGTAACTCTTAAAACAATTTTCAAATGAAAACAACTGGTAGATACCTGTTAGCGCTTGAACTATTGGTGGTTTAATGTATTCTCCAGTAATTTAAAATCTGTGTTGTGAATGGACCACAATGAGACGTTTTTCTGATGACGCTTCAATTTCAATTAAAAACATACAGTTTGTGTAAAAATGTGAATTTTAGCGTCAAACCTCGTAAAGCGTAAACACAGCCATGGAGATGAGACCGACCTGAGTTATAGTCTCCAGCTCAGCCAGCACAGCATCTTCATCTTCTTGAGACAAATATCCAGCAAACATCTCATCTATTTGCTGCAGAGACACAACAAGCTCTCAGTAAACAACAACAAACAGGTTCATACTGTAGATCAGAGTATAGAAAACACTACTGTATGTTTGACATCAGCTTACTGTACCCTTTGGTATTCAATGGCGTCTTGTTTCATCTCAAATCCCCTCAACTTCTTCAACAGACATCACCTAACAGTGAAGAAGCATCAATAACCACTGAAACAGACACTGAAAGACAGACTCATTTCTCAAATCACTTGTAAGATACATAAGTAGAAAGTCTACCATCAAACACCAAATACTCAAAGGCTCATTAGATTCTCAAAATGTACACAAATCTTTTATGATCTCTACCCTGGATATTTATAAAAACATGAATAAAGAATTCCACTAGAAGTTTATTTCTCCTGATTTGTCAACTTTGTCGATTCAGTAGTGATCTATCTCTCTGTAACATTATAATATTTTGGTATTCTCGCTCTTTTCTTTGCCATATTTCAGCAGCTGTTTGGCTTAAAGCCTCTCCTTCTCCAGCTGCAGGCTGATCTCTTCTATTACTGCCTCAGTTTATCTCTTTGCTGTTTCAGTTGTTGTAATGAGGAAAAAACAGAAACATGAGAATAAACCTGCCATTCACACACTCAAAAAAAGCAAACTCAGTGTCTGTTACCTTAACCTAAAGCTTACGTTTGGCTTCTATTATATCAAGTCATGTTTTGTGGTTGAACAGTTTAAAATTTACAAGACAAATTTAGGTGAACACAACCTAATTCTCATGGGTTAAGATTGCAAATCACGTCTGCTTACAACTCCAGAGCAGTAGGTGGCAGCAATGTGCAAATTCCTAATCAGTAGTGCCCCTCTTCATATTAGTTGAAGGCCATTGTCAAAGGTCGTGTCCCTGGCTGGCAAAGAGGAACCGACATTTTGAGATGAAACATCACCTGTGGAAGAAGGTAAGCTTAATCCTTTATCATCCATTGAACAGAAAGTAATACGGGTGCAGAAATGTTATCGACAGTTAGTTACTGCCATCTTTTGCATTTGGGATGATTTCGTTTCGTTACTGGGTGTTTTATCAGAGTGCATATATCTGACTGTAGCCATGTCCACAGCTATGTATTATATTGCCCTAATATTCAAATAATATTTGCATCTTGGCTTCGCGCGAAGTCCGCCAAAAGATCGGCATGTCACAGTCATTAGTTCCACGTTTGGGGAGCAGTGAGTGGAAACTACCACGGCATCCCAGCACCGGCACCTTGGCGGGGTTTCTCTGTCAGCTCGACGTAGCATTAGCTCCTCGAGCTGCCTGGACCGCAGTGCTGGTGTTGGAGCCAGGTTTCTATTTATGAGCACGGCCGTAACTACCATTGAGGATACCGAGCACATGTCCTCGGAATTTTTTTCAAGTGACAAAAAATGGTGAGTTGCAAATATACTGTTGTTGGACATGGTACTGCTACATCACTGTGTGGAGCAGCAGATCATCTTCTCGTAATATACTATCTTTGGTCATCGCAGTGGTTTGTGGGAGCGCAGCCTCAACAGTCCGCCACATTTGTACAGATTTGTTTTTGTACCGATCGCTAGGACAAAGTCCAGCCAAGGGAACACTATAGAAGTTCAGTTTTATATTCAACCTTATTCCCACCCAGATAAACATCATCATCCGATCCGACCAAAATGTGCTGTCATCGTAACGTTAACGTTAATTGTATTGACGTAACTAGTTTCACTTGAATGAATTAATGTTGTCAGTATAATCAGTGCTTTAACTGGGACTTCTTGCTCCGACGATCGCTCAGCCTCATAAGGGAGTAACGGCACTTATTCTTTTCCACTTAAAACACTGGGTATAACACAGTGTTTATGTTAATAAATACTAATAGTGTAATTTTATTTTTTTTGGATTTTTTCAGTGTTATTGTATTTCTCCCTCATTCTGTATATTTTCTCTCTCAATTTATCACAGAAATCTGTGACTGTGAAAGTGTCCAGTGTCGTCATTCGAGAGATCACCACCATTACTACTGTGGAAGTGTCCTCTTCTGGGATCATCACACGAGTGGCTGCAGGAAGAGGGAGTCATCTGCTAGTGTCAGGTTCATGATATAAATACTTTAGTGTGTAAACAAATGTAGTGATAAGCTGTTTAAGATCAAGTTACGTGAGAAGGGGAAGGTAGGAAATGAAAAATGTTAAATGCCCAGATATGCTTGATTTTTCTGTGTTACTGACATGTGGAGGTGCAAGGAGTGTAACGTGTCTTTTACTAGTAGATATGATCTACTTAAACATTTAAGACTACAGCACGGCCATAGACAACGTTACTCATGCCCATATCAAAACTGTCCATGCAATTTTAAGACGCTAAATGCTTTGCGCATACATTTAAGTAGAGTTCATCCTAAGCAAACTTGTCAAGAGCTCCTGGAATTGAAAACATTCAGTTGTCCTTTGTGCAATTGCAGCAATCTCTCTACGGAGAGGGATTTTTTCATACATATTGGCAGTCATTTTAAAAGTCATGAAACTGTTACCTGTATGTTTGGGGATTGTACATTCAAAACAAATATCTATGCAACGTTTCACTCCCACAAGAACAGGAAACACAACCCCCATACATTAAATGATTTTAAACCAGGGATAGTGACAACAACCAGACTTTCATCAGAGTTGTCTGACAGTGCAGAGGAAGATGCACTTAACCCAGATGATACTGCAATGGAACTAAACAGTGCATCTTCAAGTAATGATGTGGATACAAGCAAGACCCTACCTGACATAATTGAGCAGAACTTTGCTGCAGCTTTGCTTAAACTAGAACATTTTGCACATGTGCCAGGCACAAAAGTTGATGAGTTTCTAGAGGAGCTGCACTATTTGTTAGGCTCAGCTGCATTTCCTCTCTCTGTTAACACCATTGAAACTGTGTTTCAGAAACATGGTTCACTACCTGACAAGTCAGTGATAAAAGAAGTAGCCACAGCCCTTGCCACGTCTCACCCCTTGCTAAAATCTATAGAGAAGGGTGGCTCCTTGAGCTCATCATATCTTCGAAACAAGTTTTACAGGGAAAACTTTAATGTTATAGAGCCCACTGAGTACATGCTTGATGAAAGGGAAAAGAAAAGCTTTCAGTACGTGCCATTGCTGAAGAGCTTGCAACAACTCTTCAATAGGAAAGATGTTATGGATAAAATTGTTGAAAACCACAGAGCACATCAGAGTCATGGGATAACTGGAGAACAACGTACTTATAAATCATTTCAAGATGGCTCACATTTTCTCACAAATGGTTTTCTTTCAGGGGGTGAGTTGAGAATCTTGCTAACTTTGTACATAGATGATTTCGAGGTATGCAATCCTCTAGGTACTTCACGCAGGAAACATAAACTCTGTGGTATCTACTGGACTCTGAGTAATTTGCCTCCAGGCTCACATTCTGCACTTTCCTCGATTAACTTGGCAATATTGGCCAAATCTGATGATGTGAAGAAGTACGGTTATGACAGTGTCTTGTGTCCTCTTCTTCAAGATGTAAAAACCCTTGAGCAGGAAGGAATTTTTGTTCCGTTGCTTGGTAATTGTGTTAAAGGCACAATTCAAGTTGTTGCAGCAGATAACCTTGGTGCTCACAGTGTAGCAGGTTTTAACGAAAGTTTTTCTGCTGGGTACATCTGCCGATTCTGCACAGCAACACGAGCAGAGATCCAAACGAGAGATGTGAGATCAGGTTCATTTGTTTTGAGGACTAAAGAACTACATGACTTGAATGTGCATTCAGCACAGCAGAACAGTTCAAGCTGTTTTGGGGTTAAAGGCCCGTGTGTAATCACCAAAAACCTTGCCCACTTCAGTGTTCTGACTGGTTATCCACCAGATATCATGCATGATGTGTTCGAGGGCATCGTACCTGTGGAGCTTGCGCAATGTTTGTCACTGCTGATATCCAAGAAATATTTCAGTCTTGAGCTTCTAAACAAATATATTCTTAGTTTTACCTTCAAGTGGTCAGACAAGACTAATAGGCCTCATGTAATCCCACACACATTCTCAAAAACAATCGGGGGGAATGCTCATGAGAACTGGGCACTAATAAGATTTCTTCCATTCATCATTGGGCATCTGGTGCCAGAAGATGAAATGGCATGGCAAATTTTAATGGTTCTAAAAGATGTTGTAGAGCTGGTGGTTGCTCCAACACACACAGAAGACTCTATTGCTTACCTTGAGTGCAAAATTTCAGAGCACCGCAAAAGATACCAAGAACTGTTTCCTAATGTGCAGCTTCTACCCAAACATCATTACTTAGAGCACTATCCTGCACTCATCAGGAAGTTTGGTCCTCTCGTTGGTCTCTGGACGATGCGATTCGAAGCTAAGCACAGTTTTTTTAAGCACGTAATTCGACACTCAAACTGCTTCAAAAACGTGCCCCTCTCGCTAGCTTTTAAGCATCAGCTCATGATTTCATATCACATGAGAGCATCTAGTTTTGAGAAGCCTGTTCTTGAGATGACAAGTGTCTCAACACTTTCTGTTGAGGTTTTAAAAGAAGACATTGTTAAGAGTATTCAAAAAAAATTCCTGGTACAAGAGAGGTACATTTAACTAGGTCTGTGTCAACCAAAGGTGTGAGTTTCAAAAAGGGCATGATTGTAGCTCATGAGTCTACAAGTGGACTTCCTGGTTTTGGACAGATTGTTCAAGTTTTTGTTATTCAGGAGAGACTGTTTTTATGGTTAAGAGACTTTGTGGGTGGTATAGTGAGCATCACAGAGCCTTTGAGCTCACGGCATGTCCAACCAAAGACATAGATCTGATTGAGTTGAGTGACCTAGCAGATGACTACCCTCTGGCAGACTACTTTGTGGGATCTCTCAGATTAGTGACTTTAAAAAGATACATACATGTATAAGGTATGATGACATTCTGATATAAAATTTAATGTTAATTGAACTGTCACTGTTGTCTTGGAATTAAAAAAGGTGTAAAATTAATGTACATTAATGTATCTAGAAATATATTTTAGGATAACCAATGAAAATAAGTCTCTCAAACTTCGATAGTACTCTTGTACAAATATATTTTTATATCTATGTATTATATTTGTTTTTTTATTCACAGATTGTTGTAAAATGGCTGCTCCAGTGAAGCTCAGAATCATCCTCGGGGAAAACGATTCCCAGAGACTGACCCTGCAGGATGGGATTCCAGAGACTGTTGGTGAACTTGTTCAGCACATTAAGAGGCAGTGCGGGGTAGAGGACCACTTCAGGCTGCAATTTATGGATGTTGAGTTTGGCAATGAATTCACCAACTTGACTTCAGTGTCAGAGATCCAGGACAAAAGTACCTTAAAACTTGTCTTTGATTCGGCTGCCTCTGCCGTGCCTGGTGGTTCCCCACCTCCACCCTACTCCACTCCTGCCACATCATGGTCTGGTAATGACTCATCACTTTCATCTGGTAGCTTGTGTGATACAGACATTCTGTCTTCTTCTGAGTCCACCCCTTCAAGATCCTCTGGATGGCCTGATGTTTTTCTTGTTCCCCGGTTCCCTTATGATTGTGAGCTTCAGCTGGACAAGGCCAATGCTGCATTCAAAGAAAGTGGAACTTTACTGAATCCAGACGTTAGACTTAAAACTGCCATTCTTGACAGTTTAGCTGAGGCAATAGTTCAGTACAAAGTGTACCCCTCAGACAGTGAGTTTGAAGAGGTTGCCGAAGCCCTTGTGTCATCCCATCCATGCTTGAAAGAGCCAGGCTCTGCCACTGGATATGGTGGCTGGAAGGTGAGTTTAAAGTACAAACTTGCCAACTATAGGAGGAAGCTCAAGCGGCTTGGATGTCCAGAGGTTGAACTGAATTCCCTAACAAATAAACCTGCAGACAAATGCAGTCCTGCCTATGGTGTGAAGAAGCCCAGAAGAGCAGAAGTAAATTACTGCCCCACCTACCCATCTGGTGAGTCTGCAGAGACTCTTGAAAAGACAAGAGAGACCCTGCTTTTAGAAGTAAGAAAAAGGAACAGTCAGGACACAGTGGCAGCCATGATGGAGAAGACCTTTGCGCACAGAAGGCAAGAAGTTATTCGTGATGCACCCTTGATTGCTGATTTCAAAACCAGATGGCCGGCTCTCTTCTGTGTACGTGAGGTAGGTGAATAAATGCACAGCGCTCATTTACTTTCAAAATGTGATGTCTTCATTTAATATGTACAGGGTGATTTATACAAGCCAAACAAAATGTGGGCAAGCCTTTGAAGTAGCTTGTAAGGTAATTCAAGATTTGGTGAAAGATGACAGTTCAACTAATTGGTCATTTCATAGTTAATTTTTTTTTTTTTTTATCATTTAAGCTAACTGCTGAATTTAAGAGGATTACAACCGTCAGTTTGCTGTCAAAGTTCTTCTCCGAGCTGGATGCTCATTCTCCAAAACTGATGAGGGTGTTTGGCAAGAAAGGCGGTGTACAAGGAAGAAAGATTAAGAGCATCATGATACCCATCACCCAGGTATGATAATAGAGAAGCTTTAATATTTTAAACATCATGCTTGAAATTTAAGGGGGAAATGTAAGAGGGATGGAGAGAAATAAAACTAGATGGAGAGGGGGTAATGTACTTTATTGAAGAAGGATCTGATAACATGTGAACATCTGACATTACAATGGTAGTTACTGTTTACTATTTACTATTTTTCTATGATTAAATGTCTTGGTTGGACATAAAACCAAAGCACCTATTGTTAAGTTCATATATCATCAAAATATCATTCAAGTCTGTTACATTTGTAAAAAAGTTTAATTCAGTGTTTTATGTTTGTGAAATCTTCTTTACCTGTTGATTTAAAATGGCTTTTCGTTGTCTTTTTTGTGTGTGTGTGTCCTACATACTCAGACCGATGCCGTTGATGTCAGAAGAGAGTGCATCATCAAAGCTCTGTGTGTGTACCTGAACGAAGAGCCTGAGAACCTTGTGAAAGAATACATGGTATGTAATTCAGTTCATTCTTATTCTGACATCTGTAAACAAACCAGTTACATACTAAAAGACAAAGTAATTATAGAATCTTTCACATAATTAAATAAGTGACAGCTGTATTATAGCAATTTTTATTTTTATGTGTTTTTATGTGTATTTACAAATGGGGCTGGTATAACATCTTTACATACATGTCCTTTATCCCCCCTTTTTTCTGTGAAGAACACAGATGGTGAAAGCAGTGAAGCTGCAATTATGGAGACGACATTTGGAATCTTTGTCATTCGCAAAGAAGGTGCAGAGCCAGATGATGGACCGGAAGATGTAGGCATCATTCTGGAGGGTGTGCAAGTTCTGAATGAGTTGGGAAACGTAGCACTGGCTGTGGTGATGTTGTTCGCTCTTGTATACGCTCTCAACCTCAGCTACCCCCCAGAGCTGCGATACACCTTTGAAGCTTTGCAGAAGATCATCATGGAGCTCGATGGAAACAGACTCTCAAAAAAAAATTAGACACTGAAAATACTACTTGCACGTTAGTCATCCTACAGGTCGAGGTTACTCTCATGGGAAGGTATTTGAAGCCATTTGATTATTTACCTTTTTAAAATGGCAAGCTGTTGTTAATGTGTTTTAATACTTTCAACTGTTGCTATTTGGGGGTTACAAGGTAGAATAATGTTTTGAAATGTTTCTCGAAACAAAGGTAAGGTTAAAAAATGTTGTTGTCAAACAGTTTTCTTTTGAAACTAGAGAGGATGCACAATTGCTGTATTTAACATTTTCCTTTGTACTTAGTTGCCAGGACCACATTCTGCATATAGCTTCATAACCAGCTAATTTGTTTTTTTGGTCATCAGAAAGCTCTAACTATAGACCTGTTGTTGGTTGTTAAATGGTTTACACTTGAAATGTGTCTACGTAAATAGGAATGCATGTTGCAAACTGATTTCTCAAACTTTGGCCACCTGAGCTTTTATGGCTACCTAGAATCCAGTCTTAAGAAATAGATGTCAGTTTCATAACAGCGTGCTCCAATTTCCTAACACAGCAGTTAGAATTTTTACTTGTCCATCTGTCTTTTTTTTTTTTTTACAGATGTGACATAATGCACAAACTGTTGGACATTGAAGTTTCAGGCTATGTGTTTGTATTTTCCATGCCATTTCTGGTAAAGTGTTATTCCAACAAATCCAGTTTGCTTTGTGTTTTCCTTTTCCAAACTTGACACCAGCTGAGGTATAGGTTGACATTTATGTTTAAATTAAAAACTGTATTTTATGAATTATTAGGCTACGGTTATGTTCATATTTATGAGGTACTTAACCACTTTAAGTTTTTGTTGACTCAGCACAATTAATTCATGTAACTATTATTTTAAAAAGTACTTGCAACTACCCTATTAAATTAAGTAAGTTATAATCATATCATACAAGTTTAAATGGCCCAACAAAATTATGTTAGTATGGAACATTTACCCTTACAAATCTTGTTGGACTTCATCCTAGTAATTAAGTAACAGTAATGCAAATACATCATGTCGAGCCAACATATTTACATTTAGGTCACTCAACAAAATTGTTTCTTGTTAAATTAAAGCATTTTATTTAGGTGGAAATTATTTCCATAATTTTATTACGTTCCCCGAACAAGTTATTTTTTTGAGTGCAGACACATTAATATCATAGAGTAGCTCAATGATCTAACGCTGGGGTTAGATAGCTGTCAGTATTATTACAGTGAACAAGAGGAGCTCACTTGCAGCCCTGCTAAACTCTACTGCAATCTGATGGTTTTTACAGTCAAATATGCACAACCCTAACATACCTATGTGTAAGATATTTGAATAAAATAACGCAAACAGACTAACATTAGGCTCTTTGGATAAAATCAGTACCAAAATAGCTGAGCATCACTTCAGTTAAATATCTCAATTTCTAAAAATGATTTACACTGATTGCTATTGCTCTGGGATTGTTTAAACCAACACGCCAAAATCTAAAAGAACATATCACATTATATTCAAGCCGAAGAGTAACTCATAACGTGCTAACTTGATAAAGTTGTGCTGTAAAAACTGTGTGTGTACTACTACCGACACACACAGTTGTTTAATTACCACATTGTGTTAAATCAGTTTTTGCGCGATTTAATCTTGTTCAACAACCTAACGTCCAGTGTGGAGACTAACTTTAACAGTAACAGATAGCTAGCTAATGCCAGCTAGCTGTGACACTTACCAACCTGTCTTGTTCTGTCACTCGGCTGTGTTTCCAGGAGTTAAAGCCAGTTGGAGCAGACGAAGGGGGAGCACCTCCATATTGGTGAGGTCATCCGGCCACTTACACATCAAGAAGGACGGTGGCTGGGCAGGGACAAACAAATTATGTAATATGAAATGATGGATTTCCATGAAGGAGGCCTCATGAAGTCTGTGAAATCCTCTGAAAGTGATCATGTTACATCACACCGCGACATCTGGGAAAATGGCATCGCCTGTTGTCCATAGCAACAGAACACATTCTGGTGTGATGACATCCTGGTATTCTGAACTGCCTCTGATCTTTTAGGCAGTGAAAGCCACAACATCTAATATTATTGAACACAAGTGTTTAGAGGTTGATCGAGTCAGCAGCACACACAGAGACACAGAGATCTCACAGTCTGCAGTCCAAAACAGATAGAAGCCTTTTGCACAAAAGCATATCTGCAAACAGCAGCGCTGATATGGAAGGAGGAAACAACACAGCACACCAGGAGGATGCTGGCAGGCCCCAGGACCAACCAGAACATCCTCAACAGGACCATGTTTCCCCACCAGTGGCACTTTACGCAAGTGATACGTACACGTATCTAAGCGAAGATGTTAGTTCAGTAGCAAAGGCTTTTGATGAAAGGATGGAGAAAGCCTGGCAGGAACAGGTCAAAGCATTGGAGGAGAGGTTTGCCAAGGAGCTGGAACAGAAAGAGGAGGACTGGAGAAAGAAGGAGAGCCAGATGAAGACTGCGATTCGGGACAAGGACAACATAATCTGGCCTCTTAAACAAAATATGGGCCGCTTATATGACAGGCTCAACGAGGCAACAATGCAGCTGGACACAGTAACAGCTAAACTCGATGAGACCAAGGCAACCTGTCAGGAACAGGTCAAAGCATTGGAGGAGAGGTTTGTCAAGCAGCTGGAACAGAAAGAGGATGACTGGAGAAAGAAGGAGAGCCAGATGAAGACTGAGATTCGGGACAAGAACAACATAATCTGGCCTCTTAAACAAAACATGGGCCGCTTATATGAGAGGCTCAACGAGGCAACAATGCAGCTGGACACAGTAACAGCTAAACTCGATGAGACCGAGGCAACCTGTCAGGAACAGGTCAAAGCATTGGAGGAGAGGTTTGCCAAGGAGCTGGAACAGAAAGAGGAGGACTGGAGAAAGAAGGAGAGCCAGATGAAGACTGAGATTCGGGACAAGGACAACATAATCTGGCCTCTTAAACAAAACATGGGCCGCTTATATGAGAGGCTCAACGAGGCAACGATGCAGCTGGACACAGTAACAGCTAAACTCAATGAGACCGAGGCAACCTGTCAGGAACAGGTCAAAGCATTGGAGGAGAGGTTTGCCAAGGAGCTGGAACAGAAAGATGAGGACTGGAGAAAGAAGGAGAGCCAGATTAAGACTGAGATTCGGGAAAAGAACAACATAATCTGGCCTCTTAAACAAAACATGGGCCGCTTATATGAGAGGCTCAACGAGGCAACGATGCAGCTGGACACAGTAACAGCTAAACTCGATGAGACCGAGGCAACCTGTCAGGAACAGGTCAAAGCATTGGAGGAGAGGTTTGCCAAGGAGCTGGAACAGAAAGATGAGGACCTCAGTGAGTGGAAGATGAAATACGAGCAGGTCTACAACATCAACAAGGACCTAGACAAAAAAATACAAGGACTGGAGACTGCAGCTCACCACATGCAAGAGGAGATCAAACTTCTGGAGGACATCTGCCTGTCCCAGAAGAGCAGGAGAGGCTTCTTCCTCTTCAGACGGGAGATCCTGGACAGGGAGGCAGCGTTGGAGAGGATGAAGACCAAGCTGCGTGACAGGGAGATGAAAAAGAGGGAGGAGGAGGAGAAAAAGGAGGTGAAAAGAAGAGGAGCGGAGAAGAGACAGTGACTGTCAAGTGGAGGAGGCTGCTGGATGTTCAGCTTAGGCTGGACATCAGTAACTTCCTTCATCTCCCTCCCCTCTACCTTCTTTATCATTTCAGCTAAAAAGAAGAAAAAAAAAGAAACAAACTATGAGAAAAGACTGAATTAAAAAAAACAAAAAATAATCCTTTTGGTTTGGTTAAACATTTATTCATGAAAAGAGAGGAAAATACAGCACACTAAACTGCAGTCTTAAGAAAAATAAAATCAGTGCACAGATCTTTCTCTTTTATGCAATCTTACAAAGATTGCATAATATAGAAAAAAGGTTATACAATTTCCCAGAAATTGGGATAATAATAACTAATATATCCAATGGTTCTTTAGGGAAAATGCTGTGCTAATAGTATGTCAATACTAACATTTTACTTCATTTTATTTATTTTTTAAAATAGGCCTTTTCTGTACATATTTTACCATCATGTCTTATACTAATAACAATGAATCATACATAATTTAGTGGGATATATTGTAGTCACCTGCTTCCCTCCTATATTTATGTACCTAATAAATAATAAAAGTCCTTCTATTACTACAGTCGGTCCTCTGCCAAAACATCAAAAACACTCACTAGGATTTGTATTTTCCAGAATGAGATTGGTTATTCAGAACTTGTTTACTCACTAAAATGACTCTTTTTCTAGGGACTCACAGAGGAGTCCCTGAAGGTAGAAAAACAATATCTGATGAGGAATTTGTGGTTAAATCAATGTGTTTATTGTCAAACTTTTAACTGGAGGGATGGAATTTACTAACGATAGATGCAATAATCATCACATCAGGGATGTTATCATCTCAGATAAAAGTGATCCCCTCAAATCAATGATAAAATGGAACTATAACTTCTCAAATATCTTCGTAGAGAAAATCTGTTCTGAACCAAATAAATTCCTCATTCCAAACAAAATCAAGGAGGTCCATATGAAAATACTACATAGATACTACCCCTGCAGTCACTTCCTACATAAATTTAAAGCAGACATGTCACCTTTGTGCTCATTTTGTAAAGCAGAACCTCAAACCATATCACACCTGTTCTATGAATGTACCTATTCCTTTGACTTTTGGATTCAGGTCTCTGTATTAATTTTTACA
>CM056554.1:28278000-28305000 GCA_029721515.1 Synanceia verrucosa | reverse complement strand
GAGGAGGATGTCAGCAAAACTCACCTCCATCATGGACAACCCCTCTGAGCCTCTGATGGACTGTGGAGGCTTTAAGCAGCTCCTTCAGCTGCAGACTCAGACTTCCACCCTGCTAGAAGGAGCTACTGCAGCTCATTCCTACCATCTGCAATAAAACTTTACAACATCAGCATCACTGGCTGATGTTAATACAACTGGACTCTTTACCATCACTGCCTTGTTTTCAAATCTGTTCGCACTGTCCTTCCTTTTGCACAAAATATTTTCACTTCTATTTTATTTCATCGTAAAAATAGATTCTATTCATCTTATAATTGTGTTTAACATTTCATTTACAATTTAAAATACTTTTCCTTACTTGTTACTTAGTACATATTTTAAATATGTAAATATTATTCTGTTATAATTGTTATTATTACTTATTCTTTTATGTCTTTGTTGTGGTTTGTTTTTATTACTGTATCATGTCTATGCTGCTGTGGTGGGTGAGTTTCCCCTAATGGGGTATTAATAAAAAAAAATCTATTATATTCTATTGACCCATACAAGTCTGTAACCCTGACAGTTTACAGATGGAACCATGGTACAAATAGACCTGTTTGTTCCATTTGTACACTGTCAGAGTTGAAATTTAAAGGTTTGAGAAACACTGATGCAGTACATGTATGTACAACACAAGTTCTGCTTCACAGGAAGAGCAGGGCTATGTCAGTTCATATTATTGCAAAAATGTTTTTGACCCAAGCTTTTTAGAAATGTTTCACAATCATTGAATGCTACTTTTTTAATAACTGGT
The DNA here is from genome assembly GCA_029721515.1 of Synanceia verrucosa. Taxonomy (NCBI): domain Eukaryota; kingdom Metazoa; phylum Chordata; class Actinopteri; order Perciformes; family Synanceiidae; genus Synanceia; species Synanceia verrucosa. Next base: position 28,304,204 of record CM056554.1, on the reverse strand, counting down.
TTCGTGTGGTTGTCGTATTCTTAACGTTTCTGCTTTTTACATGAAAACATACATCCATTCAGTATATTTGTATATGTTGGAGCCAAAATGTTTATTTTTCTTACCGTCTAATTTGTTACTGTTGTTGTTCACTTTATTAGTTATGGTTAGTTAATTTCGAATAATTATTGATTGGTATTTTGGTTAGTGTTAAGGGGCACGCCCCCCTCCTCACCATGGGCAGGTGACTGCAGCATCTGCACTTTATTAGTGTGGTAAATGGGGTCGGTGGATCTCTTTGTTGGAACGAAGCCATACAGTTTTAGACCACTGTCAAGCGTTCTTTTGGTGTTTTTGGATTTTGGGAACTCGGTCTACATTAGAAGCATCATCAGAGCCTCATGTGTCAGCGTCCTGGTAAGATTGTTTTAAGTTTGCATAAAAATAAAGAAGAAGAAAGGATCGGATCTGCTTGCCTGTGTGAATTTTTTATATGGCATAACGCTTGGGCGCGTGTAACGGAGGCATCCACGAAGAGCTAAGCTCGGATTTTCGATGGGAAAAATCGCACTTTTAGTGTGTGTGTGTGTGTGTGTGTATATATATATATACGTTTAAAATTAAGCAATCTATTGTTAGTTAAATGATCATGCAGCATAGACATTCATGTTGTGAGTGGGCGAGCTGCCCGTGTCAAGGTGGCCGCCATGTGAGGACATCAGTCTCCATTGGCTAACAGCGTGCGCGAGCCATCTCGTGTTTATATACATGTCTATGGCTTCATAGCCTCAGGGCTTCACACTTCTTCTTCTTCTTTTTCTTTGTTAAATGAATTTTTTTCCAACATTACAAAGATACAAATAAAACTGTGAAATAAAATTATTACAAATATTGTTATATTAGTCAACTTAGATGCTGCAGTTCTCTACAGAAAAGGTTAAAGTTCAGAGTTGTTTGAAGTACACGAGCTTTATGAATATGATATTTGCCAATAAGGCACGTAAGCTTAAATATATTGTTGGTAGACTGAAAATCTGTATCGCACCTTAAGAACAAGACCATGTCTTCCATATTTAGGATTAATATGTTACATTTTGTAAAAATTAATACAGAGACCTGAATCCAAAAGTCAAAGGAATAGGTACATTCATAGAACAGGTGTGATATGGTTTGAGGTTCTGCTTTACAAAATGAGCACAAAGGTGACATGTCTGCTTTAAATTTATGTAGGAAGTGACTGCAGGGGTAGTATCTATGTAGTATTTTCATATGGACCTCCTTGATTTTGTTTGGAATGAGGAATTTATTTGGTTCAGAACAGATTTTCTCTACGAAGATATTTGAGAAGTTATAGTTCCATTTTATCATTGATTTGAGGGGATCACTTTTATCTGAGATGATAACATCCCTGATGTGATGATTATTGCATCTATCGTTAGTAAATTCCATCCCTCCAATTAAAAGTTTGACAATAAACACATTGATTTAACCACAAATTCCTCATCAGATACTGTTTTTCTACCTTCAGGGACTCCTCTGTGAGTCCCTAGAAAAAAAGTCATTTTAGTGAGTAAACAAGTTCTGAATAGCCAATCTCATTCTGGAAAATACAAATCCTGGTGAGTGTTTTTGATGTTTTGGCAGAGGACCGACTGTAGTAATAGAAGGACTTTTATTATTTATTAGGTACATAAATATAGGAGGGAAGCAGGTGACTACAATATATCCCACTAAATTATGTATTATTCATTGTTATTAGTATAAGACATGATGGTAAAATATGTACAGAAAAGGCCTATTTTAAAAAATAAATAAAATGAAGTAAAATGTTAGTATTGACATAATATTAGCACAGCATTTTCCCTAAAGAACCATTGGATATATTAGTTATTATCATCCCAATTTCTGGGAAATTGTATAACCTTTTTTCTATATTATGCAATCTTTGTAAGATTGCATAATATAGAGAATGATCTGTGCACTGATTTTATTTTCTTAAGACTGCAGTTTAGTGTGCTGTATTTTCCTCTCTTTTCATGAATAAATGTTTAACCAAACCAAAAGGATTATTTTTTTTTTTTAATTCAGTCTTTTCTCATAGTTTGTTTCTTTTTTTTTTCTTTTTAGCTGAAATGATAAAGAAGGTAGAGGGGAGGGAGATGAAGGAAGTTACTGATGTCCAGCCTAAGCTGAACATCCAGCAGCCTCCTCCACTTGACAGTCACTGTCTCTTCTCCGCTCCTCTTCTTTTCACCTCCTTTTTCTCCTCCTCCTCCCTCTTTTTCATCTCCCTGTCACGCAGCTTGGTCTTCATCCTCTCCAACGCTGCCTCCCTGTCCAGGATCTCCCGTCTGAAGAGGAAGAAGCCTCTCCTGCTCTTCTGGGACAGGCAGATGTCCTCCAGAAGTTTGATCTCCTCTTGCATGTGGTGAGCTGCAGTCTCCAGTCCTTGTATTTTTTTGTCTAGGTCCTTGTTGATGTTGTAGACCTGCTCATATTTCATCTTCCACTCACTAAGGTCCTCATCTTTCTGTTCCAGCTCCTTGGCAAACCTCTCCTCCAATGCTTTGACCTGTTCCTGACAGGTTGCCTCGGTCTCATCGAGTTTAGCTGTTACTGTGTCCAGCTGCATCGTTGCCTCGTTGAGCCTCTCATATAAGCGGCCCATGTTTTGTTTAAGAGGCCAGATTATGTTGTTCTTTTCCCGAATCTCAGTCTTAATCTGGCTCTCCTTCTTTCTCCAGTCCTCATCTTTCTGTTCCAGCTCCTTGGCAAACCTCTCCTCCAATGCTTTGACCTGTTCCTGACAGGTTGCCTCGGTCTCATTGAGTTTAGCTGTTACTGTGTCCAGCTGCATCGTTGCCTCGTTGAGCCTCTCATATAAGCGGCCCATGTTTTGTTTAAGAGGCCAGATTATGTTGTCCTTGTCCCGAATCTCAGTCTTCATCTGGCTCTCCTTCTTTCTCCAGTCCTCCTCTTTCTGTTCCAGCTCCTTGGCAAACCTCTCCTCCAATGCTTTGACCTGTTCCTGACAGGTTGCCTCGGTCTCATTGAGTTTAGCTGTTACTGTGTCCAGCTGCATCGTTGCCTCGTTGAGCCTCTCATATAAGCGGCCCATGTTTTGTTTAAGAGGCCAGATTATGTTGTCCTTGTCCCGAATCTCAGTCTTCATCTGGCTCTCCTTCTTTCTCCAGTCCTCCTCTTTCTGTTCCAGCTCCTTGGCAAACCTCTCCTCCAATGCTTTGACCTGTTCCTGACAGGTTGCCTCGGTCTCATCGAGTTTAGCTGTTACTGTGTCCAGCTGCATTGTTGCCTCGTTGAGCCTCTCATATAAGCGGCCCATGTTTTGTTTAAGAGGCCAGATTATGTTGTTCTTGTCCCGAATCTCAGTCTTCATCTGGCTCTCCTTCTTTCTCCAGTCCTCCTCTTTCTGTTCCAGCTGCTTGGCAAACCTCTCCTCCAATGCTTTGACCTGTTCCTGCCAGGCTTTCTCCATCCTTTCAGCAAAAGCCTTTGCTACTGAACTAACATCTTCGCTTAGATACGTGCACGTATCACTTGTGTAAAGTGCCACTGGTGGGGAAACATGGTCCTGTTGAGGATGTTCTGGTTGGTCCTGGGGCCTGCCAGCATCCTCCTGGTGTGTTGTGTTGTTTCCTCCTTCCATATCAGCGCTGCTGTTTGCAGATATGCTTTTGTACAAAAGGCTTCTATCTGTTTTGGACTGCAGACTGTGAGATCTCTGTGTCTCTGTGTGTGCTGCTGACTCGATCAACCTCTAAACACTTGTGTTCAATAATATTAGATGTTGTGGCTTTCACTGCCTAAAAGATCAGAGGCAGTTCAGAATACCAGGATGTCATCACACCAGAATGTGTTCTGTTGCTATGGACAACAGGCGATGCCATTTTCCCAGATGTCGCGGTGTGATGTAACATGATCACTTTCAGAGGATTTCACAGACTTCATGAGGCCTCCTTCATGGAAATCCATCATTTCATATTACATAATTTGTTTGTCCCTGCCCAGCCACCGTCCTTCTTGATGTGTAAGTGGCCGGATGACCTCACCAATATGGAGGTGCTCCCCCTTCGTCTGCTCCAACTGGCTTTAACTCCTGGAAACACAGCCGAGTGACAGAACAAGACAGGTGGGTAAGTGTCACAGCTAGCTGGCATTAGCTAGCTATCTGTTACTGTTAAAGTTAGTCTCCACACTGGACGTTAGGTTGTTGAACAAGATTAAATCGCGCAAAACTGATTTAACACAATGTGGTAATTAAACAACTGTGTGTGTCGGTAGTAGTACACACACAGTTTTTACAGCACAACTTTATCAAGTTAGCACGTTATGAGTTACTCTTCGGCTTGAATATAATGTGATATGTTCTTTTAGATTTTGGCGTGTTGGTTTAAACAATCCCAGAGCAATAGCAATCAGTGTAAATCATTTTTAGAAATTGAGATATTTAACTGAAGTGATGCTCAGCTATTTTGGTACTGATTTTATCCAAAGAGCCTAGTGTTAGTCTGTTTGCGTTATTTTATTCAAATATCTTACACATAGGTATGTTAGGGTTGTGCATATTTGACTGTAAAAACCATCAGATTGCAGTAGAGTTTAGCAGGGCTGCAAGTGAGCTCCTCTTGTTCACTGTAATAATACTGACAGCTATCTAACCCCAGCGTTAGATCATTGAGCTACTCTATGATATTAATGTGTCTGTGAATGGCAGGTTTATTCTCATGTTTCTGTTTTTTCCTCATTACAACAACTGAAACAGCAAAGAGATAAACTGAGGCAGTAATAGAAGAGATCAGCCTGCAGCTGGAGAAGGAGAGGCTTTAAGCCAAACAGCTGCTGAAATATGGCAAAGAAAAGAGCGAGAATACCAAAATATTATAATGTTACAGAGAGATAGATCACTACTGAATCGACAAAGTTGACAAATCAGGAGAAATAAACTTCTAGTGGAATTCTTTATTCATGTTTTTATAAATATCCAGGGTAGAGATCATAAAAGATTTGTGTACATTTTGAGAATCTAATGAGCCTTTGAGTATTTGGTGTTTGATGGTAGACTTTCTACTTATGTATCTTACAAGTGATTTGAGAAATGAGTCTGTCTTTCAGTGTCTGTTTCAGTGGTTATTGATGCTTCTTCACTGTTAGGTGATGTCTGTTGAAGAAGTTGAGGGGATTTGAGATGAAACAAGACGCCATTGAATACCAAAGGGTACAGTAAGCTGATGTCAAACATACAGTAGTGTTTTCTATACTCTGATCTACAGTATGAACCTGTTTGTTGTTGTTTACTGAGAGCTTGTTGTGTCTCTGCAGCAAATAGATGAGATGTTTGCTGGATATTTGTCTCAAGAAGATGAAGATGCTGTGCTGGCTGAGCTGGAGACTATAACTCAGGTCGGTCTCATCTCCATGGCTGTGTTTACGCTGGGGGAGGTTTGACGCTAAAATTCACATTTTTACACAAACTGTATGTTTTTAATTGAAATTGAAGCGTCATCAGAAAAACGTCTCATTGTGGTCCATTCACAACACAGATTTTAAATTACTGGAGAATACATTAAACCACCAATAGTTCAAGCGCTAACAGGTATCTACCAGTTGTTTTCATTTGAAAATTGTTTTAAGAGTTACTGTCTGATTTGATGGTAAAGAAGTCAATAACATGTTGAGTTCAATGGCTAAGTCCCAGTCTAAGTCTCTCACTTTGTGTCTCATTTTTATTTATTGGTGTGGATCTAGGTTTCCCAAAACCATGCTGTTAATCAGCTGTTAATCTGTTAATCTGTTAAGCCTATTCATGGAAGAATATGATCTGCTAGAAGAAATAAAATGCCTTTGGGAAACCCAGCCTATACATGATGTAAAGATGTACAGAGAGGGCCGGGCAGTTTGCCCACACCCAGGATGTGAACCTCATAACTATGTCATATTTTACATACACGTAGAAGAAGACTGCATTACGTTCAATTTACCATTTATTTACCATTAAACGTACAAAGAACAACTGGTTGTCTGTGAACCTGTGAGCACACACAGTATACTCATTAGCACCCACATGTGAAAATGAAGTTTGTCTTGAAACTAAAATCATTCATGAATTATTTTCTTTAAGCTTTGAAGGGTGGAAGGTGAGGCGATGCTGTATCCCGGTAATGAGTAGAAGGCAGGGAAAAACCCTGGACAGGTCTACAGTCAAACGAAATAAATAAAACAAGACATAACTAATGTTCCATACTCTGATATAATGGCTTGTTTTTCATTTTGAACTTGAACCCGTGACAAAAGCAATCAGCTTCATGTGTGGTTTAATGTTCTTTTCATCCTCTTTCATGCAGGTGAGCAAGATGATACAAACAAGAAGGAGTTGTGCAAAGAAATACTGAGCAAATGTATAGTATTTACTGTAATCTGTGACTGTGATAACCCATAAAAAAGACTCAGCGGGTGTTACTGATCTTATCTGCCCCTCTGTAGATGCTGCTATTGTGCGTCAATCAATAGAGCATATAGTTCCCCCACCTCCTTTTACCGTGCAAATGTGTAGTTTTATAAGTTCAACAGATTCAAGTATTTACAAAATTGAAGCTTAACCCATAACCAAGAGTTCACTTAATTTACCAGCTCACCTGCCGTACCTGTGTCTCTGCAAGCGATCACACATAACACTACAGAGGGGATGTGTGAAGAGACACTTCTTAACAGGTGTGAAATCTGTTATTCTCACCGACGACATCAGCAAATATTTTGCATGAAACCACAGAGGACATGTTTGTCACAGTTTCTAAATCTCAAGCAAGATCTGTAAAGTGTGAATGTGAGACATCCGAACACATTGTGTCTTGTGTTATGGTTTACAAGCTGGGTTTGACCCACTAACACATGCTGTTTGATATTGCATTGTTCCAACATTTGGTTTAATTGATCATTTCCATTTCTTCTTGTATCTTGTGACAGCTCACCTACTGTAGTTTCTGGGCATCCTTCTGTGTCAGTCACCCACTGCATTCCCTGTCTGGCACACAAGTGAAAGCCAACATGACACCAAGTCATTTATGCCCATGTCCATTTGTGAATAAGACTTTCTTAGTACTCTCTGAAAAAGACTTAGAAAGTCGATCTCTCTGCTGAGAAATGCTCGGGTCATTGCCCTCCCTGCAGCCAGGTTCTGCAAGTCAACGACCACAAGATGGCACTAAAGAAATGATTTAATGCTGGAATGGTCATACAATGAAACTATGGAGCTAGAACAGTCTCAAAAAGAATAAATGAACACGGAAATGAATAAATACACAAACAAGGATTCACAAGTGTATTTTGAAAATCCACAAACGTATTCTGAGTATTTACAAATGTATTTTGAAAATCCACAAATGTATTCTGAATATTTACAAATGTATTTTGAAAATTCACAAATGTATGCATGTGAAAATATTTGTTAGTTTCATGAAATACATTTGTGAACTGTCTAACGTGCATTTACAACGTGCTTTTAATTTGTGAATCACCTTGCATTTGTGTGTGGATTTTTAAGACTCATCTAGCGGTGACCCGATCCATAGATATTTATAAGAAAGGCTAGATGGAGATGTAGTCACCAGCGTCGGCGGCCATCTCACCACAGTATACTATTCAGGCTGGTCAGCTCTGCCCTGGATCGGCTCCGTTCTGGACTGCTCCCTGGACTCCATAGAGGAGGTGGGTGTGAGGAGGATGTCAGCAAAACTCACCTCCATCATGGACAACCCCTCTGAGCCTCTGATGGACTGTGGAGGCTTTAAGCAGCTCCTTCAGCTGCAGACTCAGACTTCCACCCTGCTAGAAGGAGCTACTGCAGCTCATTCCTACCATCTGCAATAAAACTTTACAACATCAGCATCACTGGCTGATGTTAATACAACTGGACTCTTTACCATCACTGCCTTGTTTTCAAATCTGTTCGCACTGTCCTTCCTTTTGCACAAAATATTTTCACTTCTATTTTATTTCATCGTAAAAATAGATTCTATTCATCTTATAATTGTGTTTAACATTTCATTTACAATTTAAAATACTTTTCCTTACTTGTTACTTAGTACATATTTTAAATATGTAAATATTATTCTGTTATAATTGTTATTATTACTTATTCTTTTATGTCTTTGTTGTGGTTTGTTTTTATTACTGTATCATGTCTATGCTGCTGTGGTGGGTGAGTTTCCCTAATGGGGTATTAATAAAAAAATCTATTATATTCTATTGACCCATACAAGTCTGTAACCCTGACAGTTTACAGATGGAACCATGGTACAAATAGACCTGTTTGTTCCATTTGTACACTGTCAGAGTTGAAATTTAAAGGTTTGAGAAACACTGATGCAGTACATGTATGTACAACACAAGTTCTGCTTCACAGGAAGAGCAGGGCTATGTCAGTTCATATTATTGCAAAAATGTTTTTGACCCAAGCTTTTTAGAAATGTTTCACAATCATTGAATGCTACTTTTTAATAACTGGTTTCGTGTGGTTGTCGTATTCTTAACGTTTCTGCTTTTTACATGAAAACATACATCCATTCAGTATATTTGTATATGTTGGAGCCAAAATGTTTATTTTTCTTACCGTCTAATTTGTTACTGTTGTTGTTCACTTTATTAGTTATGGTTAGTTAATTTCGAATAATTATTGATTGGTATTTTGGTTAGTGTTAAGGGGCACGCCCCCCTCCTCACCATGGGCAGGTGACTGCAGCACCTGCACTTTATTAGTGTGGTAAATGGGGCCGGCGGAGCTCTTTGTTGGAACGAAGCCATACAGTTTTAGACCGCTGTCAAGCGTTCTTTTGGTGTTTTTGGATTTTGGGAACTCGGTCTACATTAGAAGCATCATCAGAGCCTCATGTGTTAGCGTCCTGGTAAGATTGTTTTTAAGTTTGCATAAAAATAAAGAAGAAGAAAGGATCGGATCTGCTTGCCTGTGTGAATTTTTTATATGGCATAACGCTTGGGCGCGTCTAACGGAGGCATCCACGAAGAGCTAAGCTCGGATTTTCGATGGGAAAAATCGCGCTTTTAGTGTGTGTGTGTGTGTGTGTGTGTGTATATATATACATTTAAAATTAAGCAATCTATTGTTATTTAAATGATCATGCAGCATAGACATTCATGTTGTGAGTGGGCAAGCTGCCTGTGTCAAGATGGCCGCCATGTGAGGACATCAGTCTCCATTGGCTAACAGCGTGCGCGAGCCATCTCGTGTTTATATACATGTCTATGGCTTCATAGCCTCAGGGCTTCACGCTTCTTCTTCTTCTTTTTCTTTGTTAAATGAACTTTTTTCAAACATTACAAAGATACAAATAAAACTGTGAAATAAAATTATTACAAATATTGTTATATTAGTCAACTTAGATGCTGCAGTTCTCTACAGAAAAGGTTAAAGTTCAGAGTTGTTTGAAGTACACAAGCTTTATGAATATGATATTTGCCAATAAGGCACGTAAGCTTAAATATATTGTTGGTAGATTGAAAATCTGTATCGCACCTTAAGAACAAGACCATGTCTTCCATATTTAGGATTAATATGTTACATTTTGTAAAAATTAATACAGAGACCTGAATCCAAAAGTCAAAGGAATAGGTACATTCATAGAACAGGTGTGATATGGTTTGAGGTTCTGCTTTACAAAATGAGCACAAAGGTGACATGTCTGCTTTAAATTTATGTAGGAAGTGACTGCAGGGGTAGTATCTATGTAATATTTTCATATGGACCTCCTTGATTTTGTTTGGAATGAGGAATTTATTTGGTTCAGAACAGATTTTCTCTACGAAGATATTTGAGAAGTTATAGTTCCATTTTATCATTGATTTGAGGGGATCACTTTTATCTGAGATGATAACATCCCTGATGTGATGATTATTGCATCTATCGTTAGTAAATTCCATCCCTCCAATTAAAAGTTTGACAATAAACACATTGATTTAACCACAAATTCCTCATCAGATACTGTTTTTCTACCTTCAGGGACTCCTCTGTGAGTCCCTAAAAAAAGTCATTTTAGTGAGTAAACAAGTTCTGAATAGCCAATCTCATTCTGGAAAATACAAATCCTGGTGAGTGTTTTTGATGTTTTGGCAGAGGACCGACTGTAGTAATAGAAGGACTTTTATTATTTATTAGGTACATAAATATAGGAGGGAAGCAGGTGACTACAATATATCCCACTAAATTATGTATTATTCATTGTTATTAGTATAAGACATGATGGTAAAATATGTACAGAAAAGGCCTATTTTAAAAAATAAATAAAATGAAGTAAAATGTTAGTATTGACATAATATTAGCACAGCATTTTCCCTAAAGAACCATTGGATATATTAGTTATTATCATCCCAATTTCTGGGAAATTGTATAACCTTTTTTCTATATTATGCAATCTTTGTAAGATTGCATAATATAGAGAATGATCTGTGCACTGATTTTATTTTCTTAAGACTGCAGTTTAGTGTGCTGTATTTTCCTCTCTTTTCATGAATAAATGTTCAACCAAACCAAAAGGATTATTTTTGATTTTTTAATTCAGTCTTTTCTCATAGTTTGTTTCTTTTTTTTTTTCTTTTTAGCTGAAATGATAAAGAAGGTAGAGGGGAGGGAGATGAAGGAAGTTACTGATGTCCAGCCTAAGCTGAACATCCAGCAGCCTCCTCCACTTGACAGTCACTGTCTCTTCTCCGCTCCTCTTCTTTTCACCTCCTTTTTCTCCTCCTCCTCCCTCTTTTTCATCTCCCTGTCACGCAGCTTGGTCTTCATCCTCTCCAACGCTGCCTCCCTGTCCAGGATCTCCCGTCTGAAGAGGAAGAAGCCTCTCCTGCTCTTCTGGGACAGGCAGATGTCCTCCAGAAGTTTGATCTCCTCTTGCATGTGGTGAGCTGCAGTCTCCAGTCCTTGTATTTTTTTGTCTAGGTCCTTGTTGATGTTGTAGACCTGCTCATATTTCATCTTCCACTCACTAAGGTCCTCATCTTTCTGTTCCAGCTCCTTGGCAAACCTCTCCTCCAATGCTTTGACCTGTTCCTGACAGGTTGCCTCGGTCTCATCGAGTTTAGCTGTTACTGTGTCCAGCTGCATCGTTGCCTCGTTGAGCCTCTCATATAAGCGGCCCATGTTTTGTTTAAGAGGCCAGATTATGTTGTTCTTTTCGCGTATCTCAGTCTTAATCTGGCTCTCCTTCTTTCTCCAGTCCTCATCTTTCTGTTCCAGCTCCTTGGCAAACCTCTCCTCCAATGCTTTGACCTGTTCCTGACAGGTTGCCTCGGTCTCATTGAGTTTAGCTGTTACTGTGTCCAGCTGCATCGTTGCCTCGTTGAGCCTCTCATATAAGCGGCCCATGTTTTGTTTAAGAGGCCAGATTATGTTGTCCTTGTCCCGAATCTCAGTCTTCATCTGGCTCTCCTTCTTTCTCCAGTCCTCCTCTTTCTGTTCCAGCTCCTTGGCAAACCTCTCCTCCAATGCTTTGACCTGTTCCTGACAGGTTGCCTCGGTCTCATTGAGTTTAGCTGTTACTGTGTCCAGCTGCATCGTTGCCTCGTTGAGCCTCTCATATAAGCGGCCCATGTTTTGTTTAAGAGGCCAGATTATGTTGTCCTTGTCCCGAATCTCAGTCTTCATCTGGCTCTCCTTCTTTCTCCAGTCCTCCTCTTTCTGTTCCAGCTCCTTGGCAAACCTCTCCTCCAATGCTTTGACCTGTTCCTGACAGGTTGCCTTGGTCTCATCGAGTTTAGCTGTTACTGTGTCCAGCTGCATTGTTGCCTCGTTGAGCCTCTCATATAAGCGGCCCATGTTTTGTTTAAGAGGCCAGATTATGTTGTTCTTGTCCCGAATCTCAGTCTTCATCTGGCTCTCCTTCTTTCTCCAGTCCTCCTCTTTCTGTTCCAGCTCCTTGGCAAACCTCTCCTCCAATGCTTTGACCTGTTCCTGCCAGGCTTTCTCCATCCTTTCATCAAAAGCCTTTGCTACTGAACTAACATCTTCGCTTAGATACGTGTACGTATCATTTGCGTAAAGTGCCACTGGTGGGGAAACATGGTCCTGTTGAGGATGTTCTGGTTGGTCCTGGGGCCTGCCAGCATCCTCCTGGTGTGTTGTGTTGTTTCCTCCTTCCATATCAGCGCTGCTGTTTGCAGATATGCTTTTGTACAAAAGGCTTCTATCTGTTTTGGACTGCAGACTGTGAGATCTCTGTGTCTCTGTGTGTGCTGCTGACTCGATCAACCTCTAAACACTTGTGTTCAATAATATTAGATGTTGTGGCTTTCACTGCCTAAAAGATCAGAGGCAGTTCAGAATACCAGGATGTCATCACACCAGAATGTGTTCTGTTGCTATGGACAACAGGCGATGCCATTTTCCCAGATGTCGCAGTGTGATGTAACATGATCACTTTCAGAGGATTTCACAGACTTCGTGAGGCCTCCTTCATGGAAATCCATCATTTCATATTACATAATTTGTTTGTCCCTGCCCAGCCACCGTCCTTCTTGATGTGTAAGTGGCCGGATGACCTCACCAATATGGAGGTGCTCCCCCTTCGTCTGCTCCAACTGGCTTTAACTCCTGGAAAGACAGCCGAGTGACAGAACAAGACAGGTGGGTAAGTGTCACAGCTAGCTGGCATTAGCTAGCTATCTGTTACTGTTAAAGTTAGTCTCCACACTAGACGTTAGGTTGTTGAACAAGATTAAATCGCGCAAAACTGATTTAACACAATGTGGTAATTAAACAACTGTGTGTGTCGGTAGTAGTACACACACAGTTTTTACAGCACAACTTTATCAAGTTAGCACGTTATGAGTTACTCTTCGGCTTGAATATAATGTGATATGTTCTTTTAGATTTTGGCGTGTTGGTTTAAACAATCCCAGAGCAATAGCAATCAGTGTAAATCATTTTTAGAAATTGAGATATTTAACTGAAGTGATGCTCAGCTATTTTGGTACTGATTTTATCCAAAGAGCCTAGTGTTAGTCTGTTTGCGTTATTTTATTCAAATATCTTACACATAGGTATGTTAGGGTTGTGCATATTTGACTGTAAAAACCATCAGATTGCAGTAGAGTTTAGCAGGGCTGCAAGTGAGCTCCTCTTGTTCACTGTAATAATACTGACAGCTATCTAACCCCAGCGTTAGATCATTGAGCTACTCTATGATATTAATGTGTCTGTGAATGGCAGGTTTATTCTCATGTTTCTGTTTTTTCCTCATTACAACAACTGAAACAGCAAAGAGATAAACTGAGGCAGTAATAGAAGAGATCAGCCTGCAGCTGGAGAAGGAGAGGCTTTAAGCAAAACAGCTGCTGAAATATGGCAAAGAAAAGAGCGAGAATACCAAAATATTATAATGTTACAGAGAGATAGATCACTACTGAATCGACAAAGTTGACAAATCAGGAGAAATAAACTTCTAGTGGAATTCTTTATTCATATTTTTATAAATATCCAGGGTAGAGATCATAAAAGATTTGTGTACATTTTGAGAATCTAATGAGCCTTTGAGTATTTGGTGTTTGATGGTAGACTTTCTACTTATGTATCTTACAAGTGATTTGAGAAATGAGTCTGTCTTTCAGTGTCTGTTTCAGTGGTTATTGATGCTTCTTCACTGTTAGGTGATGTCTGTTGAAGAAGTTGAGGGGATTTGAGATGAAACAAGACGCCATTGAATACCAAAGGGTACAGTAAGCTGATGTCAAACATACAGTAGTGTTTTCTATACTCTGATCTACAGTATGAACCTGTTTGTTGTTGTTTACTGAGAGCTTGTTGTGTCTCTGCAGCAAATAGATGAGATGTTTGCTGGATATTTGTCTCAAGAAGATGAAGATGCTGTGCTGGCTGAGCTGGAGACTATAACTCAGGTCGGTCTCATCTCCATGGCTGTGTTTACGCTTTGCGAGGTTTGACGCTAAAATTCACATTTTTACACAAACTGTATGTTTTTAATTGAAATTGAAGCTTCATCAGAAAAACGTCTCATTGTGGTCCATTCACAACACAGATTTTAAATTACTGGAGAATACATTAAACCACCAATATTCAAGCGCTAACAGGTATCTACCAGTTGTTTTCATTTGAAAATTGTTTTAAGAGTTACTGTCTGATTTGATGGTAAAGAAGTCAATAACATGTTGAGTTCAATGGCTAAGTCCCAGTCTAAGTCTCTCACTTTGTGTCTCATTTTTATTTATTGGTGTGGATCTAGGTTTCCCAAAACCATGCTGTTAATCAGCTGTTAATCTGTTAATCTGTTAAGCCTATTCATGGAAGAATATGATCTGCTAGAAGAAATAAAATGCCTTTGGGAAACCCAGCCTATACATGATGTAAAGATGTACAGAGAGGGCCGGGCAGTTTGCCCACACCCAGGATGTGAACCTCATAACTATGTCATATTTTACATACACGTAGAAGAAGACTGCATTACGTTCAATTTACCATTTATTTACCATTAAACGTACAAAGAACAACTGGTTGTCTGTGAACCTGTGAGCACACACAGTATACTCATTAGCACCCACATGTGAAAATGAAGTTTGTCTTGAAACTAAAATCATTCATGAATTATTTTCTTTAAGCTTTGAAGGGTGGAAGGTGAGGCGATGCTGTATCCCGGTAATGAGTAGAAGGCAGGGAAAAACCCTGGACAGGTCTACAGTCAAACGAAATAAATGAAACAAGACATAACTAATGTTCCATACTCTGATATAATGGCTTGTTTTTCATTTTGAACTTGAACCCGTGACAAGAGCAATCAGCTTCATGTGTGGTTTAATGTTCTTTTCATCCTCTTTCATGCAGGTGAGCAAGATGATACAAACAAGAAGGAGTTGTGCAAAGAAATACTGAGCAAATGTATAGTATTTACTGTAATCTGTGACTGTGATAACCCATAAAAAAGACTCAGCGGGTGTTACTGATCTTATCTGCCCCTCTGTAGATGCTGCTATTGTGCGTCAATCAATAGAGCATATAGTTCCCCCACCTCCTTTTACCGTGCAAATGTGTAGTTTTATAAGTTCAACAGATTCAAGTATTTACAAAATTGAAGCTTAACCCATAACCAAGAGTTCACTTAATTTACCAGCTCACCTGCCGTACCTGTGTCTCTGCAAGCGATCACACATAACACTACAGAGGGGATGTGTGAAGAGACACTTCTTAACAGGTGTGAAATCTGTTATTCTCACCGACGACATCAGCAAATATTTTGCATGAAACCACAGAGGACATGTTTGTCACAGTTTCTAAATCTCAAGCAAGATCTGTAAAGTGTGAATGTGAGACATCCGAACACATTGTGTCTTGTGTTATGGTTTACAAGCTGGGTTTGACCCACTAACACATGCTGTTTGATATTGCATTGTTCCAACATTTGGTTTAATTGATCATTTCCATTTCTTCTTGTATCTTGTGACAGCTCACCTACTGTAGTTTCTGGGCATCCTTCTGTGTCAGTCACCCACTGCATTCCCTGTCTGGCACACAAGTGAAAGCCAACATGACACCAAGTCATTTATGCCCATGTCCATTTGTGAATAAGACTTTCTTAGTACTCTCTGAAAAAGACTTAGAAAGTCGATCTCTCTGCTGAGAAATGCTCGGGTCATTGCCCTCCCTGCAGCCAGGTTCTGCAAGTCAACGACCACAAGATGGCACTAAAGAAATGATTTAATGCTGGAATGGTCATACAATGAAACTATGGAGCTAGAACAGTCTCAAAAAGAATAAATGAACACGGAAATGAATAAATACACAAACAAGGATTCACAAGTGTATTTTGAAAATCCACAAACGTATTCTGAGTATTTACAAATGTATTTTGAAAATCCACAAATGTATTCTGAATATTTACAAATGTATTTTGAAAATTCACAAATGTATGCATGTGAAAATATTTGTTAGTTTCATGAAATACATTTGTGAACTGTCTAACGTGCATTTACAACGTGCTTTTAATTTGTGAATCACCTTGCATTTGTGTGTGGATTTTTAAGACTCATCTAGCGGTGACCCGATCCATAGATATTTATAAGAAAGGCTAGATGGAGATGTAGTCACCAGCGTCGGCGGCCATCTCACCACAGTATACTATTCAGGCTGGTCAGCTCTGCCCTGGATCGGCTCCGTTCTGGACTGCTCCCTGGACTCCATAGAGGAGGTGGGTGTGAGGAGGATGTCAGCAAAACTCACCTCCATCATGGACAACCCCTCTGAGCCTCTGATGGACTGTGGAGGCTTTAAGCAGCTCCTTCAGCTGCAGACTCAGACTTCCACCCTGCTAGAAGGAGCTACTGCAGCTCATTCCTACCATCTGCAATAAAACTTTACAACATCAGCATCACTGGCTGATGTTAATACAACTGGACTCTTTACCATCACTGCCTTGTTTTCAAATCTGTTCGCACTGTCCTTCCTTTTGCACAAAATATTTTCACTTCTATTTTATTTCATCGTAAAAATAGATTCTATTCATCTTATAATTGTGTTTAACATTTCATTTACAATTTAAAATACTTTTCCTTACTTGTTACTTAGTACATATTTTAAATATGTAAATATTATTCTGTTATAATTGTTATTATTACTTATTCTTTTATGTCTTTGTTGTGGTTTGTTTTTCATTACTGTATCATGTCTATGCTGCTGTGGTGGGTGAGTTTCCCCTAATGGGGTATTAATAAAAAAAAAATCTATTATATTCTATTGACCCATACAAGTCTGTAACCCTGACAGTTTACAGAGGGAACCATGGTACAAATAGACCTGTTTGTTCCATTTGTACACTGTCAGAGTTGAAATTTAAAGGTTTGAGAAACACTGATGCAGTACATGTATGTACAACACAAGTTCTGCTTCACAGGAAGGCAGGGCTATGTCAGTTCATATTATTGCAAACATGTTTTTGACCCAAGCTTTTTAGAAATGTTTCACAATCACTGAATGCTACTTTTTTAATAACTGGTTTCGTGTGGTTGTCGTATTCTTAACGTTTCTGCTTTTTACATGAAAACATACATCCATTCAGTATATTTGTATATGTTGGAGCCAAAATGTTTATTTTTCTTACCGTCTAATTTGTTACTGTTGTTGTTCACTTTATTAGTTATGGTTAGTTAATTTCGAATAATTATTGATTGGTATTTTGGTTAGTGTTAAGGGGCACGCCCCCCTCCTCACCATGGGCAGGTGACTGCAGCACCTGCACTTTATTAGTGTGGTAAATGGGGCCGGCGGAGCTCTTTGTTGGAACGAAGCCATACAGTTTTAGACCGCTGTCAAGCGTTCTTTTGGTGTTTTTGGATTTTGGGAACTCGGTCTACATTAGAAGCATCATCAGAGCCTCATGTGTCAGCGTCCTGGTAAGATTGTTTTTAAGTTTGCATAAAAATAAAGAAGAAGAAAGGATCGGATCTGCTTGCCTGTGTGAATTTTTTATATGGCATAACGCTTGGGCGCGTCTAACGGAGGCATCCACGAAGAGCTAAGCTCGGATTTTCGATGGGAAAAATCGCGCTTTTAGTGTGTGTGTGTGTGTGTGTGTGTTTGTGTATATATATATACGTTTAAAATTAAGCAATCTATTGTTATTTAAATGATCATGCAGCATAGACATTCATGTTGTGAGTGGGCGAGCTGCCTGTGTCAAGATGGCCGCCATGTGAGGACATCAGTCTCCATTGGCTAACAGCGTGCGTGAGCCATCTCGTGTTTATATACATGTCTATGGCTTCATAGCCTCAGGGCTTCACGCTTCTTCTTCTTCTTTTTCTTTGTTAAATGAACTTTTTTCAAACATTACAAAGATACAAATAAAACTGTGAAATAAAATTATTACAAATATTGTTATATTAGTCAACTTAGATGCTGCAGTTCTCTACAGAAAAGGTTAAAGTTCAGAGTTGTTTGAAGTACACGAGCTTTATGAATATGATATTTGCCAATAAGGCACGTAAGCTTAAATATATTGTTGGTAAATCTGTATCGCACCTTAAGAACAAGACCATGTCTTCCATATTTAGGATTAATATGTTACATTTTGTAAAAATTAATACAGAGACCTGAATCCAAAAGTCAAAGGAATAGGTACATTCATAGAACAGGTGTGATATGGTTTGAGGTTCTGCTTTACAAAATGAGCACAAAGGTGACATGTCTGCTTTAAATTTATGTAAGAAGTGACTGCAGGGGTAGTATCTATGTGGTATTTTCATATGGACCTCCTTGATTTTGTTTGGAATGAGGAATTTATTTGGTTCAGAACAGATTTTCTCTACGAAGATATTTGAGAAGTTATAGTTCCATTTTATCATTGATTTGAGGGGATCACTTTTATCTGAGATGATAACATCCCTGATGTGATGATTATTGCATCTATCGTTAGTAAATTCCATCCCTCCAATTAAAAGTTTGACAATAAACACATTGATTTAACCACAAATTCCTCATCAGATACTGTTTTTCTACCTTCAGGGACTCCTCTGTGAGTCCCTAGAAAAAAAGTCATTTTAGTGAGTAAACAAGTTCTGAATAGCCAATCTCATTCTGGAAAATACAAATCCTGGTGAGTGTTTTTGATGTTTTGGCAGAGGACCGACTGTAGTAATAGAAGGACTTTTATTATTTATTAGGTACATAAATATAGGAGGGAAGCAGGTGACTACAATATATCCCACTAAATTATGTATTATTCATTGTTATTAGTATAAGACATGATGGTAAAATATGTACAGAAAAGGCCTATTTTAAAAAATAAATAAAATGAAGTAAAATGTTAGTATTGACATAATATTAGCACAGCATTTTCCCTAAAGAACCATTGGATATATTAGTTATTATCATCCCAATTTCTGGGAAATTGTATAACCTTTTTTCTATATTATGCAATCTTTGTAAGATTGCATAATATAGAGAATGATCTGTGCACTGATTTTATTTTCTTAAGACTGCAGTTTAGTGTGCTGTATTTTCCTCTCTTTTCATGAATAAATGTTTAACCAAACCAAAAGGATTATTTTTTTTTTTTTAATTCAGTCTTTTCTCATAGTTTGTTTCTTTTTTTTTTCTTTTTAGCTGAAATGATAAAGAAGGTAGAGGGGAGGGAGATGAAGGAAGTTACTGATGTCCAGCCTAAGCTGAACATCCAGCAGCCTCCTCCACTTGACAGTCACTGTCTCTTCTCCGCTCCTCTTCTTTTCACCTCCTTTTTCTCCTCCTCCTCCCTCTTTTTCATCTCCCTGTCACGCAGCTTGGTCTTCATCCTCTCCAACGCTGCCTCCCTGTCCAGGATCTCCCGTCTGAAGAGGAAGAAGCCTCTCCTGCTCTTCTGGGACAGGCAGATGTCCTCCAGAAGTTTGATCTCCTCTTGCATGTGGTGAGCTGCAGTCTCCAGTCCTTGTATTTTTTTGTCTAGGTCCTTGTTGATGTTGTAGACCTGCTCATATTTCATCTTCCACTCACTAAGGTCCTCATCTTTCTGTTCCAGCTCCTTGGCAAACCTCTCCTCCAATGCTTTGACCTGTTCCTGACAGGTTGCCTCGGTCTCATCGAGTTTAGCTGTTACTGTGTCCAGCTGCATCGTTGCCTCGTTGAGCCTCTCATATAAGCGGCCCATGTTTTGTTTAAGAGGCCAGATTATGTTGTTCTTTCCCGAATCTCAGTCTTAATCTGGCTCTCCTTCTTTCTCCAGTCCTCATCTTTCTGTTCCAGCTCCTTGGCAAACCTCTCCTCCAATGCTTTGACCTGTTCCTGACAGGTTGCCTCGGTCTCATTGAGTTTAGCTGTTACTGTGTCCAGCTGCATCGTTGCCTCGTTGAGCCTCTCATATAAGCGGCCCATGTTTTGTTTAAGAGGCCAGATTATGTTGTCCTTGTCCCGAATCTCAGTCTTCATCTGGCTCTCCTTCTTTCTCCAGTCCTCCTCTTTCTGTTCCAGCTCCTTGGCAAACCTCTCCTCCAATGCTTTGACCTGTTCCTGACAGGTTGCCTCGGTCTCATCGAGTTTAGCTGTTACTGTGTCCAGCTGCATTGTTGCCTCGTTGAGCCTCTCATATAAGCGGCCCATGTTTTGTTTAAGAGGCCAGATTATGTTGTTCTTGTCCCGAATCTCAGTCTTCATCTGGCTCTCCTTCTTTCTCCAGTCCTCCTCTTTCTGTTCCAGCTGCTTGGCAAACCTCTCCTCCAATGCTTTGACCTGTTCCTGACAGGTTGCCTTGGTCTCATCGAGTTTAGCTGTTACTGTGTCCAGCTGCATTGTTGCCTCGTTGAGCCTCTCATATAAGCGGCCCATGTTTTGTTTAAGAGGCCAGATTATGTTGTCCTTGTCCCGAATCGCAGTCTTCATCTGGCTCTCCTTCTTTCTCCAGTCCTCCTCTTTCTGTTCCAGCTCCTTGGCAAACCTCTCCTCCAATGCTTTGACCTGTTCCTGCCAGGCTTTCTCCATCCTTTCATCAAAAGCCTTTGCTACTGAACTAACATCTTCGCTTAGATACGTGTACGTATCACTTGCGTAAAGTGCCACTGGTGGGGAAACATGGTCCTGTTGAGGATGTTCTGGTTGGTCCTGGGGCCTGCCAGCATCCTCCTGGTGTGTTGTGTTGATTCCTCCTTCCATATCAGCGCTGCTGTTTGCAGATATGCTTTTGTACAAAAGGCTTCTATCTGTTTTGGACTGCAGACTGTGAGATCTCTGTGTCTCTGTGTGTGCTGCTGACTCGATCAACCTCTAAACACTTGTGTTCAATAATATTAGATGTTGTGGCTTTCACTGCCTAAAAGATCAGAGGCAGTTCAGAATACCAGGATGTCATCACACCAGAATGTGTTCTGTTGCTATGGACAACAGGCGATGCCATTTTCCCAGATGTCGCGGTGTGATGTAACATGATCACTTTCAGAGGATTTCACAGACTTCGTGAGGCCTCCTTCATGGAAATCCATCATTTCATATTACATAATTTGTTTGTCCCTGCCCAGCCACCGTCCTTCTTGATGTGTAAGTGGCCGGATGACCTCACCAATGTGGAGGTGCTCCCCCTTCGTCTGCTCCAACTGGCTTTAACTCCTGGAAACACAGCCGAGTGACAGAACAAGACAGGTGGGTAAGTGTCACAGCTAGCTGGCATTAGCTAGCTATCTCTTACTGTTAAAGTTAGTCTCCACACTGGACGTTAGGTTGTTGAACAAGATTAAATCGCGCAAAACTGATTTAACACAATGTGGTAATTAAACAACTGTGTGTGTCGGTAGTAGTACACACACAGTTTTTACAGCACAACTTTATCAAGTTAGCACGTTATGACTTACTCTTCGGTTTGAATATAATGTGATATGTTCTTTTAGATTTTGGCGTGTTGGTTTAAACAATCCCAGAGCAATAGCAATCAGTGTAAATCATTTTTAGAAATTGAGATATTTAACTGAAGTGATGCTCAGCTATTTTGGTACTGATTTTATCCAAAGAGCCTAGTGTTAGTCTGTTTGCGTTATTTGATTCAAATATCTTACACATAGGTATGTTAGGGTTGTGCATATTTGACTGTAAAAACCATCAGATTGCAGTAGAGTTTAGCAGGGCTGCAAGTGAGCTCCTCTTGTTCACTGTAATAATACTGACAGCTATCTAACCCCAGCGTTAGATCATTGAGCTACTCTATGATATTAATGTGTCTGTGAATGGCAGGTTTATTCTCATCTTTCTGTTTTTTTCCTCATTACAACAAGTGAAACAGCAAAGAGATAAACTGAGGCAGTAATAGAAGAGATCAGCCTGCAGCTGGAGAAGGAGAGGCTTTAAGCCAAACAGCTGCTGAAATATGGCAAAGAAAAGAGCGAGAATACCAAAATATTATAATGTTACAGAGAGATAGATCACTACTGAATCGACAAAGTTGACAAATCAGGAGAAATAAACTTCTAGTGGAATTCTTTATTCATATTTTTATAAATATCCAGGGTAGAGATCATAAAAGATTTGTGTACATTTTGAGAATCTAATGAGCCTTTGAGTATTTGGTGTTTGATGGTAGACTTTCTACTTATGTATCTTACAAGTGATTTGAGAAATGAGTCTGTCTTTCAGTGTCTGTTTCAGTGGTTATTGATGCTTCTTCACTGTTAGGTGATGTCTGTTGAAGAAGTTGAGGGGATTTGAGATGAAACAAGACGCCATTGAATACCAAAGGGTACAGTAAGCTGATGTCAAACATACAGTAGTGTTTTCTATACTCTGATCTACAGTATGAACCTGTTTGTTGTTGTTTACTGAGAGCTTGTTGTGTCTCTGCAGCAAATAGATGAGATGTTTGCTGGATATTTGTCTCAAGAAGATGAAGATGCTGTGCTGGCTGAGCTGGAGACTATAACTCAGGTCGGTCTCATCTCCATGGCTGTGTTTACGCTTTGCGAGGTTTGACGCTAAAATTCACATTTTTACACAAACTGTATGTTTTTAATTGAAATTGAAGCGTCATCAGAAAAACGTCTCATTGTGGTCCATTCACAACACAGATTTTAAATTACTGGAGAATACATTAAACCACCAATAGTTCAAGCGCTAACAGGTATCTACCAGTTGTTTTCATTTGAAAATTGTTTTAAGAGTTACTGTCTGATTTGATGGTAAAGAAGTCAATAACATGTTGAGTTCAATGGCTAAGTCCCAGTCTAAGTCTCTCACTTTGTGTCTCATTTTTATTTATTGGTGTGGATCTAGGTTTCCCAAAACCATGCTGTTAATCAGCTGTTAATCTGTTAATCTGTTAAGCCTATTCATGGAAGAATATGATCTGCTAGAAGAAATAAAATGCCTTTGGGAAACCCAGCCTATACATGATGTAAAGATGTACAGAGAGGGCCGGGCAGTTTGCCCACACCCAGAATGTGAACCTCATAACTATGTCATATTTTACATACACGTAGAAGAAGACTGCATTACGTTCAATTTACCATTTATTTACCATTAAACGTACAAAGAACAACTGGTTGTCTGTGAACCTGTGAGCACACACAGTATACTCATTAGCACCCACATGTGAAAATGAAGTTTGTCTTGAAACTAAAATCATTCATGAATTATTTTCTTTAAGCTTTGAAGGGTGGAAGGTGAGGCGATGCTGTATCCCGGTAATGAGTAGAAGGCAGGGAAAAACCCTGGACAGGTCTACAGTCAAACGAAATAAATGAAACAAGACATAACTAATGTTCCATACTCTGATATAATGGCTTGTTTTTCATTTTGAACTTGAACCCGTGACAAAAGCAATCAGCTTCATGTGTGGTTTAATGTTCTTTTCATCCTCTTTCATGCAGGTGAGCAAGATGATACAAACAAGAAGGAGTTGTGCAAAGAAATACTGAGCAAATGTATAGTATTTACTGTAATCTGTGACTGTGATAACCCATAAAAAAGACTCAGCGGGTGTTACTGATCTTATCTGCCCCTCTGTAGATGCTGCTATTGTGCGTCAATCAATAGAGCATATAGTTCCCCCACCTCCTTTTACCGTGCAAATGTGTAGTTTTATAAGTTCAACAGATTCAAGTATTTACAAAATTGAAGCTTAACCCATAACCAAGAGTTCACTTAATTTACCAGCTCACCTGCCGTACCTGTGTCTCTGCAAGCGATCACACATAACACTACAGAGGGGATGTGTGAAGAGACACTTCTTAACAGGTGTGAAATCTGTTATTCTCACCGACGACATCAGCAAATATTTTGCATGAAACCACAGAGGACATGTTTGTCACAGTTTCTAAATCTCAAGCAAGATCTGTAAAGTGTGAATGTGAGACATCCGAACACATTGTGTCTTGTGTTATGGTTTACAAGCTGGGTTTGACCCACTAACACATGCTGTTTGACATTGCATTGTTCCAACATTTGGTTTAATTGATCATTTCCATTTCTTCTTGTATCTTGTGACAGCTCACCTACTGTAGTTTCTGGGCATCCTTCTGTGTCAGTCACACACTGCATTCCCTGTCTGGCACACAAGTGAAAGCCAACATGACACCAAGTCATTTATGCCCATGTCCATTTGTGAATAAGACTTTCTTAGTACTCTCTGAAAAAGACTTAGAAAGTCGATCTCTCTGCTGAGAAATGCTCGGGTCATTGCCCTCCCTGCAGCCAGGTTCTGCAAGTCAACGACCACAAGATGGCACTAAAGAAATGATTTAATGCTGGAATGGTCATACAATGAAACTATGGAGCTAGAACAGTCTCAAAAAGAATAAATGAACACGGAAATGAATAAATACACAAACAAGGATTCACAAGTGTATTTTGAAAATCCACAAACGTATTCTGAGTATTTACAAATGTATTTTGAAAATCCACAAATGTATTCTGAATATTTACAAATGTATTTTGAAAATTCACAAATGTATGCATGTGAAAATATTTGTTAGTTTCATGAAATACATTTGTGAACTGTCTAACGTGCATTTACAACGTGCTTTTAATTTGTGAATCACCTTGCATTTGTGTGTGGATTTTTAAGACTCATCTAGCGGTGACCCGATCCATAGATATTTATAAGAAAGGCTAGATGGAGATGTAGTCACCAGCGTCGGCGGCCATCTCACCACAGTATACTATTCAGGCTGGTCAGCTCTGCCCTGGATCGGCTCCGTTCTGGACTGCTCCCTGGACTCCATAGAGGAGGTGGGTGTCAGGAGGATTTCAGCAAAACTCACCTCCATCATGGACAACCCCTCTGAGCCTCTGATGGACTGTGGAGGCTTTAAGCAGCTCCTTCAGCTGCAGACTCAGACTTCCACCCTGCTAGAAGGAGCTACTGCAGCTCATTCCTACCATCTGCAATAAAACTTTACAACATCAGCATCACTGGCTGATGTTAATACAACTGGACTCTTTACCATCACTGCCTTGTTTTCAAATCTGTTCGCACTGTCCTTCCTTTTGCACAAAATATTTTCACTTCTATTTTATTTCATCGTAAAAATAGATTCTATTCATCTTATAATTGTGTTTAACATTTCATTTACAATTTAAAATACTTTTCCTTACTTGTTACTTAGTACATATTTTAAATATGTAAATATTATTCTGTTACAATTGTTATTATTACTTATTCTTTTATGTCTTTGTTGTGGTTTGTTTTTTATTACTGTATCATGTCTATGCTGCT
Organism: Synanceia verrucosa; assembly: GCA_029721515.1. NCBI lineage: Eukaryota > Metazoa > Chordata > Actinopteri > Perciformes > Synanceiidae > Synanceia > Synanceia verrucosa. The sequence goes on along the minus strand of CM056554.1, from coordinate 28,279,008 downwards.
GTGGTGGGTGAGTTTCCCCTAATGGGGTATTAATAAAAAAAAAATCTATTATATTCTATTGACCCATACAAGTCTGTAACCCTGACAGTTTACAGATGGAACCATGGTACAAATAGACCTGTTTGTTCCATTTGTACACTGTCAGAGTTGAAATTTAAAGGTTTGAGAAACACTGATGCAGTACATGTATGTACAACACAAGTTCTGCTTCACAGGAAGAGCAGGGCTATGTCAGTTCATATTATTGCAAAAATGTTTTTGACCCAAGCTTTTTAGAAATGTTTCACAATCATTGAATGCTACTTTTTTAATAACTGGTTTCGTGTGGTTGTCGTATTCTTAACGTTTCTGCTTTTTACATGAAAACATACATCCATTCAGTATATTTGTATATGTTGGAGCCAAAATGTTTATTTTTCTTACCGTCTAATTTGTTACTGTTGTTGTTCACTTTATTAGTTATGGTTAGTTAATTTCGAATAATTATTGATTGGTATTTTGGTTAGTGTTAAGGGGCACGCCCCTCCTCACCATGGGCAGGTGACTGCAGCACCTGCACTTTATTAGTGTGGTAAATGGGGCCGGCGGAGCTCTTTGTTGGAACGAAGCCATACAGTTTTAGACCGCTGTCAAGCATTCTTTTGGTGTTTTTGGATTTTGGGAACTCGGTCTACATTAGAAGCATCATCAGAGCCTCATGTGTCAGCGTCCTGGTAAGATTGTTTTTAAGTTTGCATAAAAATAAAGAAGAAGAAAGGATCGAATCTGCTTGCCTGTGTGAATTTTTTATATGGCATAACGCTTGGGCGCGTCTAACGGAGGCATCCACGAAGAGCTAAGCTCGGATTTTCGATGGGAAAAATCGCGCTTTTAGTGTGTGTGTGTGTGTGTGTGTGTATATATATACGTTTAAAATTAAGCAATCTATTGTTATTTAAATGATCATGCAGCATAGACATTCATGTTGTGAGTGGGCAAGCTGCCTGTGTCAAGATGGCCGCCATGTGA
>CM056554.1:27405735-27528235 GCA_029721515.1 Synanceia verrucosa | reverse complement strand
ATGTGTGTGTGTGTGTGTGTGTGTATTGATACGTGTCCTCTACTTATTTCCAGTTGAATAACAGGAACACTGAGAACCTCATCAGCCTCTGGTGGACCTCACTGAATGTCTTGTTTAGTGTCTGTCTCTGTTTTTGTCTCTGTCTTTGTCTTTGTCTGTATTTCTTAATTTGACTCTGTCTTTGTCTCTGTCTCTTACTCTGTCTCTGCCTGTCTTTTACTCTGTCTCTGTCTTTGTCTCTGTCTCTTACTTTGACTCTGTCTTTGTCTTTGTCTCTGTCTCTTACTCTGTCTCTTACTGTCTCTGTCTTTGTCTTTGTCTCTGTCTCTTACTTTGACTCTGTCTTTGTCTCTGTCTCTTACTCTGTCTTTGTCTCTCTCTCTTACTCTGTCTCTTACTGTCTCTGTCTTTGTCTCTGTCTTTTACTCTGTCTCTGCCTCTGTCTTTTACTCTGTCTCTGTCTTTGTCTTTGTCTCTGTCTCTGTCTCTTACTCTTACAATTACTCTGTCTCTGTCTTTGTCTTTGTCTCTGTCTCTGTCTCTTACTCTTACAATTACTCTGTCTCTGTCTTTGTCTTTGTCTTTGTCTCTGACTCTGTCTCTGTCTCTTACTCTGACTCTGTCTCTGTTGTCTCCCAGGTCCTTTCCACACGTCCACAGGTAACGTGTCTGGCCGCTATGAGACGGACATCACTCCAGCTGGCTGGACTTTCTCCATCTGGGGTGTGATCTACACCTGGCTCACCCTGATGGTCATCTACATCACGTCTTTTGTGTTCAGAGGGTGAGCTGCACAGCACAGTCCTGTTGAAGGCTTATTTTGAAAGGTGCAGCTGGGGACACTGACCCCTGTCCTCCTGAACAGGTCCTGGGCTCAGTGCCTGCTGCCGTACTCCTTCTATTTCTGCTGGCTGTCCAACATGGTGCTGAACATGGTCTGGCTGCTGCTGTGGGACAGAGAGTACGTCTGCTGCTTCCTGAACCATCCTAACAGCCTCCAGTAGAGTTATGATGAGCAGTGACTTTTCAGGCCGTTCCCCCTGAGGTCTGGTACTTTTCTGCTTCAGACCGGAGGTGACCGGAGACTCCAGGACCGTGGACTTTCCACACGTCACTCTCATTAATTCACTTAGCATTAATGCCTGATCGCCTCCTGGAGACATTATAATGACCAGGGCCTGTTGTTCAGTGCAGCCTCTGTTTGTTAGCATCGGTACTGTGCTGCTAACAGCTAACGCTAACTAGCTGCCATCCTGCTGATTTCACCGGTCACCGTCCATCAAACTATCGAGCACTGCCGAAGCTCTTATGACGTCCTCAGTTTTGCTCACAGGATCACAGAACGACATATTTCGCCTCTTTACAGAAGCACTTATTTAACACTCCACTAGAATAAAAGAGAGCAAAGATGAAATCATGTCAGTTCTTAGAATAGTAAATCATCATATCAGCATGGTGAGACATGATGATGATCATGTTTGTAGGACACTAACAAACAGGCTTTAGGTGGGTTGGTGATCATAAATAATTAAATAATAATGATAACATGACTGTCCTTTGATGTGATGCTCGTTATGAAGCACTAGTCATCTCTGTCTGTGCTGCAGGGTGATGCTAGCGGCTCTGGTCGTGCTACTCCTGATAGTCGTCACCAACTACGCTGCTCTGTTCTTCTGCTGCTTCTCCACCGATCACTACGGACTCTGGCTGAAGACGTACCATCGCAGAGACCTGGCCTGTCTCAGAATCCTGGTACTGCGCCTGGATGGATAGAGTGACATGTGATGGACCATGTGGATGTCTCTGGTAGTGATGTCCTCTCTGTGCTCCTCATTCACCCCCAGGTCCAGAATGGTTTGGCTCTCTACACCACATGGACCTCCATTGCCTCCCTGATCAACTTCTCCCTGGTTCTCCACCTGTGGGGTGTAGACCGGAGCACGGCGGCGACGGCTTCTCTCTGCATCCTGTTTGCGGAGGTGATGGTGTGGTAAGCTGTGATTGGTCCGTTCAAACGCAGTGATGCAGGCACATCCGTCAGCTGTAGTTTTTGTCGTTATTTTGTGCTGTTTCTGGTGGACAGAAGCACCAAAGTCCCTTCAGAAAATGTCTCATTTTACTGCAGCAGACCCTTCACCCACTGCTCATGATGTCTAATAAGTCGTCGCCTCACTGACCAGCAGCTCTGTCGTTTCCTCTCTGCTGTAATGAGTCACATGACTTCAGCCTTCATATCGCACTAACAACAACAAACTGAAAGTGCACAATGTTGCACGCTATTCCAGCTCTACACCTCCTGCTGGAGCTCTGCACCTCCTTGTGTAGCTCTGCGCCGATGGCGACTATCATATGTCGATATAGTCATAAATGTAATCTGTGTGGAACCAGCCTGACTTCTGTGGCATGAGCTCCTCAGCAGCTTCCGGTGAGCTGGAGGAGGCTCCAGCTGATGGCCATGACTGCTCCTTCTGCAGGTTCCTGCTGGAGAACTGGGTCCTGGACCGCTGGGTGCGTTACATCCTGACCGTCTACCCTGTGGTCATCGTGGCTCTGGTCGGAAACATCGTCAAACATTTCGACCCGGCTGATCCCACTCCTAATTCTGTGTTCATGGGTAAGTTGAAAGCCAGATTAGTGTGGATCCTTCAGAGAGTGTACAGCTCCAGCTCTGACCCTGTGATGCTTCTCCTCCTCCCTGCAGTGGTTCTGCTGGTGTTAGCCTGCGTCCTGCTGCTTTCACGCATCTGCACCGTCATCTGGAGGAACTACCGGCGGCCTCTCAACTCGCCCGGCTCGGCGCGGCTCATGGTGTCGCCTCTGGACGGCAGGAAGTTCATGATCTTCACGTGAAGCTCCTGCATGGACGACACGGGTCAGAAAGGGAGTGCTTTCAGTTGTCATGGGAACGCTTGCCACTGTTAACACTGCTTTAAATCACAAGAATCTAGTTATGAAGCACTTTTTATACAAAAGCATGTTCTGTTTTGCTTTTTGAAAGCGGTTTATTGTTTTTTATTGTGTATATCTTTGACTACAACCTGTCATTAAACACTATGTAGGCTTTTCTACAGTATATCATACTTCAGAGCTTTGTTGAATTCCTGGTGCGCTGCTAATTGAAGCATACTTTTTCTTGAATAAATTAGTTGTAGGCACTGGTCACATAATGACAATAAAGGCTTTTGATCTGATCTAATGTGGGATTTCCTGAAAATGTGTCATATCCTCCACAGAATCATGGAGACTGAACTGATTTTGACACCACACACACACACACACACACATACAGTTAGGCCCAAAAGTATTTGGACAGTGACACAAGTTTTGTTATTTCAGCTGTTTACGAAAACATATTCAGGATGCAATTATATAATCAATATGGGCTTAGGTTTAGGGATTACAGCTCTTCAATATATAGCCACCTCTTTTTCAAGGGACCAAAAGTAATTGGACAATTGACTCAGAAGGCTGCAAAAACAAAAATAACAAGGCTGCATGGGCTCTTCACTCCTTAACCTGTCATCAATCAGGCAGTTTGAAGGTCAGGAGTTGATTCCAGGTGTGGCGTTTGCATCTGGAAGCTGTTGCTGTGAACACACAACATGTGGTCAAAGGAGCTCTCAGTGGAGGTGAAACAGACCATCCTGAGGCTGACAAAAAAGAAATCCATCAGAGAGAGAGCAGAAATGTTCGGAGTGACCAAATCAACAGTGTGGAACATCTGAGAAAAAAAGAGTGCACTGGAGAGCTTGGGAAGTCAAAAAGGCCTGGACGTCCACAGAAGACATTGGTGGTGGATGATCACAGAATCCTCTCCATGGTGAAGAAAAACCCCTTCACAACATCCACTCAAGTGAAGAACACTCTCCAGGAAGTAGGTGTATCAGTATCTAAGTCTACCATAAAGAGAGTAACCACAGAGGATTCAGCACAAGGTGCAAACCATTAATCAGCCTCAAAGATAGAAAGAGCAGAAGAAGCCAGCCCAGTTCTGGAAGAGCATTCTTTGGACAGAAGAGACAATCAGCCTGTACCAGAATGATAGGAAGAACTGGAACAGCTCATGATCCAAATCACCCCACATCTTCTGGAAAACATGGTGGAGGCAGTGTGACGGCATGGCCATGCATGGCTTCCAATGACACTGGATCACTTGTGTTTGTTGATGATGTGACAAAAGACAGAAGCAGCCGGATGAACTCTGAAGTGTATAAGGATATACTTTCAGCTCACATTCAGCCAAATGCAGCAAAGCTGATTGGACGGCGCTTCACAGCACAGATGGACAGTGATCCAAAACATACTGCAAAAGCAACCCAGGAGTTTTTTTAAAGAGGAATATTCTGCAATGGCCGAGTCAATCACCAGATCTCAACCCAATGGAGCATGAATTTCACCTCCTCAAGACAAAACTTCAGGCAGAAAGACCCACAAACAAGCAACAACTGAAGACAGCTGCAGGAAAGGCCTGGAAAGCACCACAAAGGAGGAAACCCAGCGTTGGTGATGTCCATGGGTTCCAGACTTCAGGCAGTCATTGTCTGCAAAGGATTCCCAACAACATATTGAAAAGTAACATTTTACCTGGAGTTATGTTGATTTGTCCAATTACTTCTGAGCCCCTGAAATGAGGAGTGTTTTTATAAAAAACAGCTACAGTTCCTACATGTTTAGTCAGATATTTGTGTTCAACCCCTTGAATTGAACATTAAAATCTGCACTTCAGTTCTGTTGTAACTGTTTCCTTTCAAATCCAGCGTGGTGGCATAGAGAGACCAAATCATGAAGATTATGTCACTGTACGGATGTTTTTGGGCCTATCTGTATTAAACTGCTGTCCAGGCTGTCCAACACTTCAGTGGAGGGGTCAACAATAACTTCATAATAATAATAATAATTACACTGCTTCCAGCGTGCTCTGAGCTTTGTCTGGGATCAGTTCACCTTTATTAAATTCAAAGGAGTTTTCATGGATGAGCTGAGGTCAGATTTATTCTCTATGCAGCTCTATCTTTAATCAATCAAATCAAAACCAGAAGCTTTATTGTCTCTGGATGACAGAACACTGCAGCTCCACTTGGTGCTTTACAAGCAACTTAAAAGACAAATATATTAAGAACATTTAGACAGAAATATAGTAGATGATATAACTTTATTTATGAGAAGTTTACAGTTATTTAATATTGAATTATTTGTTTTTCATACAGATTCTCTCTTGCACTGTGATGATGTAAAATCACTGAAATAACTGTATTAAATCCATAACTGTGATATAGCAGGAGAATCAACACCTGAATCTCTGTAAACATTACTTGCTCTAATTTGTCTGGGAACAGTGGCAATCCTTCCCAGGAGTGGTTGACCAACTAAAATCACTCCAAGAGTGCAACAACGACTCATCCAGGAGATCACAAAAGAACCTCGAACAGCTAAAGAACTGCAGGCCTCACTGGCCTCAGTTAAAGTCAGTGTTCACAACTCTACCATAAGAAAGAGACTGGCCAAAAATGGCATCCATGGGAGAGTTCCCAGGCAAAAACACCTGCTGTCAGCAAAGAATACAAAGGCTCGTCTCACATTTGCCAAAAAACATCTTGATGATCCTCAAGACTTTTGGAGAAACATTCTGTGGACTGATGAGTCAAAAATTGAACTTTCTGGAAGGTGTGTGACCTGTTACATCTGGTGTAAAAATGGCACAGCATTTGATAAAAAGAACATTATGCCAACAGTGAAGCATGGTGGTGGCAGTCTGACAGTCTGGGCCTGCTTTGCTGCCTCAGGACCAGGACAACTTGCTGTGACTGACGAAACAATGAATTCTGCTGTCTACCAGAAAATCCTGAAGGAGAAGGTCCGGCCATCACTTTGTGCCCTCAAACTCGAGCACTCCTTGATCATGCAGCAGGACAACAATCCAAAACACACCAACAACCCCACCTTTGAATGGCTCAAAAAAACAAAATTAAGGTTTTGGAGAAGCCAAGTCAAAGTCCGGATCGAAATCCAATTGAGATGCTGTGGTGTGACCTTAAAGTCATGCTAGAAAACCCTCCAGTATGGTGCAGTTGAAACAATTCTGCAAAGAAAAGTGGGCCAAAATTCCTCCAGAGCAATGTGAACGACTCATCACCAATTATCACAAGTGCTTGATTTCAGTTATTGCTACCAAGGGTGGCACGACCCGTTATTACGTTCAGGAGGCAATTACTTTTTCACATAGGGTCAGATAGTTTGGATTTTATGTTAAAGTATGAAAGTGTCCAAGGGAATGAAGAACCATCATCAAGCTGTCGGCAATGGATGAGCAGCTATGAGCAGAGGATGTCCTCCTCTCCACCACGCTAACCAGAAGAAGCCTGGGCAGCACGTCCTCCTCTCCACCACGCTAACCAGAAGAAGCCTGGGCAGCACGTCCTCCTCTCCACCACGCTAACCAGAAGAAGCCTGGGCAGCACGTCCTCCTCTCCACCACGCTAACCAGAAGAAGCCTGGGCAGCACGTCCTCCTCTCCACCACGCTAACCAGAAGAAGCCTGGGCAGCACGTCCTCCTCTCCACCACGCCAACCAGAAGAAGCCTGGGCAGCACGTCCTCCTCTCCACCACGCCAACCAGAAGAAGCCTGGGCAGCACGTCCTCCTCTCCACCACGCCAACCAGAAGAAGCCTGGGCAGCACGTCTTCCTCTCCACCACACCAAACAGAAAAAGCCTGGGCAGCACGTCCTCCTCTCCACCACACTAACCAGAAGAAGCCTGGGCAGCATGTCCTCCTCTCCACCACGCTAACCAGAAGAAGCCTCTGCAAGATCACCTCGTCACCACCACATCACTCAGAACCAGAAGATGAAGCCTGACTGGTCTGCACAACCACTACTCCACCAGGTAGACTGGATCCATGGATACCTGTGAGATGAGAACGCACAGGGACTACGAGGCACAAAACTAATCTGCAGCATGTGTTAAAGGGAGGAAGAGGAAACACATCCTCTTCTCCACTACCCTAAAAGATACAACCTGAGCAGCATCGCCTCTTCTCCATCTCACCACCATCAGGACAGACGAAGCCTGGATGACACCACCTCCTTCTCACCAAGTAGCCTCAGCTCACGGACACCTGGGAGCTGAGAGCACAGGGACTCTGGACTTCTTAGTCTGTGAGCTGTGGGAAGACTTTATTTTGGTTTTGAAGCTGCAGAAGGCTTTTTACGTTTCATGAGTTCATAAATGAAGATTGTGTGTTACAATCATTTCCATTATCACTTTAATTTGTACATTGTAAGAATTCAGCCATGTAGCTCACATGTTGTTTTGATTTAGTCGAGGTGTTTTCCTCTTTGTGTGCATATCAATATTATGTGTACTCACCTGGTTTATTATGATTACTTTTCTGCTTGTGTAACTTTATTTACAAATTTGTATCTTTTGATTGTATTACAGTTTCACATTCGTGACTCTTCAGTAAAGAGCAGTGACAACGCCACAGTCTGGTCTATGAGTCTTTTTCTGGGAGTCTCGATTGTTTGGGCTAGCTGGATAACCGCTTCGGCACAAGAGGGAGGCCAGCATAATATGAGTTAGTAAAATGACTTAATGGAGGCATCGAAATGAAGAAGAAGAGAAGCTCAGTGTGTCAGAGGAAGTCCCCCGGCAGTCCTGAATAAATGTGTTTTTAAGTTAGAGTTAAAAGCAGCTAGCTCAGTGACAGACTGTAGCCGTGCCAGAAGCACGTCAGTCAGGTAGGTCGGGGCTAGACCATCGATGGACTATGAACAGCAGCACCTTAAACTCCACCCTGAACTTCACCAGGAGCCAGTGGAGAGAGCGGAGGACTGAGGTGATGTGGGAGTGTTTGGAGGTGTCAGAGAGGAGGAGTGCTGCTGTATTTTGCATCAGTTGGAGTTTATAGAGGAGAGAGTGGTTCAGTCCAGCGTAAAGGGCACTGAAATAGTCTATCCTCAAGCTGATGAAGGCAGACAAGAATGGCTTAACTTTAGCAATCAAAAAAAACTCCCCTTCACAACTGAACTGAGCTGTTTGTCATATTTTAGGCCGTTGTCAAAGATAACACCCAGGTTTCTCACCGAGCAAACTGAGGTGACAGAGAGCCAAAAGTGGGTATACTGTGGGCTGAGTCAGCACTGAAAAGAATATATCCAGTCTTTCCTTCATTAAAGTGAAGGAAGTTCTGGAAAAACAGTAGTTCTTATATTGTCTCACTATTTGCACTATTCTGCCCTGTATGTCCATTTTAGATTCTGTTCACATTTACTACTTTATATCAATATGTCACAGCCTCTCCTCTGTTTGCAGGGGCGTTTCCTCCTGCAGACAGAGGAGGATCTTGGAGCCACTTGGGCTCAGTATAAAAGCAGACTCCTGACTAATCTGGCTCTCTCTCTCCCTCTGCCCACAGGTAACACTCGGTTTGTTAGGTTGCAGTTTTGTTTTGTTTTACTTTCATTTCATTCACAATCACACATACAGATTCACTCACACATGCACCTTGCATACACCATACATGGTTAACATACTCGCATCCCATACGCGATACTATTGTTTGAATTTAAAATATATGTTGCAATAAAATCGTGAAATTGGCCTCAACTGTCCATGTCTCCTCATATTTGCCACAGGGTTTGAGTCGGCCTGTGACAGTACGTATAAATATAAATAAGTGAACACAATGGACCTGGTGTAGTAAAGATAGCAGAATTACTGCACAGCATTCAGTGTTCATCATCATTTGGAGAGTTGCCATGCACGATGAGAGCAGAGCAATAAAAAGATTTAAAAAAAAAAAGATTCACAAAGGCACCTTAAAAGGCAAATGAGACAATTCAAAGCAGTGACATGAAAAAAACAATACATACAATAAATGAGTAACAAGCAACAAAGTAGTGTCACATCAGAATGTGCAGCATTGAGCAGAAAGAGGAGGTCCATGATTGAAGACTGTGTGGTGGCTGAGGGGAAAGAAAGAGTTTCAGTCTAAACGTCCTCATTTCTACCTTCTCTACCCAAAATGTCATGCTGTCTATTTAAATCTGATGTGTTAGTTATTACTATTACTATGTCACCATGTTTTCACCAGGGTTTATTTATTCATTAGTGTGTTTGTTTGGTTTGCAAAATAACTTAAAACTTTTAAGTAGTATTAAAAGGCTAAGTAGTATTTTAAGTATTAATTTTTGCTGGTGAGCGGATTCGATTCAAGGTCACGCCATAGTAATTTCACCTTGTTGACCTTGAGTGGCATCTGCTCACCACCAAAAATGAATCAGTTTTAAGTTAGGCTACTTCTGACAAGCCTGACAATTTCGTCAAAATCCGTTCATGATTTTTTGAGTTATTTTTCAAACCAACGAACCAACAAACAGACCCTGGTGAAAACATAACCTCCTTGGCGGTGGGTAACTTTAAATAATAATAAAAAAAGTTGTGGGCTTGCAGGAGTATACGCAGTATCTCAGAATGCTGCCTTGGAGGAGGTCTACGCTCTCTGAGTGCTTGTCTACTTCTGTTAGTGACGCCTCTCAGACTAACATTATTTATAGAAATGATTCACGGCACGGGCAGGAGGGATGATACTCCTCTAGCCCGCTGGGAGCGCTAATGAGGCGCTGCACCACCTAGACTGTCGACGAGGAAGCGAATCCGGAAGTGACGAACACAGGAAGTGACGGATAGGGAAGTGACTGACTGGCCCTGCTGCTGTCACTCTCTGCCGTCTATCAGGCTCTTTTTTCATTTGTTAATAATATTTATTGATATTTAACAGCCTCAGAAATGTCTAAAACCATCTCTGATCGCTTCAGGAAAGTGGACGTTGATGAATATGACGAGAATAAGTTTGTGGACGAGGATGACGGAGGAGAGACACAGGGCGGACCGGACGAGGCGGAAGTGGACGCTTTACTCCGACAATATCCTTCCATTAACTTGTAATATTATTCTTTATTATGACTGAATTAATATTATTAGGAAGCAGGGATCATAATGCAGCTGAGGGCGTTAACTCCAGCCTTACTGCTTCGCTCAATCCTTCACATTTGCTGAGTATATCTCATTTCATCTGTGCAACATGTGGCTTATTTATGACTGTATATACTTCTTTATGTTATATATGCTTCTGTATATATTGTACATATATTTGTGTAATAGATGTGGCTCAGTGGGTGCGGTTATAGGAGATTCCCAGAGGAGGAGCAGCACTTCCGGGTTTCAGTTCAGCTGCAGGAGGGCGTGGTCAGCAGCTTAACGTCAGTTTAAGGTTATTTTCATGTTCGGCACCAGGGGCATAAAGAGCCTGCCAGGCGTCACTCCTCTCTTAGCTGCCATCACACAGCTTGTTGTTGCTCATTTCCAGGTTCATACATGTTTTTCATGTTTCTACTAGAACGTGTTTGGTTGCTTTAGTGTGATAAAACAAACTCATCTGCCTGAATAGCTCTATAGTTACAGTCTGTCTGGAACGCTCCATGGGGGCTTAATATTTATAAAAGTGATTTTAAAAAGCTGCTTTATGTCATGATGTAAAGTTTCTGATCACATCTCATGTTGGCCTTCAGTCTCCATGAAAACATGACATGAAAATGTCAGACTTGATAACATGGGACCTTTGAATAACATTATGACGAACATGAGCTCTGTGTCGTAGAAAATAATATCCTTCATTTCACTGATGCTTCAGTATCTAACCCAGCATCGTTTATTACCGTCACTGTCAGTTTTTGAACTAGAAATGTCCTTTACTCTGTTCATCTGTGGCTTTTATTGCACTTGTGTTTTAGAGTAAATTCAATCCACTGAGAAGGAGTGATGCTGTAGTCCTCCATCGTGTCTGTCTGTGTCCTCCTTGACTCTTATTTTGAAAGGGTCACATGGCTGCAGCGCTGCAAGCTGTGCTGAAGAATCCTCCAATCACCACCAAGAACCACATTGCTAAGGTAGGCCTGTCTTTGCTAAACGATGGGATGGATGAGGTGTGAAGAGGAGTTTGCCTCTACTCACACCTCTTCATCTCCTCCGACCTCTGATTGGAGATCCAAAAACCTGTCAGCCCTCCATCGGGAAGGAAGACACCTTGCGTTGTTTCCAAAGTGTCTCTGCCACCTGGAACACTGAATGGAGACATGACTCACAGCACAGCAGGACTCTGTGGACAAACCCTTCCTCTTAGATTCATTAGTTGTTTGAGGCAGCAGCACATGACATTTGACCATGAGTCAGATCAGCAACTAAAATCCCCTCTTTCCATCTCCACAATGTTTGACCGCTCTCTGTCTCTCTGTCTTTGTCTCTGTCTCAGGAGCGAGCGGAGCAGCTGGTGGTCAGAGTGCTGAGCAGTTTTAAGAGCAGTGATGTGGAGAAGGCTGTGGGCTCCCTGGACAGAGCTGGAGTGGACCTGCTCATGAAATACATCTACAGAGGCTTCGAGAGCCCCTCCGACAACAGCAGCGCTCTGCTGCTGCAGTGGCACGAAAAGGTACAGGAACAGTGAGGCTTTTCAAAATAAAAGTTCACTCACAGCTAACATGATGGTGATCCTCGAAGGAAACCATTTATCTATCTTTTTCACTGTCCTGATGAAAGCACAGGTCTATTAACTGTCACACAGCCTGAGTTTGAGCTCAGTGTCCTTCATCCAGTCACATCATCTTCAGTGAGACATTACTGATTAAAACTGCTTTAAATAATCAGGTTAAAGTAATGCAAATCTGTGAAAATGCTTCACAAATACAGTTTGAGTTACAGAAAACTCTTTCCTACAGTGACTGACTGTGAGTGTGTTTTTAACCCTTTGGATCCTGAGCTGTTTTTTTTAATACTTTTGACTTTGTCTCCATGTACCACATAAATGCACTATATTGCCAAAAGTATTCGCTCACTTGCCTTGACTCTCATATGAACTTAAGTGACATCCCATTCCTAATCCATAGGGTTCAATATGACGTTGGTCCACCCTTTGCAGCTATAACAGCTTCATCTCTTCTGGGAAGGCTGTCCACAAGGTTTAGGAGTGTTTTTATGGGAATTTTTGACCATTCTTCCAGAAGTGTATTTGTGAGGTCACACACTGATGTTGGATGAGAAGGCCTGGCTCTCAGTCTCTTCTCTAATTCATCCCAAAGGTGTTCTATCAGGTTGAGGTCAGGACTCTGTGCAGGCCAGTCAAGTTCATCAACACCAGACTCTGTCATCCATGTCTTTATGGACCTTGCTTTGTGCACTGGTGCACAGTCATGTTGGAAGAGGAAGGGGCCAGTTCCAAACTGTTCCCACAAAGTTGGGAGCATGGAATTGTCCAAACCCAGACTCGTCCATCAGATTGCCAGATGGAGAAACATGATTCGTCACTCCAGAGAACGTGTCTCCACTGCTCTAGAGTCCAGTGGTGGCGTGCTTTACACCACTGCATCCAACGCTTTGCATTGCACTTGGTGATGTATGGTTTGGATGCAGCTGCTCGGCCATGGAAACCCATTCCATGAAGCTCTCTGTGCACTGTTCTTGAGCTAATCTGAAGGCCACATGAAGTTTGGAGGTCTGTAGTGATTGACTCTGCAGAAAGTTGGTGACCTCTTCACACTATGAGCCTCAGCATCCACTGACCCCGCTCCATCAGTTTACGTGGTCTACCACTTCATGGCTGAGTTGCTGTCGTTCCCAAACACTTCCACGTTCTTATAATACAGCTGACAGCTGACTGTGGAATATTTAGGAGTGAGGAAATTTCACGACTGGATTTGTTGCACAGGTGGCATCCTATCACAGTTCAACACTGGAATTCACTGAGCTCCTGAGAGTGACCCATTCTTTCACAAATGTTTGTAAAAGCAGTCTGCATGCCTAGCTGCTTGATTTTATACACCTGTGGTCATGGAAGTGATTGGAACACCTGATTCTGATTATTTGGATGGGTGAGCGAATACTTTTGGCAATATAGTTTATGTTTAACATGCCCATGCTTGGTATCTTTTTTTTTTTCAGCACAACTTCATCTATATGGAGAGTTACTATTTCACTATAACCTACTTCATTAACGTTTTGGGCCAAAAAATACACAAAAATCATCAAATTCGAACTGAAAAAAAAACAACTTGTATTTATTACAATGAAAACCACAAACATGCTCAGTTAACTGTTTTGGAACTTGAAAAATTAAATATAGGTTGCTAATATTAATATGTAAATGGGGCGGCAGTAGCTCAGTCTGTAGTGACTTGGGCTGGGAATCGGAGGGTCGCCATTTCAAGTCCAGGTCGGACCATATGTGGAGTGTTGACTGGTAGCTGGAGAGGTGCCCGTTCTTCCTCCTGGGCACTGCCGAGGTGCCGTTGAGCAAGGCACTGAACCCCCAACTGCTCGGGGTGCCTGGATATGGGGCAGCCCCCTCACTCTGACACCTCTCCTCTAATGCATGTGTGTTTCATGACTTGTGTGTGATGTGCAACTGAAAATAAAAAAATACTAAAAGAGTGTAAATTGAAATTTCCCTCATTGAGGGACAAATAAAGGATTAAAAAAAAAAAATTGAAATAAATACGTTTGTACAAATATTTACAATAATCACGCCGGCATGATCATAGGCCCCACAGATGAAGATTCAGATATATCTCTTATATATGGCCCGAAGCAGGATATTTAGTTAGATTAAAATGAGGCAGTCAAACAATCACTTTTTGTTCTCGTCAATGACTGTCTGATCAATGACGTCAGAGTTAGCATCTGTCTGATTAGCTGCACTAGCATTAGCTTAGCTCAAAGCTGCTAGCTCAGACTGGAAGTACTTCCCTGATATTTTAGTTCAGTTTTTCCACAAGGAGCATAGTTTGGTGAGTTTTTCAAAATAAAAGTCAGAAGCATAATGCTGTTGTTCTTCTCTGTGACTGCAGCAGGAAGCTGCTAGTGAGGGAGCACCACAATAAAAGCACCAGCTTAGCATGAACTCGTTTTTGAATAGGTTTCTGTGCAGAGTTTTGTATAAATCATCATCATTTATGGTGTGACTGTTTGTGTCCACAGGCTCTGGCGGCGGGAGGAGTTGGCTCTATAGTTCGAGTCCTGACCGCCAGGAAGACTGTTTAATCCTCCACCTGTGGACCAGCATTAAGACCACCAGAGCTGAGAGCAGCTTCCTGTTTCTGGACAAGATCCCTTTTATTTTTCTACTGAAGCTCAGTGCTCCTCAAGCACTTCTCTCCTCTTTTTCTCTGCAGTCACTGTTTTCTGTCACTCCTCTGGGCTCTGAGGTGCTGGCACCTCAAAACTGTCTCAGTGTGCCAGCCTGGACCTTCTGACAGCTCCTCTGATGCTTCCTCATTCAGCTCCAGTAAATGGTTTCACATGGTTCTCAGATGGACCACAGACTGCTGTCCAGTCTTACATTTGGATTGCATTTGTTTTTCTCCTCTTATCATTCCAACTAGTTTATTCTTTTTTTCTGTCGTTGTGGCCTTCAGGGCTCAGATGGTTTTTATATATGAAAGAAGCAACATAATAAAGCACAGAAGCTGAACATGACCTTTCCTGTCTCTCTAATGTGTCAGGGAGCAGAGGAGCTGCCAGCTGGCTCAGATGGTCTTCATGTTCCTACCTGCTCATGAACTCCTCAAACAGAGCATTAAAAATGATCAGCAGCTGGATGTTGTTGTAGCCTGTAGGCTCATGCATTAATAATTATAATTATAAGAGTAATCACTCATTGCATTGATATCAACTCAGGTTATGAGTGAACACAAAGATCTGTGCTGCACAGCCTCACATTTTGGTGCTAGATTTTTCTTTAATATAGTTTAGTTCCAGTCTCCTTCGTAAATCTATTTATTAAATTTAAGTATTCGGAACACATTGAGGAAGATTTTTTTTTTTTTTACATTAAAGTGACAATATTCTAACGTTGTTGCAGAGGAGGAGTTTGCAGATTCCAACTTCCTGGATCAATAAGTCAAATCCAGTCTGATCTAAAGATGCAAACGATGAATTCCTGAAATTCAAGCACAAGTTGAGCTACAACCATACTTTTACCGGAACAATGTGTCCCCAGTGCTCCTGAGGAGACAGTCCAGGGATCGTCTACAAAGTGCAACACCAGAACAAAAAATACTCAATAACTTCTACATCATGAACTGCAGCATCACCACATTCAGACACAGAAGTATCGTGTTGACTGAAAATAATAATGTGCATATGTTATTGAGTATTACTCCCATGAAATGACTTTTTGTTAAAATCATTGTAGTGTTGTAGTATCAGCAGGATGAGGTGATGTAGAAGTTAATGAATATTTTTCTTTGTGGTGTTGCACGGTACCTGGACTGTTTCCTCGTTGCTGTAAAAAAAAAAAAAATGCAGCTGTCTCGTCTTGTGCTTCACCAACATTTCAGAAATGCATCGTTTGCATATTTAGACCAGACTGGATTTGACTTATTGATCCAGGAAGTTGGAATCTGCCAATACCGTTCTAACTTTACTCTGTCGTAGGTAATAATCACCTGCCTCAGTTCACTTTCACTCTTCAGCTGTGTCATCAGTCTGACATGAGAAGGCAGACCATGTGATGGTGTTTGTGGGGTTTCTACAGCACACAAGCAGAACAGAAGCACCAGCACAGACTCAGGTTTATTGTCCAGACAGAAAGATGCATCTTACAGACAAACAGTGAGTCATGAGACGAGAGCAAAGCTCTTTTCCTTCACTCAATCAGGTCAGCTCCTGTTTCCTGAAGCTCCACATGTCATCATCATCAGGCAGCTTTACTCACATTAACATGATGAACAGGAACCAAAGCTTCAGAAGACAATTTAGTCAAATGAACGGAAGTAAATGTGGAGCAGTGGAAGTTTCTAGGTTTAGGAAATTCTAGTACAGTCTCACAAACATTGCCTAAACCTCCCTGAAAGGAACTGAACAGTGAACCGCACGGCCAAATATCAAACATGACGTCGCAGCTTTTCATGGATCAACAGATGCTACATCTGGCCTTAAAAAGCATCCATTTTTACTCACAGCAGTGAAAATCAGCCCTTAGTGTCCATGTGTCCAGACAAGCTGGACGAACCCGTTCACTCTGCCTCCACTGACTATTCAGCACCTGAACCCTCCTGGTGCTTCTTCATCTTCATCATCATCATCATCATCATCATACCCAGAAGCAGAGGCAGAGGCCAGGTCAGAGCAGATTAGATCAGACCATGGTGGCTGAGTCTCGACCACATGAGCTGCAGAGTGAACATCATATAACATCACTCTGGATGTTTGAACCAAACACTGTCAGGAACAAATGGCGCCCCGGTGAGCTGTGGAAGCTGACCAGGCTGGTGCCTCAGGACTGGACCAGTGACGGACACTCACCCTCCACAACAGAGGGAGAAGCTTTGTGGAGTGAACACTTGGATGGTCCCACTGTCTACAGTGCTGCAAAAACTTCCTCCTGCCTCCAACCAAGCAGTCCCTCGTCTCCATGTTACAAAAGACATTTAAAAAAGAACAAGCCACAGATAGAAGACAGTTTGTTTCTATGGACAACAGATCAAGACGACAGCTCTCAGCAGCTGGGCTGTTTTCACCACTGCAGCCGCTCAAGCCTCCACCGTTCTCTGCTTTCATTTGAAAGACATTTAGAAAAAGAGTTCGGAGAACGCTGATGTTATCAGTAAAAACTCAAATGTAATGAAAGGAAACCACCTGAGGCAGTGTTTCCAGCTTCATATCCCTGCACTGCCCCCTGCTGGCTGACTTTCCTGTTCCTCAGTGTGACCACACTTCACCACTAACAGCAGCTCACATCTGGAAGCCACAAAAACCAATTATGAAATGTAACCATCCATCCAATCATCCATCCATTTTCTCCCTCTTATCCTCTCATAGGATCAGGGGGGCTGGAGCCTATCCCAGCTGTCTTAAGCCTGGTTTATACTTCTGCGTCATGGCGACGGCGTAGCTACGGCGTAGACCCAACGCAGTTGTTGAGCATTCGAAGCTCTGCGTCTAGGGAACGCGTTGCTCTGCAATTCACCACCAAGCTGCTAGGGGGTGTGTCTGTGTCTTTGTGTGGCTTCTGGGGGCTCATATTGGATTCCTTGTGTTTCTTCCAACAGTAAACAATGACAACTGAGATGGAGCGGGTGTTTCTGGAGATGGAGCTCATAAAATTGTAAAAGAAATGCTGTTACTACAAATGTTGAAGCACAGAAGACGTTTGTGGACATGGTCTGTCCGACCATTCCGTACCACTAGTGCCGCTCCGCTACTAGCAGTGTTGTTGAGCTGCTGACCGGAAAAGCAACCGCCGGAAATTATGTTCTGAGCGGACCAATCACAGTCCTTTCCGTTCGCGTATTAACGCGTTGGCGCGACGCGTAGTCAGGATTTTTTGGAGGTGCGCATCAGGCTACGGCGTAGGGTCCACATAGGGGTCCGCGTCGACGCCGTAGCTACGCCGTCACCGCAGAGGCATAAACCAGGCTTTAGGGTGAAAGACAGGGTACACCCTGGACAAGTGTCCAGTTCATCACAGGACACATAGAGACAGACAACCACTCACACTCACATTCACACCTACGGTCAATTTAAATTAATGCATGTTTTTGGATGGTGGGAGGAAGCCGGAGTACCAGAGAGAACCCACACAGACATGAGGAGAACATGCAAACTCCACACAGAAAGGCCCCGGACTGGGAATCAAACCCGGTACCTTCTTGCTGTGAGGCCACAGTGCTAACCACTACACCACTGTGCTGCCTGAAATGTAACCACTCATGACTATTTACTACTGAATGGCTAAATATTTTAGCTCTGAATTTATGTGCTTTGAATTGAAAATGTCAAGTAGCTAATTTCAAGGTGTGCAATCCCCCCCCAAAAAAATTGTTAACAGTTTGCAAATTCAGACAGAAAGAAATGAGCAATTTTCCAAAATAAATATAAGCCAAACTCAGAGTGAACGGTCCAGGTAAAGCCTGAACATCCAGTTGCTTAGATTGGGTTTGTGAAACTCACAATAGAGTGGGTAATCCTCATAAATCAAATAGTGAGAAGAGCTGCCACGACAGCTCCTCTCTGATCTACTCAACCCTGGCTTTAAACACAGAGATAACTCAGCAGTGATTACATCCCATAATCAGGTTTCCAGTGGTTTGCTGAGCTGCAGCGACGGTCACAGACAGGTGGCTGTTGGTGGAGGCTCAGAGTATCTTTTCAGAGGTGAGAGACTGTAGAAACACTAGGAAGTGAGCAGCTCCAGTCCCGCTGCTGGCTGCTGCACTGATCTGCTACCTTCTACTGAGAAAGATAGAAAGACACAACGAGAAAGAAACAGAGAATATATATAAAACAGGTTTTCTTTTTACATGAGTCCTTTTGAGGGTTTCACCAACTCCTCTCGTCTCCTTCAGACACAAACACACCTCCTCCTCCTGTTTCGGCGTGTCGGTGTCAAGTCCATGTGTTTCCTTCCCACAGGTGTGTGTGTGTGTGTGTGTGTGTGTGTCTACTTGTGCTCTTTAGTCGGGGCGAAGTAGAGCTCCATGGGTTTGTTGACCTTCCAGTACTTTTCGCTGACCAGCTCCAGGGAGAAGGAGCCGTTCAGGACCTGTGAATACAGTTTAACAGTAGAGCTGAGCCTGTGCTGCTGCTGCTGACCTCTTTAATGACCTGCTTCACATACTGGGACCACAGTGTGCAGACCCTGTGTACTCACAGTGAACTGGTTTCCAGCAGTAGGGATGTAGATGGTGTACTGTTTCTCTGAAGCTGCCTCCACATTAACAGGACTGGCCTCTGCGTTTCTTCTCAGCTCCTCCAGAGCCAGCCTGACGGCCAGGTATTTGGACAGGTGGTCCACAGTGGCGTTGCCGGACGTCTTGATGTAGCGAGGGACAAACTCCACGCTGCAGACAAGAAGCACAATGACATGACTGGTTAGTGACTGGTTTCACTGGTTCTGCTCTAAGGAGGCTTCACTGGAAACTGGCAAGTGATTGGATGAAACACCTGTCAATCAAACTAAGGAAAAGAGCTCTAAGCTAAAGATAACGAGCGCAGCAGGTTTGGCTGCAGAAGCTCCTCACAGGAAGCACATAGCACTAAGTGATTATCTTGTGTGCAGACCATAAAAAAAAATCTGGAATCATTTTGCTTTTCTTACTTGGGCAGGGCTACCTGTTGTGACCTCGGTGGTCTGGTCTGGGCGGGGCTACCTGTTGTGACCTCAGTGGTCTGGTCTGGGCGAGGTTACCTGTTGTGACCGCAGTGGTCTGGTCAGGGCTACCTGTTGTGACTGCAGTGGTCTGGTCTGGATGGGGCTACCTGTTGTGACTGCAGTGGTCTGGTCTGGGCGGGGCTACCTGTTGTGACCGCAGTGGTCTGGTCTGGGCGGGGCTACCTGTTGTGACCGCAGTGGTCGGGTCGGGCTACCTGTTGTGACTGCAGTGGTCTGGTCTGGACGGGGCTACCTGTTGTGACCGCAGTGGTCTGGTCGGGGCTACCTGTTGTGACCGCAGTGGTCGGGTCTGGGCTACCTGTTGTGACCGCAGTGGTCTGGTCGGGGTTACTTGTTGTGACCGCAGTGGTCTGGTCCGGGCTACCTGTTGTGACCGCAGTGGTCTGGTCGGGGCTACCTGTTGTGACCGCAGTGGTCTGGTCTGGGCGGGGCTACCTGTTGTTACCTCGGTGGTCTGGTCTGGGCGGGGCTACCTGTTGTGACCTCAGTGGTCTGGTCTGGGCTACCTGTTGTCACCGCAGTGGTCTGGTCTGGGCTACCTGTTGTGACCACAGTGGTCTGGTCCGGGCTACCTGTTGTGACCGCAGTGGTCTGGTCTGGTCAGGGCTACCTGTTGTGTCCGCAGTGGTCTGGTCCGGGCTACCTGTTGTGACCGCAGTGGTCTGGTCGGGGCTACCTGTTGTGACCGCAGTTGTCGGGTCAGGGCTACCTGTTGTGACCGCAGTGGTCTGGTCTGGACGGGGCTACCTGTTGTGACCGCAGTGGTCTGGTCTGGGCTACCTGTTGTAACCGCAGTGGTCTGGTCGGGGCTACCTGTTGTAACCGCAGTGGTCTGGTCGGGGCTACCTGTTGTGACCGCAGTTGTCGGGTCGGGGGTACCTGTTGTGACTGCAGTGGTCTGGTCTGGACGGGGCTACCTGTTGTGACCGCAGTTGTCGGGTCGGGGCTACCTGTTGTGACTGCAGTGGTCTGGTCTGGACGGGGCTACCTGTTGTGACCGCAGTGGTCTGGTCGGGGCTACCTGTTGTGACCGCAGTGGTCTGGTCGGGGCTACCTGTTGTGACTGCAGTGGTCTGGTCTGGGTGGGGCTACCTGTTGTGACCGCAGTGGTCTGGTCGGGGCTACCTGTTGTGACCGCAGTGGTCTGGTCTGGTCAGGGCTACCTGTTGTGACTGCAGTGGTCTGGTCTGGGTGGGGCTACCTGTTGTGACCGCAGTGGTCTGGTCTGCGTGGGGCTACCTGTTGTGACCGTCATCCTTCTCCATCAGGGTGGGGTGTGGCCTGAACACCAGCTCTATTTCGCTGGCTCCACCATCGACCACAGAGTCGCCTCCTCCGTTCTCAGCGGCGTTGTCCATGTCCAAGCCGCTGTCGTCGCTCGTCTTGGTGCGCTTGATGCTCGGACCAGCCTCCTGTGGGAGGAAGGTGTTCAGAAACAGCCTTTAGGGTATTCCCACTGGCCTAATGTCCTAATGTAACTGTTGTGAAATGTGGACTGAGCCCTCCTACCTGGTTGCTGTGGACAGAGGCGTTGCTGCAGTGGGACGAGTCTCCGTTGTCCTCAGCTCCACTGCCGTTCTCCACTGTATGTCTCTTACCACGCTGCAGCCTGGAGACACATGGACACACTCAGTGTCTGGACACTGAACAGGGTTTTGCACGTTTGCTTCAGGGGGCATGTGGAGCTCACCTGGTCATGGCCTGGATCTTCAGGCCCTCCTCTATGCTGTGGGACAGGGCCTGCTGGTTGTTGTGTTTGCTGATGCGAGCCAGGACTCTCTCCTGGTGGGCTTCGTACTCGTCACGGCTGGGGTAAATCTTGCCTGAAATGGGATAAATTCAGTTCATTGTAAATAACATTTTCTCACTTTATCCAGACTGAGCAGTGATCTAATAACCCTTTCACAGGCTGTAGAGTCAAGGCTAAATGATGCCTCAATGCTGTATGTCCCTCTTGACCGTTCACCTCTAGATGTGTGAATGAAATGGTTTTGTGTATAGTTGGTGCAACTCTGACTACCAAGCTGGGTGGAAAGAACCTCAGTTAGGAGATAAAAGACAATTTAAAAACTGAGTGGAAATGTGTCCTGTGATGAACTGGAGACTTGTCCAGGGTGTACCCTGTCTTTCCCCCTAAGACAGCTGGGATAGACTCCAGCCCCCCTGACCCTATGAGAGGATAAGAGGGAGATAATGGATGGATGGATGGATAGTGGAAATAGGTTACAATTGGGTCACTCTATCTCTTAAGATGACTCTTAAATGGTGCTCCATATCCTTAACTTTATAAAGGATGCTGTAAGCTATAATATCTGGTCACACTGTACCGCTTCCAGATACTATAGGGACTACCTGGGTTAAAAAATAGTGACTTTTTTTTTTTGATTTCTGCACACAAGTCCTCATATGAACATTCCTTGTCAGAGAGCAGTGATGTTCTGGAAAAAAACCTGCAACCCCAGGACAGACTCGTCCGGCTGCTGGAGGACGCCGACCACGTGTTTAAGATTCATTCAGAATTACAAACTGTATTTGCCACAAAAATGACTTTGAAAAAATGATGAATAGGGGGTATAGCAGCTTGAAGAGCAGATCATATTAAGGAATGCTATGATGTCATTTATGAAATATAAATCTAATTAAGGCTCCAGTGAACTGAATCCGAGACAACTTGGTAAAATTGGAAAACATTAAGTGCCCATTAGTAGCTTTGAAATAGCTTATTAAGCATTTTTGTCTTCATATTATGATAAGAAAACATTTATTATGTAACATGTGTAGCGATACTGTTTAAAGAAGGAAAAAAGAAAACACAGATCAAGTTTGAAATTTGGGTTGACTATCAATGTTATGAAATGATCCTAAATAAAGAAAGAAAAAAATCATAGCATTACCTCATGGATGTGAGAAATTATTGATCTTTTGTATTCATTGTAGAGTGGCAAAAAAAGGTATGTTTAGCACCACATCTTTTTAACAAGACATAATAGAACATGAAAACCATTAACTGATTAGCTGTCATTTCATTGAATAGCTGATGACTACTACTTTGATAATCAATTAATCACATTTGAAAAAAGTCAGAATGATCAAATTCCAGCTTCTTTAACACAAAGAGTAAGATATACACTTTATATTAATTAGAGGATATCCCCTTAGGCACTGAGAAACTCTAATCAATGCCTTTTCACTTTTTACAGACAAAAAAACACTATCAGCCAAACACATTTTAGAAAACCTGGAAAACAAATGACCAATTTTCCTCCATTAACCAGGGTTCCCCACATATCCTGGAAAATGATTGACAAATTTCCAGTCATGGAAAACATATGGAAAAAAATGTCAGATGTCCTGGAAATGGTTCAGTTATCCTGGAAAAGTATTTATCCTCCCCATGTCTTGTGAGTCAATGCAAACGGGTTTAAAGTTACTTTTAACCCATTTGCATAAATAATTTTCCAGGATAACTGAACCATTTCCAGGACATTTGACCGTTTTTTTCCCCATTTTCCATGTTTTCCATGACTGGAAATTTGTCAGTCATTTTCCAGGATGTGTGGGACCCCTGGTTAATGAAGGGTATGGCAGACAGATTAATTGACAGTGATAATAAGCATTAGCTGCTGCCCTACAACATGCTCTAAGCCCTTTTAACTCATAAACCAATATATTTTTAATCCGTGATTAATGACGAGAGACCCACCTTCCCTCACAGCAGTGAAAGGGGCATCGCAATGACAGGCTACCTTAAACCTGGTGGCTACTTACTAATCAGAGCATCAAAGTTGGGGTCTGGACGCAGCGACCTCTTGGACACCAGCTTCTTACGACAGGTAGGACACTCTTTATTACTGCGGAGACAGAGAGGACACATTTTAACATCTTGGTCTACATCTGCATGGAGCCTCTGAAAAACCAAGTCAAACCTGAATATGCTGCTTCAGAGCAAGATGATGCAGTGAAAAGATGGATGTGAACCTTTCCGTCTCTCAGCACCGTTCAGACAGTTTGTGGTTAAAGCACATTAGAGCAACAACCACTGCTTCCAGGAATAAAGAAGAAGAAAAATGGAGCTGCTGACTCTCTGTTAAGTGCTCGTCTGAGCTCCTGGGCTGATGACATTCAGTGGAATATTATAGATAACATGTTATCTGTGTCACTACTTCACAGTCTTTACAAACTAGCCGCTCTTTAAAGTAAAGACAAGGACAGAGGGTGTCATATCCTGTACAGATTGTAAAGCCCTCTGAAACAAAATGGTAATTTGTTATACTAGGCTATACAAACAAAACTGACTTGACTTAAATGTCAGTTTAGAGTTCACCTCCAGCCCTGCTCCTCTGTAAAATGACTTCTAGTGATCTGCTAACGCTGATAATAATGTAGAGAAATATGAGGGTAGAATTAACCTCCCATTAACACTGACGCTGCTTTGACAAGGGATCCCTTTGTAATTAGAATGGACAAGTTAATGGTGTTATTAATGACACTGTAGACCTTTTAGACAGGAGCAGAATACAAGTGTGTTTTTGTTTCAACAAGGCGTGTGAGCCAACAGACTAATGGTGTTGGTATTGCTGTGTCGCCAGTGATCAACTTGTCATGGGGAGGAGGAGCTCAGCAGCAGGTAAGTCACTGAGTCCTGTTCATAAAGTAAAGGGAGGAAACGTAAGGTTAGTCCCTCCTGGTGTGGTGTGTGCTCATTATCCAGTTGGACAAGCATCAATTAATCGAAAAAAAATTTAAAAAAATTGCAGACTAATGGATTATTAAAATAATTAGTTGCAGCCCAACAGAATACCTGAATATTCACCTCATGTTGTCTTAATAATCCAAACAACAATAATCCATCAAATGTAAATTCTGTATATTTAGGCAGCAGCCACAGTCTTGAATCATAAATAACTGTGTGGTTTCCAGATGAGAGATCTTCAGTCCCTTAACATTTCGCATTAGTGACGACTGCTTCCAGTTTAAGGATCAAACACCTCGAGAAAGACTCATCCTTACAGCTGCCTAAATAGTTTGCTGATAGTAATCAAGTAGTCAGATTACACTTTGAATCTGGAGGCTTTTCATACAACATCATACATGACAACAAGTGAAACTTTGCCGACCAGCAGCTCAAGCAGACCACTGCCTGTCGCTGTACGCTCAGACTCACTAATGAGTAATTTCAGACACGGGACATGTCCGTCTCTGCCCTCAGAGGTCACCAGGACTAGGATTAGAAACCTGAAGGCCTCTCCTGGTTTCTATGGTAACACTCACCCAGATCTTAAAGCTGTGATGATACAATCAGCGCAGAAGCGGTGCAGACATTCTTTGGTGGTCATTGTGTTCTTCAACATGTCCAGACAGATGGGACACATGAGTTCACTGTGCAAGGACCTGGGTGACACTGCGATTTCCAGTCCATCTGTTATAGCCTCCTGTGCCACAAACAAACACACATGAACAGTGTTACATAGATAATTATGTGTCTGTGTAGGCTCTCAGTCATCCAGGTCAATGTAAATCAAAAAAGCAAAACCTGAACTGGAGTCAACTGGAGTTAAAGCTTGTTGAAGACGTTTCACCTCTCATCATCCAAGAGTTCCTTCAGAACTGAACTGAAGGGTGAAACATCTTCAACAAACTTCAAGCCGTCCAGCTGACTCTTTTTGGCTCTTTAGAGGAATAACTGTACCACTCACTGATCATGTGCCTGTCAGAAACAACATGTCAACATGGTGTGAGACAGATTAATTAGATAATGTACTGTGAGGTGTTACCTGTGGGGTTCTCTGGAGCTCGTACAGACTCAGCTCCCAGGTCTTACTGAGGGGTTGAACCCCGTTGGTCTGAACTGTCTGAGTCATCACTGCAACACTGAAACAAGCAACAACACAAATGAGATAGGTTACTCCAGGATGCAACGATTACCTCTGTGCTGGTTTCAAATAAACAGTAATTGGACGAGACAGTTTGTGTTCATTTTTTTGTAAGATGAATAAAAATGATAAATAAATAAATAAATGCAATAAACAGAAAAAGGAATAGATAAGCTCTTTTAAGCTCCACAGTTTTGTCTGCTCTTCTTCTCATTACAGTTATAGTAAAATAGTTGTCAAGTAAACGCCACTAGGGACAAATGGCATATCAATCACACATAGGACATGCAAAGCTATACTTTATGACTTATAGTAAGTATTTATAGGTGAAGCTGCAGGAGGTCTTATTTTAAAGATGGACCAATTACAACCACATTTGGAATGTGTACAGGTGCATTACACATTTTAATGGATTAACCTTGACTATAAATATTTAATTAAAAAGGTGAAATGACACCATCAGAGAAGATATTATTGCTACTTTGTCATCTGGCTCAGAAATGTGCTGGTGGTTGGTGTTCAGTTTGAAAACATACAACAGGTTTAGTTTTAGACCACCTGAGACCTTCTGCTGCTACATAGCTTAAAATAATAACCAAAATATCTCCAGGTCACCAGAGGTGGGATTAAAAGGTACCTGAAGCTATCAAATATTTTAGATATTGAGTATTCTACCGAATATTACAGTGATTAATTGAGTATTTGAATAAAACATACTTTTGCTTAGTTAAAAAGCAATTACAAATATATAAGAGAAAATAAGACATTTCTCTTAATAATGAACAACCGACTGGTTTCCTTTTTTTAGAAAATTCACAAAGTGAACGGGACTGGGTCAGACAGTGTTAGCTCATGAAAATGAACTAGTTCACGTTCATAGTTCACTTTTTTTAAATAAACCAGTCTCTCAATAGAAGCTCTTCTTAACCATTCATCAGCTGTAAATCACTGCCACTCCAAAACTAGTCAAATTATCGGATCAATAAAGAATCACAGGCGGCACCGGCTGGTTCCGCGACCCTTTATTTTATTTTGATAGGGACACCGGGATGGCTCCGCGACACTTTATTTTATTTTGATAGGGACACCGGGATGGCTCCGCGACCCTTTATTGTTTTATTTTGATAGGGACACCGGGATGGCTCCGCGACACTTTGTTTTATTTTGATAGGGACACCGGGATGGCTCCGCGACCCTTTATTGTTTTATTTTGATAGGGACACCGGGATGGCTCCGCGACCCTTTATTGTTTTATTTTGACAGGGACACCGGGATGGCTCCGCGACCCTTTATTGTTTTATTTTGACAGGGACACCGGGATGGCTCCGCGACCCTTTATTGTTTTATTTTGACAGGGACACCGGGATGGCTCCGCCACACTTTATTGTTTTATTTTGACAGGGACACCGGGATGGCTCCGCGACCCTTTATTGTTTTATTTTGACAGGGACACCGGGATGGCTCCGCGACCCTTTATTGTTTTATTTTGACAGGGACACCGGGATGGCTCCGCGACCCTTTATTGTTTTATTTTGACAGGGACACCGGGATGGCTCCGCCACACTTTATTGTTTTATTTTGACAGGGACACCGGGATGGCTCCGCGACCCTTTATTGTTTTATTTTGACAGGGACACCGGGATGGCTCCGCGACCCTTTATTGTTTTATTTTGACAGGGACACCGGGATGGCTCCGCCACACTTTATTGTTTTATTTTGACAGGGACACCGGGATGGCTCCGCGACCCTTTATTGTTTTATTTTGACAGGGACACCGGGATGGCTCCGCCACACTTTATTGTTTTATTTTGATAGGGACACCGGGATGGCTCCGCGACCCTTTATTGTTTTATTTTGACAGGGACACCGGGATGGCTCCGCGACCCTTTATTGTTTTATTTTGACAGGGACACCGGGATGGCTCCGCGACACTTTGTTGTTTTATTTTGACAGGGACACCGGGATGGCTCCGCGACCCTTTATTGTTTTATTTTGACAGGGACACCGGGATGGCTCCGCCACACTTTATTGTTTTATTTTGACAGGGACACCGGGATGGCTCCGCGACCCTTTATTGTTTTATTTTGACAGGGACACCGGGATGGCTCCGCCACACTTTATTGTTTTATTTTGACAGGGACACCGGGATGGCTCCATGACCCTTTATTGTTTTATTTTGACAGGGACACCGGGATGGCTCCGCGACCCTTTATTGTTTTATTTTGACAGGGACACCGGGATGGCTCCGCGACCCTTTATTGTTTTATTTTGACAGGGACACCGGGATGGCTCCGCGACCCTTTATTGTTTTATTTTGACAGGGACACCGGGATGGCTCCGCCACACTTTATTGTTTTATTTTGATAGGGACACCGGGATGGCTCCGCGACCCTTTATTGTTTTATTTTGATAGGGACACCGGGATGGCTCCGCGACCCTTTATTGTTTTATTTTGACAGGGACACCGGGATGGCTCTGGACTGTCTCCGGGGCGTAGCTTTCTAAAACGGCTTCAGCATCAGCCGTACTGGACCGTCATATTGTTTGCCATAAACAGTGCCGTAAAACCTGAAAAATACTTTCTATCGCGAGAGTTTTCAAATGAACGGTTCGTGCCGCCGCTCACGTTCATGATTTGAAAACTGAGCCGTTCAGTTCACCGAAAATATGAACGTGTTCATGCACAACACTGTCCGGCTCATGAGTCTGTGATGTCTCCTGTCTCCCTCTATGCTAGCAGTTAGCCACACAGCTCGCTACTACCACTACTAAACTGTTATTCGAGGCGGTGGAAATTGCCTCGAGCATTATTTGTACTCGAGTTACACGAGTAATCGTTTCAGCCCTACTGGATATTAGCAGTTCAAATGTTCACAGGTCATTTCGCGAACATGATGGGCCACATTAGATACCATTTGAAGGACAACTGGTGTTTATTTCGCCTTGACCACAGTGCACCGTTACACCCCCTGTAGCATTAGCATTAGCACAACCAGCTTGTTTATTGACGTAAACAATCAAACCCTCGTGTGGCTCTTGACCAGAAACACGCTCTCTTTGGCTGTTGCAATGATACCGTCTCATTTCCACTGAATAAAATACGATAGGGCCTGGTTCAGTCCAGCAGTTAACAAACTGCACAGATTTCCCCTCCAATCTTCGGGGCTCGGCTAATGCTAGCTAGTCAGCACAGAAGCTAGCTATTCTCAGCACTTCCGATATGAAAACTCGATTATAGCCGATAGGAAACAAAGAAGGGAGAAACAACTAGTTCGTGTGCATTTAGATGTGGCAGCTATTGAGACAAAAGGGTAAAATATTAAGAGGGAGCCGTGCATTTGTGGCTGTGACAGAAAAACAACAACAGAAAGAGCCGAGGCACCAGCCTCCGGAAAGAGGTTTTCTAAGCGGATGTCCACAGTTTAAACTGCTGCTAACTAGACCAAGAACTGTGTTTCACACATATTAACAACCACTTAGTCCCAGGTTATGTGAAATATGGCTGTTTTTGTACTTACATGTTCAGCTGTGGGTTATCAGCCGATCCAGCGCGTTCAGGTGAAGCCAATATGGCGAGAGTGCACGAAGCGGTGCAGTCTGGGAAATTGAGGCGCCATGGCAACAATGGGGGAGGGGGAGGTGCATGATTATGCATTCACCCATCCATCCATCCATTTTCTCCCTCGTATCCTCTCATAGGGTCAGGGGGGCTGGAGTCTATCCCAGCTGTCTTATGGTGAAAGACAGGGTACACCCTGGACAAGTGTCCAGTTCATCACAGGACACATAGAGACAGACAACCACTCACACTCACATTCACACCTACGGTCAATTTAAATTAACCAGTTAACCTAATCCCCATGCATGTTTTTGGATGGTGGGAGGAAGCTGGAGTACCAGAGAGAACCCACACAGACATGAGGAGAACATGCAAACTCCACACAGAAAGGCCCCGGGCCGGGAACCCGGTACCTTCTTGCTGTGAGGCGACAGTGCTAACCACTACGGTGCATGATTAATAGATTAATAAAAATCAATAAATGAACTTAGTAGGATATTGTCGTTTTTACAACTTTCATTATTTCTTTATTTGTTTCTTTAATTATTTATGTTGTATATACAGTATGTGTCTTTGTCCTGTGTATGTGGTACATAGAGAATACGTGTTTTCATTCATTCATTCAGTCAGTCAGAACATACAAAAGGAGTCCAGTGGCCTC
This sequence comes from Synanceia verrucosa, assembly GCA_029721515.1. NCBI lineage: Eukaryota > Metazoa > Chordata > Actinopteri > Perciformes > Synanceiidae > Synanceia > Synanceia verrucosa. Next base: position 27,498,918 of record CM056554.1, on the reverse strand, counting down.
AGATCACAGAGGTCAGCGACTGCAGGAGTTGTGCACTGGGGTGATGGTGCAGTAACACTGTCAGTACCCAGCAGGGTGCTGCAAGTTATCATTACAAACATTTTATCCGAAACGCAACAAAACCTTTGTGTTTTATACTAATACCGTTGTTGTGTAAACAGGGCCTTAGAAGCTGAAGCTCTCCTCCTATCGCAATAATATCTTACAGTTATGGTTTATTTCATAAAAAGATCCCTGAATACATCACTCTACAAATGAGGGTGAATTAATCAATGGTGCTATTGATAGTATTGCTAACATTTAGCCACTAGATGTCACACCTACCTATTTTACACAGAGAGAATTGGAAAGAACCATTCAATCCATTCAAACGAGATTCATTCACAGATAGCCTAGTCAACTAATAACATGAAATGTAGTAGCCTACTTTTTAGTTTCTGTAATAGCTAATGCTCCAGGATGTGCAAGCTTCCACACCAAGCCACCATCTTACAAAAAAACATCAAAATAGCACATTTGTTGCACATTTAATGTAAACAGCATATATGTGTGTATATATATATATATATATATATATATATATATATATATATATATATATATATATATATATATAGTGAGTATATACACATATTGAGTTGTTATTATTATTATTATTATTATTTCAGAATAATAGGAATTGAAGGACAGGGTGGAGGCGGGGCCACATGAGGAGGAGGTGGAGGAGGGAGGGCAGAAGGAGCATTGAGGAGGTGAGGGGAGGGGGGAGCAATCGGTCCGTGACATGAATGAACCATGTTCGGTAACGGAGGCTTAGCTCTCCCGATGTGCTCCTTCCTCCTGCTGCACCTCCCGGTCCTCCCGTTAACCGGCAGCTGGCTCGTCAAGGTAAATATCTGCCCGCTTGTTCTGCTCTCAGCTCAGCAGCTCTCAGCTATGGAGGTCTATGGAGGTCTAAGGTGCTTGTCTGTGGAGGTCTGCTGCTGCTCCTGAACACACCACAGTTAAGCATGGAGTGTTTTCAGCCACAGTGTGTGAAGTAACGCTCCAGTCCAGTGTGGGCTGGGCTTAGTGCAGAACTATGCAGCCACAGAGTAAAAGTCAGGCGAACTGTTTCCAACTGTGTGCGGGAATATCCCTCATCCCTGAGGGGAGGCTCCTGAGGAGGAGTTGCTTCCTCCATGAAGGAGGCTGAGATGGACAGCAGAGACCGAGACAAGCTGGAGGACATCCATCATGGACACTGTTTCTCCCCAGATAGACAAATAGATTTGTTATACTGTTAAATTGCTTGGATTGTTATAGTTTTGCACTATGTTGCATTTTTTGCACTATTCTGTACTATATATATATTTTTTATACATATTAATGTTTGAAAATCATTTCAGATAAAAATTACCTACAATTTCCTACTGTGTATGGCAACTGTGTGCAAGAATTTCCTTAGATGCTTTGCTAATCCAGAGGGAAATTCACGTAACCAGCAGCACCAAACGACCAAATACAGAAATAAGAGCAGCAGAGCACACAGAGGAGAGAATGCACTACATATAAAAATATAAATGTACATAAATACACATACAAAAATGAAAATTATATATATATACGTATATATATACGTATATATATATATATATATTTATATATATATACGTATATATATATATATACGCAAAAACAGTGCAAATATTTTGCAAAACACTAAAACTAGACTAGACTAATGTCCAGGTCTTACTGTTATTGATACAGTTATGGTTCATTTACTTAATGTGTGTTGTTATTTGCGTGGCTCATTGTGATAACTGAAAAAAAATATAACACTATAGGCTAAAACTGTCGAGACTCTTCAAAAAAGGTTAAAATAAGTCTAGTATTTAACATGAAAGGTGCACTTGATGACGTTGAGGCAGTAGGAGTCATTGACAGCTGCAGTATGTCCCCTCCGTTTTTTTTTGTTTTTTTTTTAGATCAACTGATGATATAAATAAAACATTTACTTTGGACTGCCCAAAAATGATCAATTCACAGTCATCATAAATAGATTTTCTTTTGGAAAAGCCATACTTTTATTTATTTATTTATTTATTTTTAAATACTCATGTACATAAAATGTTAGTTATAAGCTCTTTAACTGAACAGAGGAGATACCACAGTCACACACTGAGAAAAAACAGTGATAGTTTTAGTGTGTTAATGCATAACGTGTTAATTGTTTTTAATCGAGTGCTTTTATTTTGGTACTGTGACGCTCCCTCACTAGCAGTTTCCTGCTTCCTGCTGCAGTCATGGAGAAGAATGACAGCAACATGCCTCTGAATTTTATTTTGAAAAACTCCCAGGCTCAACTCCAGCTCTGGTTAAATGATGTCAGCTGACTGCAGACCAGTCAACATCATGAAGACTCTGCTCTAAGAAACCAACTCTGATTGGCTGGTTGTCACCTGACATCACTGATCAGACTCATTAGGGGTGGGTATTAGCAAGGACTTCATTATACAATACGATACATATCGCGATAATTGAGTCACGAAATGACACATTATTGTGATCTTGTGATATTGCAACATATTGTCATATTCTACATAGTTCACTGAGAAATTTAAAATGCAGCTTACAATACAAGTTGTATATATGTACAGTACATATTTATGTATATTTAAATGCACACATTTACATATATGTATATACATATATACATAAATATATCTTAGGACTGTCAAAGTTACTGCGTTAACAGATTTTTATCTCAACGTGCAGGCGTCATTGTGGATGTACAGTTGGCCCAAAACATGACTTTTTTTGGAAAAAAATATATTAAGAAATCAAAAATCAATATTATAACAGAAGAAAATGTATCTCAATATGTTGCCATATCAATTTTTTCCCACCCCTAACAGTCATTGATAACATGATCTGAAGAATTGATGGGGATGATCTATTAGAGAGATTTAAATGGAAAATAAATGTGATTAATCACAATTTTAAAAACACGTTAATCACATTTAAATAGTCCACTGTTGTTTTGATTGATTCTCACCAAGTCTGTTGTATCAGAGAAATTCAGCCTGTCGTTCTTCTTATGGCCTCGTAGGACCCAGAGATCCTTCAGATTTACTTCAGCTTTAAAGAGGCACACAGAGTGACTGGTAGCTCGTAGATCTCTGACCTTTTGGCTGCTCAATGCTAACAGTCAAGCTAACACATGCTCTGCTTGACCAAAAGGCTAACACAGTCTGACTGAAGAGGACGACCTGGTGACAGCCAGCAGCTGGGCAGCAGGGATGAATCTCTGAACAGATGCTTCACCAAAGGCTTTCCTTGTAATTGTTTGCAGCCTCTTTTTCTAAGCAGCATTGGCAGTTCTTCTACACCATAAACACTGCTTTGTCTCACATGAACGTACGAGAGGGACCAAAACACAGCACATGTTTGTCTGATCAGCACTGCATTCATCAATCAGGCCCATCCACTGCAGTGAAGGATCACTGTACAGTGAGTCACTGCACACACAGCTGATGGCAGCAGTAAAAAAGCTAAGTTGTGTCGCGCACACAACAACTGGCATGACTTCTAACAGCCTTTGTTGGCAGAAATTTGAAGTTGAAATTCACTGACTTCCAACAGTGCTAAAACACATTATTACACACAAACGTACTGCACCATGGCAACAGTAAGGTAATGCTTTCCTGTTCAAAGGTTTGGCTTTACTGTGCTGTTAACATTAGTTTGAAATGGCAGCCAAGATGCAGAGAAATTATGATCTTAATTTAACTGCACGTAATGGGTGCACTGCATAATAATGTACGCCCTCATTCAAATGTGCTCATAATTTTTTTTGTCTAGAAACCATGAATATTTGCTTCAATTTAATTAATTTGAGAGACATCAGCATTTTAACAACCAGATTGATAATCAGTGTTCAGGCCAAGAACAACACTGGAGTCATTATTTTTTTTTTTTTGCCTGACCTATTGTCACCCTAGAAACATGAGGATTTTGAAAGGAAGCAGCTATGGCCAGAGTTCAGCTCATAGATCATGCAATCACACTGCAGAGGTGTGTGGTTATGTGCTGCATTAGCCAGAGGGTTATCCTTCACAGTAAGGAGCTTGTGTGGGCTTGTTCAGGACCCTGCTGAGGCAACACTAGAGGAGCTGTGAACCTTGATGTGAGTGTTCCTCAGTGGAGGGATTAAATAATTCTAGAAAAAAGCACAGACTGAGACTGGAGGCAAATTACATCCCACCAATACTGTGAAACAAATCTGCTCTCCATCAGCACTAATGTGACTACAGGTACTTTGATTCACACCTGAATATACAATCAATACTAATTCCTGCTCTGACACACAAGATACTGTCTGGGACTCAGTAGATCCTGTCTGGTGCTCAGTCTGGTACTCAGTAGATACTGTCTGGTACTCAGTAGATACTGTCTGGTGGACAGTAGATGCTATCTGGTACTCAGTAGATACTGTCTGGTGGACAGTAGATGCTATCTGGTACTCAGTAGATACTGTCTGGTGGACAGTAGATACTGTCTGGTACTCAGTAGATACTGTCTGGTACTCAGTAGATTCTGTCTGGTACTCAGTAGATACTGTCTGGTACTCAATACATACTGTCTGGTACTCAGTAGATACTGTCTGGTACTCAGTAGATACTGTCTGGTACTCAGTAGATACTGTCTGGTACTCAGTAGATTCTGTCTGGTACTCAGTAGATACTGTCTGGTGGACAGTAGATACTATCTGGTACTCAGTACATACTGTCTGGTACTCGGTAGATTCTGTCTGGTACTCAGTAGATACTGTCTGGTACTCAGTAGATACTATCTGGTACTCAGTAGATACTGTCTGGTACTCAGTAGATTCTGTCTGGTACTCAGTAGATACTGTCTGGTACTCAGTAGATACTGTCTGGTACTCAGTAGATACTGTCTGGTACTCAGTAGATACTATCTGGTACTCAGTAGATACTGTCTGGTACTCAGTAGATTCTGTCTGGTACTCAGTAGATACTGTCTGGTGGACAGTAGATACTATCTGGTACTCAGTACATACTGTCTGGTACTCGGTAGATTCTGTCTGGTACTCAGTAGATACTGTCTGGTACTCAGTAGATACTGTCTGGTACTCAGTAGATACTGTCTGGTACTCAGTAGATACTGTCTGGTACTCAGTAGATACTGTCTGGTACTCAGTAGATACTGTCTGGTACTCAGTAGATACTGTCTGGTACTCAGTAGATACTGTCTGGTACTCAGTAGATACTGTCTGGTACTCAGTACATACTGTCTGGTACTCAGTAGATACTATCTGGTACTCAGTACATACTGTCTGGTACTCAGTAGATACTGTCTTGTACTCAATACATACTGTCTGGTACTCAGTAGATACTGTCTGGTACTCAGTAGATACTGTCTGGTACTCAATACATACTGTCTGGTACTCAGTAGATACTGTCTGGTACTCAGTACATACTGTCTGGTACTCAGTAGATACTGTCTTGTACTCAATACATACTGTCTGGTACTCAGTACATACTATCTGGTACTCAGTAGATACTGTCTGGTACTCAGTAGATACTGTCTTGTACTCAATACATACTGTCTGGTACTCAGTACATACTATCTGGTACTCAGTAGATACTGTCTGGTAGTCAGTAGATACTGTCTTGTACTCAATACATACTGTCTGGTACTCAGTACATACTATCTGGTACTCAGTAGATACTGTCTGGTACTCAGTAGATACTGTGTGGTACTCAGTAGATACTGTCTGGTGGACAGTAGATGCTGTCTGGTACTCAGTAGATACTGTCTTGTACTCAATACATACTGTCTGGTACTCAGTACATACTATCTGGTACTCAGTAGATGCTGTCTGGTACTCAGTAGATACTGTCTGGTACTCAGTAGATACTGTCTGGTACTCAGTAGATACTGTCTGGTACTCAGTAGATACTGTCTGGTGGACAGTAGATGCTGTCTGGTACTCAGTAGATACTGTCTTGTACTCAATACATACTGTCTGGTACTCAGTACATACTATCTGGTACTCAGTAGATGCTGTCTGGTACTCAGTAGATACTGTCTGGTACTCAGTAGATACTGTCTGGTACTCAGTAGATACTGTCTGGTGGACAGTAGATGCTGTCTGGTACTCAGTAGATACTGTCTTGTACTCAATACATACTGTCTGGTACTCAGTACATACTATCTGGTACTCAGTAGATACTATCTGGTACTCAGTAGATACTGTGTGGTACTCAGTAGATACTGTCTGGTACTCAGTAGATACTGTCTGGTACTCAGTAGATACTGTCTGGTACTCAGTAGATACTGTGTGGTACTCAGTAGATACTGTCTGGTACTCAGTAGATACTGTGTGGTACTCAGTAGATACTGTGTGGTACTCAGTAGATACTGTCTGGTACTCAGTAGATACTGTCTGGTACTCAGTAGATACTGTCTGGTACTCAGTAGATACTGTCTGGTACTCAGTAGATACTGTCTGGTACTCAGTAGATACTGTGTGGTACTCAGTAGATACTATCTGGTACTCAGTACATACTGTCTGGTACTCAGTACATACTGTCTGGTACTCACAAGATATAAAAAAAATTAAATGTAATTGTATTCATTTTCGTCAAATATCAGGAGCACTCTAAACAGACCTGCAGAGTTTTGTGTTTAATTGATTAAACATTTTCTTTATTGCTCATAAATGCAACAAAATGCAGTTTAACTGTGTATAAAACTTTGAAGCAGTTTTGTGGCACCTGTTAAAAATGTTGTGTGGCGTTTTTTCTGATAGTTTGCAGACCCCTGGTTGAGGAAAACATCATAGTTTGTCTTAAAATGACTGTTATGACTGTGATTTATGGAAGTAAATCAAAATAACAAACAGCTGGTGGAAGTCCATGTGTTCCCATCCGTCCGCCCCAGCCATGACGATTAGAAACACATTTGTGTCAAAAACATAAAATATTTTTCCCTCTAAACTTGCAGTTTTGTTGTTATTGATAGTGAATTTTCAGCGATAAATAGACCCCAACTAACCACTGATCAAGATGAAATAATTCTTAATGTGTGTGTGCCAGGACAGAAGTGAAGGGAGGGTGGAGCAGCGCCACGTCCGACCATCATCACACACTGCAAGACAGCATGTCAAACAGACCAGCGACAAGGTACTGTGCCCCACCTGTGTCCCTCTGATGTCATCGAAATGTTGTTACTCGTCCCTCTGGTGGAAAGACCACATCTGTGTCTTTGTCTCCTCCCAGGAGGAGGTGTTTCAGTGGTGGGGAGAGTGGTCCAGTTGGTCCTCCTGTTCCAGGAGCTGTGGAGGAGGAGTGAGGAGTCAGGAGAGACACTGTCTCATCCAGAGGTAGTGTGATCCATAATCTGTAGGGTCAATAATCAATAATCTGCAGAGCATGATCTGGGGTAGCAAGGGCCTGTGATTGTGATCCATTTATTAGAATAGAAGAGATTATTTTTTCTTGATGCCCCATTGGAGGAAATTAAACAAGTTATAAGTACAATAAAACAACAATAAAATAAAAAAAAACACAATAAGTAATAGTAATAATAATACTAAATATTTACAATTTGTACTAAAAGAATAATTAAATGAAATACTCTGAAATTCCGAAGTACACAATACAAACAGTGCAAGTTTGCTGTGCAAAGTCATACAAGTTAGTTGTTGCTCTGTTTGCCAGTTATGTCAACATCCGCCAGTGAGAATTCAGTATTATTTTAATATAATTCAAGCACCTGTGGCGCTCAAACCAGGCTCATCTCAGAGGCATTAGAAGTGGAAGTGGAGGGAGTTACAGGAGTATTACTCTTTGGACCAGAAAGAGTGAAGTCCCCAAATACAAACCTACATCATGCTGGATAATATGTAATAATAATAATAATAATAATACTACTGTGTCACCCCATGCTTCCCATGAGTTGTAGATAATGTCCCATATTGTAAGTTACTGTTACAAAGCAGGTTTGACTGCTGTATTAACTCATTGAGTGTCAGCCCTTTTATAAAACAGAAAGTGTCTTGTTCCAGCATTTTTGTCCATTTTCAGTCATATTTCTAGACTCACAGAATATTTTGTACTATGACTCTGAAAACACTGTGAATAGCTCAAATGAAAGAAGAGACTCTATTTCATCATGAAAAATGTTTGTTTTTACCTTGTTCCATTCTTGTTTTATCAGAGGTAGAGTAGAGACACTTTCACCAAAATCAACACTTTTTCTCCACATTCTGTTTGTTTTGCTCTCTAATCTCGATCGTCTCCACTTCCTGTTTTGATCTCTGTGGTGTATACCGTCTCTTTATGCTCTGACTATAAATCCCAGAAGCCCCAAAATTACTCACAGGCTGTGTGAGAGCACTCTTTTGCCCCTGTTGCTGAAAAATCACTGTGACATATTGACGTCTGTATACGTCAATGGCACTCAAAGAGTGAAAAGTATGGTGGACAGTATGAGGAAGGGTATACTGTGTCTGTGTGTTCTAGGAACACGAGCATGCTTTTGTGTGCCATGCCTCCACTGAATCTTTGCTTGTAATAGAAAACATTCTGGATACTGGATGGAGGCTACACTTTAAAAATAAATCCACTAGCATCTCGTTTGTCTGGTGTGTAGAAAGAAACCTGGAGCTTCCTTCCTTGAGCCTTGAGGTTTAAATAACGCTGCAGGACGTTATCAATAAGATTCTCCAGGCTGTTGATCAGATTTTTACAGGTTCTCTGATTTAAACGACAACCACATTGTGTTGTTTCAGTAGGAGATGAAAGGGACAAACATGTTATTGAGTGATTTCTTTGCGCTCACTAATGTCAGGTTGCAGTGGGTTTGTTTGGAGCCAGGAAGTGAGCTAACAGACTTTGACACACACTATGCCGTCTGGCAGATTAGCAAGAGTCACCACTCAAAGAAAAGGTGTGTGACAACATCAACACATGGTGGAGGGCTGAGCAGAGGACTCTAGGTAGAGCGTCACCACCGTGTGTTTGCGGCCATCCTGTGACCTTTGACCTCCCCCTGTCAGACTGGAGGAAACGTCTGTCAGCCATGATTAACGCCACCCTGGCCTCTCTGCTGGCCTTCTTCACCCTCCCCCTCTCTTTGTTCTTTTCCTTCTCATGTCTGCCCCTTCCACTCCTCTGTTTTTTTCTCCTCCTCCTCCCTCCCCTTTTTGCCTCCTTTTTTATCCTCATCTTCCTCTTCCTCTCTTGTTCTGCACTCATCACCTTCCACCAAATAGATGTGACACTCTCACACAGTGACCTCCCGCTCACCTCCTCCTGCAGTCTCTCCTGGTAAACAGTGGAGGAGGATGGGCTGCAGATAGACAGAGGAGGTGTGGAGGGGGCAGTTAACATGGTAATGAAAGACAGATGCATTAACTCCATGCTGGACTCCAGCAGGTCCTCCCAACACACAGCATTAGGATCATGTTAACCACAAGATTTTTTTTTTTGCACAAACACGTGTTACTTGTTGCGAAATTCTGCAAAGTTCTGAGGCCCTTGAGACATGTTTCCATCAGCTGGTTTAAAGTGAATAAAGAGATCCGGACTGTTTTTACTGTCGGAGACACATTCAGGTTGTTACTGTGCGTCAGAGTCACCTACTGTTGATCACATGTCCTGTTTGCTCTGGAAACAGAAAACTCAGCACAGGAGCAAAAGCAGGGATTTGCACCTCACAATGTTTTGATATTTGTCCAGCTGACGTTTTTATCCAAAGTGCCTGTCGACATGTGCAGAGTGGAGACCTAAAAGAGCAAAGAGGAGAGTCTTTGAGATGTTTCACCTCTTGTCCAAGTCCAGATATTAGTGCTTTTGTTGGAGCAGAAAAACATGTCTCGTTAATAGTCCTTCACATTCATGAAGGAGTCATGTCAAGGTTCTGGAGGTTCTGGAGGATCTGGAGGTTCTGGGGGATCTGGAGATTTTGAAGGATCTGGGGTTCTGGGGGTTGTGAAGGTTTTGGAGGATCTGGAGGTTTTGGAGCACCTGGAGTTTATGGAGGATCTGGGGATGATGGAGGATCTGGAAGATCTGGGAGATCTGGTGGATCTGGTGGATCTGGAAGATCTGGGAGATCTGGTGGATCTGGAAGATCTGGGAGATCTGGGAGATCTGGTGGATCTGGTGGATCTGGAAGATCTGGTGGATCTGGAAGATCTGGTGGATCTGGAAGATCTGGTGGATCTGGTGGATCTGGAAGATCTGGTGGATCTGGTGGATCTGGAAGATCTGGTGGATCTGGAAGATCTGGGAGATCTGGTGGATCTGGAAGATCTGGGAGATCTGGGAGATCTGGTGGATCTGGAAGATCTGGTGGATCTGGAGGATCTGGTGGGTCTGCTCTTGCAGAGTTGAGTGGAGACGGCACCTTTACTTGTTTTAGAAAAGCCATACAGCATGAAATAGAACTCATTCAGAACATTTTTGTATCCATAAAACGGAGTCCACAAGGCATACGCACAGCGCCGCCTATAACACCGCAGTTTCTGTCTCCAAATTCTTCACCAATATTCCAGCTTGGTCTCCTGTGTTAGTCCTCCACTGATGTCCAGGGTGGCTTGTTTACGTGATCCGGGTACTCTAGCGCGAGCTACTGACCTCTGAACTCACCTGGCATCATCCATGGCGACTGCATTAAAACCAACGAAGAAGAATACAGCCATGCGAATGCGCAGTATGGCTCATAGTTTTAGCGACAACTGGCTGCTTTCAGTGGATTTCGCTGAATGGAATGGCACACCACTTTCATCCACAGACTGTATATAAAGAGTGGATGGAGCTATCGTGAGGTCACCTGTTGGTTTGTGAACAGTGGAAATGAAGCCCATACAGAAGTAACTAAACTTCATTCTCTCCAGCCAGCAGGGGGCGATACCGGTGGTTTCAAAAAGAAATGCTTGTTGTTTCTCTCCTGCTGTATTTCCTTTGTAAACTGTGTAAATGTTGAGTTTATGTTCTCAATGGTTAGTTAAAATAATGTTTGAATACATCAGGATGTTCATTTACTGAATTATGCTCTAATATATGGTGAAATAACACCTAGAGCTTTGGGGCGTGGCTACAGTGTGATTGACAGGTCTCTGCTGAAGAGGAGCAGCACTGATGGGCTGAGCTCTCAGCTCATGTTTCCTTCATCTGAGGAGACACTGGCACCGTTTACCACTAAGTAACCTTAACATTCCACTTAATATCACTGTTCATGTGAATTACGGAGGCTTGTCTCTAAACAAGCTAGCTTGCTAGTGCTAGCATTAGCTGATAATATAGTGGTTGCTAAGCTAAAGTGATAGTTCAGAGTTTTGGACATGGGGCCTCATTTCAAAGTGAGCCGGAGTGTTGGAGATGTGTGGAGACAGATTTCAACAAATTTCATTCAGTCTTTCTAGCTGCAGAGTTAACTGGTGCTAGGCTAACGCAAGTCAATGGTTCTAGTTTAGTCTGTCATTAAAAACAGTCCACAGTGCACCTGAGGCAAATCAGTTATAACACCAGACTATCCATGTAAATGTCTGTGTGGATAGAATAATTTTAGACTAAAACTAACCTTGCATTTTGAAGGCAGCCTTATACTTCCTGGTAGTAAGCTTGACAGCGGCAGACTGATATCACCTAACAGCTAGATTAGCGGATCTATAATAGTTTATTTACATGCAGCTGTCATGGATAGACGACGTAGAGGACATGAAGAAGCCTCTTCTGAAGACCAGATATGGTCACGTTTGGAGGACTTTCCGATGCCTTTGAAGACGACGATGAGTGATTTTCTCCAATGAACCGTACCTGGATGAGCCGGAATACACAGAGGTGGATGCTGAAAGGGAAGAAGGAGGGAAAGCATCCGTAGAGACAGCCCCACTGGAGCTGCAGAAAACCAGGACAGAAGAACCAGAGACTGGTGGTGCCAGTGAGGAAAATGAACACAAATGCAGACAGAGGAGGAATGCAAGGTAAACTAACTATTATAGCTCCGATAAGCTAGCTGCTAGCTGATATCAATCCATCACTGTCGAACTAGCTGTTGCTACTGAGACATAAATCCTTCAAAATGCAGGCCATCTAGAGGAATCAAAACAAATATCACAAGTGCTTCATGAAGCTTCACTTATCCATCAGTGCTGCTTCTCTTCAGGCTGTGATTGACCGCTGAGACCTGTCAATCACACTGTAGCCACGCCCCAAAGCAGCTCCTGCTTTATGTGGTTTTTCACCATATATTTCACCATAATTCAGTAAATGAACACTCTGGTGTATTATAACATTATTTATATTTATCATTCAGACCATAACCTCATATTTATACTGTTTAATAAAACAGCAGGGGAGAAAATGAACATTTTTCCATAGACAAACAAATACAAACAGACTTCTTTTTGAAAACACCAGTATCGCCCCCTGCTGGCTGTTGGAGAGAATGAAAGTTTAATAATAATAATAATAATAATAATAATAATAATATATTTTATTTGTAAAGCACTTTTCATCATAAAATCTCAAAGTGCTATAAAGTGAAAATAAAACCCATGATATGCAATAAACGCACTAAAATCAACAAATAAAACTAGTTAAACAATAAAAGTAATAAAAGTGAGTGTGTAAATTAAAAACAGTCTGGAAAGGCCTGTCGAAATAAAAAGAAGTTTTTAAAAGGCCTTTTTTAAAAGTGTCCAGTGTCTGAGGTTTCCTCAGTTAGTCAGGGAGGAGGTCCGGACACGAGGAGCAGCGGTGCAAAAGGCCCGGTCTCCCATGGTGCGTAGTTCTGTTCTGTTCTGTGAAAAGGAGGTTGGTGCTATGGGACCAGACATGGTAGGTGGATGAGCGAGGGGTAAGGAGATCTTTGCCATGTATGCAGAGGTGGGTGATGAGAGTAATTTTATATTTGATTCTGGTGGTTATGGGGAGCCAGTGGAGGTTCTGAAGAATGGGTGTAATGTGTTCAGAATTCGGGCAGCGCTGTTTTGAATGAATTGAAGTTTCTGCAGGTTTTTTTTTGTGGGATTCTGATGAGCAGGCTGTTGCAGTAACTGTTTAAGCAGCCTGTTTAAGTGACTTCCTTATGGGCTTCACTGAGCACACCCTGGTGTTGCCCTCTGCTTCCATACCAGTCATTTCCTCACCAGCTTTCCCTGGTAGGAGCAGACATCATAACAGCTCAGTGAGCAGTGAAACATCCCAGAAATGAGACACGAAATGTGGAAACAGTGACCAGCGCTGCCATCTCATCACTGCTGCTGCATCAAAACGAGGCCATCGGCCTCTCTCTACCTCTCTCTACCTCTCTACCTCTCTCTACCTCTCTCTCTCCACCTCTCTACCTCTCTACCTCACTCTCTCTCTACCTCTCTCTACCTCTCTACCTCACTCTCTCTCTACCTCTCTCTACCTCTCTACCTCTCTACCTCTCTCTACCTCTCTCTCTCCACCTCTCTACCTCTCTACCTCACTCTCTCTCTACCTCTCTTCCTCTCTCTACCTCTACCTCTCTACCTCTCTCTACCTCTCTACCTCTCTCTCTCTCCACCTCTCTACCTCTCTTCCTCTCTCTCTCCACCTCTCTACCTCTCTACCTCACTCTCTCTCTACCTCTCTACCTCTCTCTCTCTACCTCACTACCGCTCTCTACCTCTCTCTCTACCTCTCTACCTCTCTGTCTCTCAGATAACCAGGTTGATTTATTTTGTCTTACTGAAACCTGGTTGTGTCAGGATGATTATGTCAGCCTGAATGAATCCACTCCTCCTAGTCATATTCATACTCATATTCCTAGAGATACAGGCCGTGGAGGAGGAGTTGCAGCCATTTTTGATTCTAGTCTATCGATCAAACCTAAACCTAAATTAAACTATACGTCTTTTGAAAGCCTGGTTCTTAGTCTTTCTCATCTTAAATGGAAAACAGAGAAACCAGTTTTATTTGTTATAGTGTACCGTGCTCCAGGTCCATATTCTGAATTTCTATCTGAGTTCTCTGAGTTTTTATCAACTTTAGTCCTGAGAACTGATAAAGTTTTATTGTAGGTGACTTTAATATTCATGTGGACGTTGACGGTGACAGCCTTGGTACTGCTTTTATCTCGCTGTTAGATTCAATTGGCTTCTGTCAGAATGTTCAGGAACCAACTCACTGTTTTAACCATACCCTCGACCTGGTCCTGACCTACGGCATTGGAACATTTATCAGTCCACCAACAGAATTCCTTCCTATCAGACCATTACTTGTTAACCTTTGAATTTTTTCTTCTGGACTACGCTCCATCAGGTAAATCCATGTACACTAGATGTTTATCTGATAGCGCTGTAGCCAAGTTTATGGATATAATTCCATTAGCTTTTAATTCAATGCCTAATATCAATATACTTGAGGGCTCAGACTTCAGTCCTACTCAAATTGATAATTTGGTACTGTGCTTGGGCCAGTTCTATTTACTTTATATATGCTTCCTTTAGGCCAAATTATCAGAAAACACTCCATAAACTTTCACTGTTATGCAGATGATACTCAGCTATATTTGTAAGTCAGACGATTACAGCCAGTTAGCTAAACTCCAGACATGTCTTGAGGATATAAAAAATTGGATGACGCACAATTTCTTGTTGTTAAATTCAGATAAAACTGAGGTTATTCTAATTGGCCCCGAAATTCTCAGAAATAACCTAATCTAATCTAAATCTAATGACTTATTTATTCAAGGTGGCTTTACACCAGCCTCGTGCACCACTGTAAGGAATCTAGGGGTAATTTTTGACCAAGATATGACCTTCAACGTCCACATGAAACAAACAGCTAGAACAGCTTTTTTTCATCTGCGTAACATTGCAAAAATAAGGCATATTCTCTCCCAAAACGATGCAGAAAAATTAGTCCATGCTTTTGTAACTTCTAGACTGGACTACTGCAATTCCTTGTTATCAGGCTGCCCTAATAAGTCTATCAGGACTCTCCAGCTGGTCCAGAACGCTGCAGCACGTGTTCTGACCAGAACCAGGAAAAGAGACCATATTTCTCCGGTGTTAGCCTCTCTGCACTGGCTCCCTGTAAAATCTAGAATAGAATTTAAAATCCTCCTCCTCACCTACAAGGCACTGAATGGTCAGGCACCATCTTATCTTAAAGAGCTAATAGTGCCTTGTAATCCTGCTAGAACTCTGCGCTCTCAGAATGCAGGACTATTAGAGGTTCCTAGGGTTTATAAAAGTAGAATGGGAGCTAGAGCTTTCAGTTATCAAGCTCCTCTTCTGTGGAACCAACTCCCTCTTTCAGTCCGGGAGGCAGACACCATCCCCTTATTCAAGAGTAGGCTTAAGACTTTCCTTTTTGATAGTGCTTATAGTTAGGACTGATCCAAGGCTGACTCAGGCTGCCTTGGATCAATCCTTAGTTATGCTGCTATAGGTCTAGACTGCCGGGGGACTTCCTCTGACACACTGAGCTTCTCTTCTTCTTCATTTCGATGCCTCCATTAAGTCATTTCACTAACTCATCTTCTTCCCTGGAGTCCCTGTGCTCTCAGCTCCCAGGTGTCCGTGAGCTGAGGCTACTTGGTGAGAAGGAGGTGGTGTCATCCAGGCTTCGTCTGTCGTGATGGTGGTGAGATGGAGAAGAGGCGATGCTGCTCAGGTTGTATCTGTTAGGGTAGTGGAGAAGAGGATGTGTTTCCTCTTCCTCCCTTTAACACATGCTGCAGATTAGTTTTGTGCCTCGTAGTCCCTGTGCGCTCTCATCTCACAGGTATCCATGGATCCAGTCTACCTGGTGGAGTAGTGGTTGTGCAGACCAGTCAGGCTTCATCTTCTGGTGCTGAGTGACGTGGTGGTGACGAGGTCATCTTGCAGAGGCTTCTCCTGTTTGGTGTGGTGGAGAGGAAGACGTGCTGCCCAGGCTTCTTCTGGTTGGTGTGGTGGAGAGGAGGACGTGCTGCCCAGGCTTCTTCTGGTTGGTGTGGTGGAGAGGAAGACGTGCTGCCCAGGCTTCTTCTGGTTGGCGTGGTGGAGAGGAGGGCGTGCTGCCCAGGCTTCTTCTGGTTGGTGTGGTGGAGAGGAAGACGTGCTGCCCAGGCTTCTTCTGGTTGGCGTGGTGGAGAGTGGAAGACGTGCTGCCCAGGCTTCTTCTGGTTGGCGTGGTGGAGAGAGGAAGACATGCTGCCCAGGCTTCTTCTGGTTGGCGTGGTGGAGAGAGGAAGACATGCTGCCCAGGCTTCTTCTGGTTGGCGTGGTGGAGGGGACGACATGCTTCTCATCCTTTGCTGATAGCTTGATGATGCTCTTCATCCCCTTGGACACTCTCATATAATTATATATATACACACTGTATAATAATTATAATTAATTAATTATAATTATAATATTAGCTGTTGTTATATTGGTTTGGACATTTCCATACAATTTTGTATGTAGTGTTAATGTGTTTTCATTGTTGTTATTCTGTACACATGGCATCTATTGCACATCTGTCCATCCTGGAAGAGGGATCCCTCCTCTGTCGCTCTTCCTGAGGTTTCTTCCGTTTCTTTTTCCCTGTTAAAAGTTTTTTTTGGGGAGTTTTTCCTTAGTCGATGCGAGGGTCATTTGTAAAGGACAGAGGGTGTCATATCCTGTACAGATTGTAAAGCCCAATGGGGCAAATTCATAATTTGTGATATTGGGCTATACAAATAAACTTGACTTGACTCTACCTTCCTCTCTCTCTCTCTACCTCTCTACCTCTCTCTACCTCTCTACCCCTCTCTCTACCTATCTCTCTCTACCTTCCTCTCTCTCTCTTTACCTCCCTACCTCTCTCTCTCCACCTCTCTACCTCTCTCTACCTCTCTTCCTCTCTCTACCTCTACCTCTACCTCTCTACCTCTCCCTCTCCACCTCTCTACCTCTCTCTACCTCTCTTCCTCTCTCTACCTCTACCTCTCTACCTCTCCCTTTCCACCTCTCTACCTCTCTCTACCTCTCTACCTCTCTCTCTACCTCTCTACCTCACTCTCTCTACCTCTCTCTCTACCTTCCTCTCTCTCTCTTTACCTCTCTACCTCTCTCTACCTCTCTTCCTCTCTCTACCTCTCCCTACCTCTCTCTCTACCTCCCTCTCTCTCTCCCTCTCTTTACCTCTCTACCTCTCTCTACCTCTCTTCCTCTCTCTAACTCTCTACCCCTCTCTCTCTCACTCTTTACCTCTCTCTCTCTACCTCTCTACCTCTCTCTCTACCTCTTTACCTCTCTCTCTACCTCTCTACCTCTCTCTCTACCTCTTTACCTCTCTCTCTACCTCTCTCTCTCTCTCTACCTCCCTCTCTCTCTCTCTACCTCTCTCTACCTGGGGTGATGCTGCTGGATTATAATAACAGTCTGCTGTATTATTTCATGCATCCTGTGTATTAACCTACCTTATCTGTCCTGTCTCCTCAGGCTGTCCACCACCCAGAACATAAACAGCTCATATTGTGTCGGCTCTCCTAAACAGTACCAGCTCTGTCCAAACCAGGTAAAACTGATCACATACACTTTCATCATCTCGTAGACCACAGAAGCAAATATAAAAAACAGTAAATACACTATATTGCCAAAAGTATTCGCTCACCCATCCAAATAATCAGAATCAGGTGTTCCAATCACTTCCATGGCCACAGGTGTATAAAATCAAGCACCTAGGCATGCAGACTGCTTTTACAAACATTTGTGAAAGAATGGATCGCTCTCAGGAGCTCAGTGAATTCCAGTGTTGAACTGTGATAGGATGCCACCTGTGCAACAAACCCAGTCATGAAATTTCCTCACTCCTAAATATTCCACAGTTAACTGTCAGCTGTATTATAAGAACGTGGAAGTATTTGGAAACGACAGCAACTCAGCCATGAAGTGGTAGACCACGTAAACTGATGGAGTGGGGTCAGTGGATGCTGAGGCTCATAGTGTGAAGAGGACACCAACTTTCTGCAGAGTCAATCACTACAGACCTCCAAACTTC
Organism: Synanceia verrucosa; assembly: GCA_029721515.1. Classification (NCBI taxonomy): domain Eukaryota; kingdom Metazoa; phylum Chordata; class Actinopteri; order Perciformes; family Synanceiidae; genus Synanceia; species Synanceia verrucosa. The sequence goes on along the minus strand of CM056554.1, from coordinate 27,480,916 downwards.
ATGTGGCCTTCAGATTAGCTCAAGAACAGTGCACAGAGAGCTTCATGGAATGGGTTTCCATGGCCGAGCAGCTGCATCCAAGCCATACATCACCAAGTGCAATGCAAAGCGTCGGATGCAGTGGTGTAAAGCACGCCATCACTGGACTCTAGAGCAGTGGAGACGCTTTCTCTGGAGTGACGAATCACACTTCTCCATCTGGCAATCTGATGGACGAGTCTGGGTTTGGTGGTTGCCAGGAGAACTAGAGATACTTGTGGGACTGCATTGTGCCAAGTGTAAAGTTTGGTGGAGGGGGGATTATGGTGTGGGGTTGTTTTTCAGGAGCTGGGCTTGGCCCCTTAGTTCCAGTGAAAGGAACTCTGAATGCTTCAGCATACCAAGACATTTTGGACAATTCCATGCTCCCAACTTTGTGGGAACAGTTTGGAGCTGGCCCCTTCCTCTTCCAACATGACTGTGCACCAGAGCACAAAGCAAGGTCCATAAAGACATGGATGACAGAGTCTGGTGTGGATGAACTTGACTGGCCTGCACAGAGTCCTGACCTCAACCTGATAGAACACCTTTGGGATGAATTAGAGCAGAGACAGAGAGCCAGGCCTTCTCGTCCAACATCAGTGTGTGACCTCACAAATACGCTTCTGGAAGAATGGTCCAAAATTCCCATAAACACACTCCTAAACCTTGTGGACAGCCTTCCCAGAAGAGTTGAAGCTGTTATAGCTGCAAAGGGTGGACCAACGTCATATTGAACCCAATGGATTAGGAATGGGATGTCACTTAAGTTCATATGAGAGTCAAGGCAAGTGAGCGAATACTTTTGGCAATATAGTGTGTCTCTGCATGTACATTTTCAAAGCTTGTAACTGTTCCATCTTAGTGTTTTCTTTACATAGGTATACAGTATATATTTCCTTTGTTCTACTACTTCTCGCCGTAAATGCCTAAACAACCCTGACTCCTTTTGCGATATTTGTGGTAGTTTGACCATTCAGAGGGCAAATATCAGGGCATTTGTCAAACACTAACACTACTACTAGAGTGTTTCATTGTGTTTTTTTTTTAGCCCTGTCCCAGCCCCAGTGTGAGCTTCAAACAGCACCAGTGCTCCCAGTTCAACTCTAAAGCCTTTGGAAGGAGATACTACCAGTGGATACCACTTTACCCAGGTGTAATATCCATCTGTTGGTCCAGTCTTTTTCTTCTGCCTGCCTTTTTTCTAGCTGTCTAGATGCTCCTCACATTTGCAGCGGGTCATATTAACGACCACATGAGACTTGACTGTGTTGTGATGTCATTAAATGTCTATTAAAATATGTGATTCCCTGTGCAGCTGATTACATCAGCATCTCCAATAAGCCATGTGACCTACAGTGCACCACCATCAATGGTGAGCGACAGCTGCTGGTTCCTGCCCACGACGGTACGTTCTGCCACGATGCCAAATACCACGGAGTGTGTATAGAAGGAGGCTGTCAGGTAAGCCAGCCCCACTTTGACCTCCTCTGGCTGCATGACGCCGCCAGGCTCACTGTCCCTTCTTCTGCAGCCGGTCGGGTGTGACGGGCAGCTGTACAGCAGCAAGGCAGTGGACAGATGTGGAGTCTGTGGAGGCAACGGGACGTCCTGCCAGCGCATCTCTGGATCATACAGGAAGGCACTCACACAGTTAGGTAACACACACACACCTGGACAGATGTGCATAGGAGTGTAAATGATGAGGAATTACAACCACAGTCTAAACAGGCTGGTTCCATGTTCAAATGTCTATTCCACTGAGACGTCAGCTGCTGTTTTCTGAAGGAAACTGTCTTCAGATCACACTGTGATAAATGGATGGATCCAGGATGTCTAGAAACTGGTGGGATGACGGTGCTATAGCTACTCAGAGACTCTTACTACAGCTGAATTCAGTTGTTGTGGGTGATAACCACCAGCCTGTGCATTCGTGTTTTCCTTTAATCTATTTTGTATTTTCTGTCCACCTTTAGTCCACTGAGACGTGTTTCTTCAAAACACAACAGTCGACTTTTAGTCAAACTGGTTTCTTCATCCAGTTCATTTTATATTCAAAGTGACATGTTATATGATTTAAGAACTCATCTTTGCAGAAAGTGTTATTTACTAAACCTCAGTGTGGTGTAACGGACAGGATGTCATGTTTTGTGCTGTTGCCATCTTCTGCAACCTCAAGTGACATTTTCTGACCAAAAAAAAGGTTATGAATAACTCTGAAGGGCAGAAAACACACAGTGAAAGTTGAAGGTCGAAGATGAAGCCGTGCCCTAAACCATCCCCTACGTTATGGTCTGTTTGGCTCTAAATGGGACCATAATTTACCAAATAAAGACATGAAGACTTGAAACTAGAGAGTGAGACCATAAACTCTTTTTACAATGTTTACTGAGGGAATAAATCAGAAAGAAGGAGGATTTGTGATGGCTTTTCTCTAAACCTTGTAACCATGGGCATACTATTGTAAGTTCTATTTCGTTTTATGCATTTTTTTTTTAGTTTTCAAAGCTTGTAACTGTTTCATCTTAATGTTTTATTTGCATAGATATATATATATATATATATTTCCTTTGTTCTGCTACTTCTCGCTGTAAATGCCTAAACAACCCTGACTCCTTTTGTGATATTTGTGGTAGTTTGACCATTCAGGGCATTTGTCAAACAAGCATATTTTGCATATTTTAAAGTAAAACTCTATGATCAAGACAAGCCATGGGCCCCTCACAAAGTGTGCAAGCAATGTGCCGAGAGTTTACGGATGTGGACCAAAGGAACGTGAAAAGTTTGGTATCCCCATGGTTGGGGAGAGCAAAAAGATCATTGCACAGACTGTTACTTTTGTTTAGTGAAAACACCAAGATTTAACAAAAAAATAAAAGTAAAATAGAATATCCCCATCTACCGTCAGCTATAAGACCAATGCCTCATTCAGCTGAAATTCCAATGCCAGTATTTTTCATATTTTTTAAGAAAACTTGGATCCTATAGTTCAAAAACTTGACGTGATAGAGAAAAACTGAGATCACTTTTGGATTCCGCACCCACAAATGAGTTAAAAACAGTTGTCAGTCCTAACGCAACAAAAAATGTGTTCCCCAGTGTAATCTATAGTGATAATACACCCTCTGTCACCAAGACGTTATACATGAAGAAAGAAATGACACAGGAAGGGAAATGTGCAACCACCCATTGACAGAAATGAGATTTGGTTCACATGATTGTTTTTGTCTACAAATGATTTTACGACAGAGAGTTAGTCACAACCTCCAAAGAAAAGCCCTACTACTGACTATTGATGTTTTTTTAGAAAAAAAAAACTAAAACACTGTGTTCTGTCACCATATTCTGGTTAAAAACCTGAACATTATCAAAAACTACACTGTCTGCATGACGAGAGTAGAAATGTTGGAAATATGTGTTTGTGCATGAGGTAAACTGGAACAGTTGGGATTGAGATTAACTGCTGGTGTTTTTGTCACCAGGCCATGTGTTCATCACCAACATCCCAGCTGGAGCTTCAAACATTCAGGTCATAGAGAGACACAAGACTGAGAACATCCTGGGTGAGAACCTCCAGCTTCATTAAGGTCAATAAGCTGAGCATGAGATCAACACACAGTAGAGAAGAAGCACCACTGTACTGTGCTCAAACCTGCCTGTAACTTTCAATAACCTGTCTATAACCTGCCTATAACCTGCCTATAACTTTCAGTAACCTGTCTATAACCTGCCTATAACTTTCAATAACCTGTCTATAACCTGCCTATAACTGTCTATAACCTGCCTTTAACTTTCAATAACCTGTATATAACCTGTCTATGACCTGCCTTTAATTTTCTATAACCTGTCTATAACCTGCCTATAACTTTCAATAACCTGTCTATAATCTGCCTTTAACTTTCAATAACCTGTCTATAACCTGTCTATAACCTGCCTATAACTTTCAATAACCTGTGTAAACCCTGCCTTTAACTTTCTATAACCTGAATATAACCTGTGTATAACCTGCCTTTAACTTTCAATAACCTGTCAAAAACCTGTCTATAACCTGCCTTTAACTTTCTATAACCTGTCTATAACCTGCCTATAACTGTCTATATCCTGTCTATAACCTGCCTATAACTTTCAATAACCTGTCTATAACCTGTCTGTAACCTGCCATTAACTTTCAATAACCTGTCTATAACCTGTCTATAACCTGCCTTTAACTGTCCATAACCTGTCTATAAAATGCCTATAACTTTCAATAACCTCTCTATAACCTGTCTATAACCTGCCTTTAACTTTCAATAACCTGTCTGTAACCTGTCTGTAACCTGTCTATAACTGTATAACCTGTCAGTAACCTGTCTATAACTGTATACAACTGTCTGTAACCTGTCAATAACCTGTCTATAACTGTCTGTAACCTGTCAGTAACATGTCTACAACTGTCTATAACCTGTCAGTAATGTGTCTATAACTGTTTATAAACTGTCTATAACTGTCTATAACCTGTCAGTAACATGTCTATAACTGTCTATAACCTCTCAGTAACGTGTCTATAACTGTATATAACCTGTCAGTAACGTATCTATGTCTATAACCTGTCAGTGACGTTTCTATAACTGCCTATAACCTGTCAGTAACCTGCCTATAACTGTCAATAACCTGTCAGTAACGTATCTATAACTGTCTATAACCTGTCAGTAACGTGTCTATAACTGTCTATAACCTCACAGTAACCTGTCTATATCTGTCTATAACCTGGCAGGAACCACCTGTCAGTAACCTGTCTATAACTGTCAAAAACCTGTCAGTATCGTGTCTATAACTGTCTATAACCTGTCAGTAACCTGTATATAACTGTATATAACCTGTCAGGAACCTGTCTATAACTGTATATAACCTGACAGTAACGTGTCTATAACTGTCTATAACCTGTCAGTAACGTGTCTATAACTGTCTATAACCTGGCAGGAACCTGTCTATAACCTGTCAGGAACCTGTCTATAACTGTCTATAACCTGTCAGTATCGTGTCTATAACTGTCTATAACCTGTCAGTAACGTGTCTATAACTGTATATAACCTGTCAGTATCGTGTCTATAACTGTATATAACCTGTCAGTAACCTGTATATAACTGTATATAACCTGTCAGGAACCTGTCTATAACTGTATATAACCTGACAGTAACGTGTCTATAAGTGTCTATAACCTGTCAGTAACGTGTCTATAACTGTCTATAACCTGGCAGGAACCTGTCTATAACCTGTCAGGAACCTGTCTATAACTGTCTATAACCTGTCAGTATTGTGTCTATAACTGTCTATAACCTGTCAGTAACGTGTCTATAACTGTCTATATCCTGTCAGTAATCTGTCTATAACAGTTTATAACCTGTCAGTAACTTGTCTATAACTGTCTATATCCTGTCAGTAACGTGTCTATAACTGTCTATAACTGTCTATAACGTGTCAGTAACCTGTCTATAACCGTATACAACCTGTCAGTAACGTATCTATAACTGTATATAACCTGTCAGTAACGTGTCTATAACTGTCTATAACCTGTCGGTAACGTGTCTATAACTGTATATATCCTGTCAGTAACGTGTCTATAACTGTATATAACCTGTCGGTAACGTGTCTATAACTGTCTATAACCTGTCAGTAACGTGTCTATAACTGTATATAACCTGTCGGTAACGTGTCTATAACTGTATATAACCTGTCAGTAACGTGTCTATAACTGTCTATAACCTGTCGGTAACGTGTCTATAACTGTATATAACCTGTCAGTAACGTGTCTATAACTGTCTATAACCTGTCGGTAACGTGTCTATAACTGTATATATCCTGTCAGTAACGTGTCTATAGCTGTCTATAACCTGTCAGTAACCTGTCTATGGCTGTCTATAACCTGTCAGTAACGTGTCTATGGCTGTATATAACCTGTCAGTATCGTGTCTATAACTGTCTATCACCTGTCAGTAACTTGTCTATAACTGTATATAACCCGTCAGTCACGTGTCTATAACTGTCTATAACCTGTCAGTATCGTGTCTATAACTGTCTATCACCTGTCAGTAACTTGTCTATAACTGTATATAACCCGTCAGTAACCTGTCTATAACTGTATATAACCCGTCAGTATCGTGTCTATAGCTGTCTATAACCTGTCAGTAACGTTTCTATAACTGTCTATAACCTGTCAGTAACGTGTCTATAACTGTCTATATCCTGTCTATAACCTGCCTATAACTTTCAATAACCTGTCTATAACCTGTCTATAACCTGCGTTTAACTGTCCATAACCTGTCTATAAAATGCCTATAACTTTCAATAACCTCTCTATAACCTGTCTATAACCTGCCTTTAACTTTCAATAACCTGTCTGTAACCCGTCAGTAACGTGTCTATAACCGCATATAACCCGTCAGTAACGTGTCTATAACTGTCTATAACCTGCCAGTAACGTGTCTATAACTGTCTATAACCTGTCGGTAACGTGTCTATAACTGTCTATAACCTGTTAGTAACGTGTCTATAACTGTTTATAACCTGTCAGTAACGTGTCCAGCACTGTATATAACCTGTCAGTAACGTGTCTATAAGTGTCTATAACCTGTCAGTAACGTGTCTATGAGTGTCTATAACCTGTCAGTAACGTATTTATAAGTGTATATAACCTGTCAGTATCGTGTCTATCACTGTCTGTAACCTGTCAGTAACGTGTCTATAACTGTCTATAACATGTTAGTAAGGTGTCTATGACTGTATATAACCTGTCAGTAACGTGTCTATAACTGTCTATAACCTGTCAGTAACGTGTCTATGTCTATAACCTGTCAGTGACGTTTCTATAACTGTCTATAACCCGTCAGTAACGTGTCTATAACCGCATATAACCCGTCAGTAACGTGTCTATAACTGTCTATAACCTGCCAGTAACGTGTCTATAACTGTCTATAACCTGTCAGTAACATGTCTATAAGTGTCTATAACCTGTTTATAACCTGTCAGTAACGTGTCTATAGCTGTATATAACCTATCAGTAACATGTCTATAACTGTGTATGACCTGTCAGGAACCTGTCTATAACTGTCTATAACCTGTCAGTAACGTGTCTATAACTGTCTATAACCTGTCAGTAACGTGTCCATAACTGTATATAACCTGTCAGTAACGTGTCTAGCACTGTATATAACCTGTCAGTAACATGTCTATAACTGTATATAACCTGTCAGTAACGTGTCTATAAGTGTCTATAACCTGTCAGTAACGTGTCTATGAGTGTCTATAACCTGTCAGTAACGTATTTATAAGTGTATATAACCTGTCAGTATCGTGTCTATCACTGTCTGTAACCTGTCAGTAACGTGTCTATAACTGTCTATAACCTGTTAGTAAGGTGTCTATAACTGTATATAACCTGTCAGTAACGTGTCTATAACTGTATATAACCTGTCAGTAACGTGTCTATGTCTATAACCTGTCAGTGACGTTTCTATAACTGTCTATAACCTGTCAGTAACGTGTCTATAACTGCATAGAACCCGTCAGTAACGTGTTTATAACTGTCTATAACCTGTCGGTAACGTGTCTATAACTGTTTATAACCTGTCAGTATCGTGTCTATAACTGTCTATAACCTGTCAGTAACCTGTATATAACTGTATATAACCTGTCAGGAACCTGTCTATAACTGTATATAACCTGACAGTAACCTGTCTATAACTGTCTAAAACCTGTCAGTAACGTGTCTATAACTCTCTATAACCTGGCAGGAACCTGTCTATAACCTGTCTATAACCTGTCAGTATTGTGTCTATAACTGTCTATAACCTGTCAGTAACCTGTATATAACTGTCTATAATCTGTCAGTAACGTGTCTATAACTGTCTGTAACCTGTCAGTAATGTGTCTACAACTGTCTATAACCTGTCAGTAACGTGTCTATAGCTGTATATAACCTGTCAGTAACGTGTCTATAACTGTATATAACCTGTCAGTAACGTGTCTATAACTGTCTATAACCTGTCAGTAACGTGTCCATAACTGTCTATAACCTGTCAGTAACGTGTCTATAACTGTATATAACCTGTCAGTAATGTGTCTATAAGTGTCTATAACCTGTCAGTAACATGTCTATAACTGTCTATAACCTGTCAGTAACATGTCTATAAGTGTCTATAACCTGTTTATAACCTGTCAGTAACGTGTCTATAGCTGTATATAACCTATCAGTAACATGTCTATAACTGTGTATGACCTGTCAGGAACCTGTCTATAACTGTCTATAACCTGTCAGTAACGTGTCTATAACTGTCTATAACCTGTCAGTAACGTGTCCATAACTGTATATAACCTGTCAGTACAGTGTCTATAACTGTATATAACCTGTCAGTAACGTGTCTATAACTGTCTATAACCTGTCAGTAACGTTTCTATAACCGTCTATATCCTGTCAGTAACGTGTCTATAACTGTCTATAACCTGTCAGTAACGTGTCTATAACTGTATATATCCTGTCAGTAACTTGTCTATAACTGTATATAACCTGTCAGTAACGTGTCTATAAGAGTCTATAACCTGTCAGTAACGTGTCTATAACTGTCTATAACCTGTCAGTAACGTGTCTATAACTGTATATAACCTGTCAGTAACGTGTCTATAGCTGTATATAACCTGTCAGTAACGTGACTATAACTGTCTATAACCTGTCAGTAACGTGTCAATAACTGTCTATAACTTGTCAGTAACGTGTCTATAGCTGTATATAACCTGTCAGTAACGTGTCTATAGCTGTATATAACCTGTCAGTTATGTGTCTATAACTGTCTATAACCTGTCAGTAACGTGTCTATAAGTGTCTATAACCTGTCAGTAACGTGTCTATAACCTGTCTATAACCTGTCAGTAACGTGTCTATAGCTGTATATAACCTGTCAGTAACGTGTCTATAAGTGTCTATAACCTGTCAGTAACGTGTCTATAAGTGTCTATAACCTGTCAGTAACGTGTCTATAACCTGTCAGTAACGTGTCTATAGCTGTATATAACCTGTCAGTAACGTGACTATAACTGTCTATAACCTGTCAGTAACGTGTCTATAACTGTCTATAACCTGTCAGTAACGTGTCTATAGCTGTATATAACCTGTCAGTAACGTTTCTATAACTGTCTATAACCTGTCAGTAACGTGTCTATAACTCTCTATATCCTGTCTATAACCTGCCTATAACTTTCAATAACCTGTCTATAACCTGTCTATAACCTGCGTTTAACTGTCCATAACCTGTCTATAAAATGCCTATAACTTTCAATAACCTCTCTATAACCTGTCTATAACCTGCCTTTAACTTTCAATAACCTGTCTGTAACCCGTCAGTAACGTGTCTATAACCGCATATAACCCGTCAGTAACGTGTCTATAACTGTCTATAACCTGCCAGTAACGTGTCTGTAACTGTCTATAACTGTCTATAACCTGTCGGTAACGTGTCTATAACTGTCTATAACCTGTTAGTAACGTGTCTATAACTGTCTATAACCTGTCAGTAACGTGTCTAGCACTGTATATAACCTGTCAGTAACGTGTCTATAAGTGTCTATAACCTGTCAGTAACGTGTCTATCACTGTCTGTAACCTGTCAGTAACGTGTCTATAACTGTCTATAACCTGTTAGCAACGTGTCTATAACTGTCTATAACCTGTCAGTAACGTGTCTATAACCTGTCAGTAACGTGTCTATAGCTGTATATAACCTGTCAGTAACGTGACTATAACTGTCTATAACCTGTCAGTAACGTGTCTATAACTGTCTATAACCTGTCAGTAACGTGTCTATAGCTGTATATAACCTGTCAGTAACGTTTCTATAACTGTCTATAACCTGTCAGTAACGTGTCTATAACTCTCTATATCCTGTCTATAACCTGCCTATAACTTTCAATAACCTGTCTATAACCTGTCTATAACCTGCGTTTAACTGTCCATAACCTGTCTATAAAATGCCTATAACTTTCAATAACCTCTCTATAACCTGTCTATAACCTGCCTTTAACTTTCAATAACCTGTCTGTAACCCGTCAGTAACGTGTCTATAACCGCATATAACCCGTCAGTAACGTGTCTATAACTGTCTATAACCTGCCAGTAACGTGTCTGTAACTGTCTATAACTGTCTATAACCTGTCGGTAACGTGTCTATAACTGTCTATAACCTGTTAGTAACGTGTCTATAACTGTCTATAACCTGTCAGTAACGTGTCTAGCACTGTATATAACCTGTCAGTAACGTGTCTATAAGTGTCTATAACCTGTCAGTAACGTGTCTATCACTGTCTGTAACCTGTCAGTAACGTGTCTATAACTGTCTATAACCTGTTAGCAACGTGTCTATAACTGTATATAACCTGTCAGTAACGTGTCTATAACCTGTCAGTAACGTGTCTATAACTGTATATAACCTGTCAGTAACGTGTCTATCACTGTCTGTAACCTGTCAGTAATGTGTCTATAACTGTCTATAACTTGTTAGTACGTGTCTATAACTGTATATAACCTGTCAGTAACGTGTCTATAACCTGTCAGTGACGTTTCTATAACTGTCTATAACCTGTCAGTAACGTGTCTATCACTGCATAGAACCCGTCAGTAACGTGTTTATAACTGTCTATAACCTGTCGGTAACGTGTCTATAAGTGTTTATAACCTGTCAGTATCGTGTCTATAACTGTCTATAACCTGTCAGTAACCTGTATATAACTGTATATAACCTGTCAGGAACCTGTCTATAACTGTATATAACCTGACAGTAACCTGTCTATAACTGTCTAAAACCTGTCAGTAACGTGTCTATAACTGTCTATAACCTGGCAGGAACCTGTCTATAACCTGTCTATAACCTGTCAGGATCGTGTCTATAACTGTCTATAACCTGTCAGTAACCTGTATATAGCTGTCTATAATCTGTCAGTAACGTGTCTATAACTGTCTGTAACCTGTCAGTAATGTGTCTACAACTGTCCATAACCTGTCAGTAACGTATCTATAGCTGTATATAACCTGTCAGTAACGTGTCTATAACTGTATATAACCTGTCAGTAACGTGTCTTTAACTGTCTGTAACCTGTAAGTAACATGTCTATAACTGTCTATAACCTGTCAGTAACATGTCTATAACTGTCTATAACCTGTCAGTAACGTGTCTATAACTGTATATAACCTGTCAGTAATGTGTCTATAAGCGTCTATAACCTGTCAGTAACGTGTCTATAACTGTCTATAACCTGTCAGTAACATGTCTATAAGTGTCTATAACCTGTTTATAACCTGTCAGTAACGTGTCTATAGCTGTATATAACCTATCAGTAACATGTCTATAACTGTGTATGACCTGTCAGGAACCTGTCTATAACCGTCTATAACCTGTCAGTAACGTGTCTATAACCTGTCTATAACCTGTCAGTTACGTGTCTATAGCTGTATATAACCTGTCAGTAACGTGACTATAAGTCTGTCTATAACCTGTCAGTAACGTGTCTATAACTGTTTATAACCTGTCAGTAACGTGTCTATAACTGTATATAACCTGTCAGTAACGTGTCTATAGCTGTATATAACCTGTCAGTAACGTGACTATAACTGTCTATAACCTGTCAGTAACGTGTCAATAACTGTCTATAACTTGTCAGTAACGTGTCTATAGCTGTATATAACTTGTCAGTAACGTGTCTATAGCTGTATATAACCTGTCAGTTATGTGTCTGTAACTGTCTATAACCTGTCAGTAACGTGTCTATAAGTGTCTATAACCTGTCAGTAACGTGTCTATAACCTGTCTATAACCTGTCAGTAACGTGTCTATAGCTGTATATAACCTGTCAGTAACGTGTCTATAAGTGTCTATAACCTGTCAGTAACGTGTCTATAAGTGTCTATAACCTGTCAGTAACGTGTCTATAACCTGTCTATAACCTGTCAGTAACGTGTCTATAGCTGTATATAACCTGTCAGTAACGTGACTATAACTGTCTATATCCTGTCAGTAACGTGTCTATAACTGTATATAACCTGTAAGGAACCTGTCTATAACCTGTCAGTAACGTGTCTATAACTGTATATAACCTGTCAGTAACGTGTCTATAACTGTATATAACCTGTCAGGAACCTGTCTATAACTGTATATAACCTGTCAGTAACGTGTCTATAACTGTCTATAACCTGTCAGTAATGTGTCTATAACTGTATATAACCTGTCAGTAACGTGTCTATAACTGTATATAACCTGTCAGGAACCTGTCTATAACCTGTCAGTAACGTGTCTATAATTGTCTATATCCTGTCAGTAATGTGTCTATAACTGTCTATATCCTGTCAGTAACGTGTCTATAACTGTCTATAACCTCTCTATAACTGTATATAACCTGTCAGTAACGTGTGTATAACTGTCTATAACCTCTCTATAACTGTATATAACCTGTCAGTAACGTGTCTATAGCTGTATATAACCTGTCAGTTATGTGTCTATAACTGTCTATAACCTGTCTATAACTGCATATGACCTGTCAGTAACTTGTCTATAACTGTCTATAACCTGTCAGTTACGTGTCTATAACCTGTCTATAACTGCATATAACCTGTCAGAAACGTGTCTATAACTGTCTATATCCTGTCAATAACGTGTCTATAACTGTATATAACCTGTCAGTAACGTGTCTATAGCTGTATATAACCTGTCAGTTATGTGTCTATAACTGTCTATAACCTGTCTATAACGGCATATGACCTGTCAGTAACGTGTCTATAACTGTCTATAACCTGTCAGTTACGTGTCTATAACCTGTCTATAACTGCATATAACCTGTCAGTAGCGTGTCTATAACTGTCTATAACCTGTCAGTAAGGTGTCTATAACTGTCTATAACCTGTCAGTAATGTGTCTATAACCTGTCTATAACTGTCTATAACATGTCGGTAACCTGTCTATAACTGTCGATAACATGTCTGTAACCTGTCTATAACTGTCTATAACCTGTCAGTAACGTGTCTATAACTGTATATAACCTGTCAGTTAAGTGTCTATAACTGTCTATAACCTGTCAGTAACGTGTCTATAACTGTATATAACCTGTCAGTAACGTGTCTATAGCTGTCTATAACCTGTCATTAACGTGTCTATAACTGTATGTAACCTGTCAGTAACGTGTCTATAACTGTATATAACCTGTCAGTAACGTGTCTATAACTGCCTATAACCCGTCAGTAACGTGTCTATAACTGCCTATAACCCGTCAGTAACGTGTCTACAACTGTCTATAACCCGTCAGTAACGTGTCTACAACTGTCCATAACCCGTCAGTAACGTGTCTACAACTGTCTATAACCCGTCAGTAACGTGTCTACAGCTGTCTATAACCCATCAGTAACGTGTCTATAGCTGTATATAACCCGTCAGTAACATGTCTACAACTGTGTATGACCTGTCAAGAACCTGTCTATAACTGTCTATAACCTGTCAGTAAGGTGTCTATAACTGTCTATAACCTGTCAGTAACGTGTCTATAACTGTATATAACCTGTCAGTACAGTGTCTATAACTGTATATAACCTGTCAGTAACATGTCTATAACTGTCTATAACCTGTCAGTAACGTTTCTATAACTGTCTATATCCTGTCAGTAACGTGTCTATAACTGTCTATAACCTGTCAGTAACGTGTCTATAACTGTATATATCCTGTCAGGAACCTGTCTATAACTGTATATAACCTGTCAGTAACTTGTCTATAACTGTATATAACCTGTCAGGAACCTGTCTATAACTGTATATAACCTGTCAGTAACGTGTCTATAACTGTCTATAACCTGTCAGTAACCTGTCTATAACTGTCTATAACTGTCTATAACCTGTCGGTAACGTGTCTATAACTGTATATAACCTGTCAGTAACGTGTCTATAAGTGTCTATAACCTGTCAATAACGTGTCTAAAACTGTCTATAACCTGTCAGTAACCTGTCTATAACTGTATATAACCTGTCAGTAACGTGTCTATAACTGTCTATAACCTGTCAGTAACCTGTCTATAACTGTCTATAACCTGTCAGTTACGTGTCTATAACTGTTTATAACCTGTCAGTAACGTGTCTATAAGTTTCTATAACCTGTCAATAACGTGTCTAAAACTGTCTATAACCTGTCAGTAACGTGTCTATAGCTGTATATAACCTGTCAGTAACGTGTCTATAACTGTATATAACTTGTCAGTAACGTGTCTATAACTGTGTACAACCTGTCAGTAACGTATCTATAACTGTATATAACCTGTCATTATGTCAGTAACGTGTCTATAACTGTCTATAACCTGTCAGTAACGTGTCTATTACTGTATATAACCTGTCAGTAACGTGTCTATAACTGTATATAACCTGTCAGTTTGTCAGTAACGTGTCTATAACTGTATATAACCTGTCAGTAACGTGTCTATAGCTGTATATAACCTGTCAGTAACATGTCTATAACTGTATATAACCTGACAGTAACGTGTCTATAACTGTCTATAATGGTCACACCCTCCTTTCTAGCCCTGTCAGATGAAGCTGGTCATTTCTTCATCAATGGGAACACTTTGTTCGACAATCCTCAAAACTTCCATGTGGCGGGAACCGTGTTGAAATACCGACGTCCCAACAATGTGTTCTCCGACGGGCTGGAGTACATCATCGCCCAGGGACCAACCCTCCAAGGCCTGAACGTCATGGTAGTAAACACACACGTTCTCATTGTTTTCCTTTCTATTGTAAAGGAAGGAGTTCAGCTACAGGGTGGACTAGTTAGCCTGTGTTTTTCTCTTTGGATTTGAAGTACTACAACCTGAATGGGAAGCTCCCCCATATCACCTATGAGTACACCATCCCCTGCACATCCCATGACATCACCAAAGACTTCGCCGCAGGCCTCAACCTCACCTTTAACGAAGTGGACGACCACCGAGTTGGAGCAACCAATCACAGCAGAGTGACATCAGCCCACCACTACAACAGCCAGCTGAGTGCCGATGACCAGGACCAGGAGGAGGAGGTAGTGTGGGAGATCAGGACACCCAGCCCTCCGCCGCCAGCCGCCATGCTCGTGTACCGACCGGCTGGCGTCACCGGTCATGTGTTAAGCCACAATGATGTGGAGGAACACGGACCTGCAGTAGCACCTGGCTACCGTGAGTCACCGCCTAGCCTGTCCTCTGATAACGGTCTGAAATAGACGACACCTTTCCTGTGCAGAGAAGATGCCTGCAGACCTCATTGATATAACTCATGTATACAATCATTAAACACCTTTTTTATTCGCTGCAGCAGCACTGAAGGATGCTGTCGACCATTAGGTCCTATTTTACGCCCCTAAGACCAGATCAGATAAGAAAAGGACTTTATTCATCCTGAAGGAAATTCTTTTACAACAGTTGCCATACACAGTAGGAAAGTAAGGAGATTTAAAGCTTTTTAAAAACCTATACAGTGCGGAATAATGCAAAAATGCAGTACTCCATACCTGAGTCTGATAAATTCCAAATGCAGAGCATTATCTTTGATTGAGGGACTGCCTCCACGTGGCTCTCAACATGGTGGAAGTAGCAGTTAGCTGTCAGCAGAGCTGTGACACTTTCACTATATCTTTACATAGCTAACAGCTGTTTACTACCTTATGAATGCTGGACTGTAGCAGGTTTAAAGAAGTGTGACCAGTGTATGAACAGGTGTGTATGAACACACCTGAAGCCCACAAAAGACCTATAGGATCAGCTGAGTCATCGTGTAGAGGGTCATAACCCCAGAACCTCAATGACCTGAGGGCAGCCCTTCAAGTAGAGTGGAATACCATGACCCAGCAGAAAATAAGTCGACTTGTGAACAGCATGAGACGTTGTTTTCAAGCTGTAATTGTGATTGATGCTCAAGCACAAATGACAAGTTATTGAGACATTGACATTTTTTTGTTGTGGTATACCCACCACTGTTCTTAGTTTTTTCCATCAAGTCAAGTCAAGTTTATTTGTATAGCCCAATATCACAAATTATGAATTTGCCCCATTGGGCTTTACAATCTGTACAGGATATGACACCCTCTGTCCTTTACAAATGACCCTCGCATTGACTAAGGAAAAACTCCCCCAAAAAACCCTTTTAACAGGGAAAAAGAAACGGAAGAAACCTCAGGAAGAGCAACAGAGGAGGAATCCCTCTTCCAGGATGGACAGACGTGCAATAGATGCCATGTGTACAGAATAACAACAATGAAAACACATTAACACTACATACAAAATTGTATGGAAATGTCCAACTCAACATAACAACAGCTAATATACAGTGTGTATATATAGAATTATATGAGAGTGTCCAAGAGGATGAAGAGCATCATCAAGCTATCAGCAAAGGATGAGAAGCATGTCGTCCTCTCCACCACGCCAACCAGAAGAAGCCTGGGCAGCACGTCTTCCTCTCTCCACTACGCCAACCAGAAGAAACCTGAGCAGCACGTCTTCCTCTCCACCACACCAAACAGGAGAAACCTCCGCAGGATGACCTCGTCACCACCACGTCGCTCAGAACCAGAAGATGAAGCCTGACTGGTCTGCACAACCACTACTCCACCAGGTAGACTGGATCCATGGATACCTGTGAGATGAGAACGCACAGGGACTACGAGGCACAAAACTAATCTGCAGCATGTGTTAAAGGGAGGAAGAGTAAACACATCCTCTTCTCCACTACCCTAACAGATACAACCTGAGCAGCATCGCCTCTTCTCCATCTCACCACCATCACGACAGACGAAGCCTGGATGACACCACCTCCTTCTCACCAAGTAGCCTCAGCTCACGGACACCTGGGAGCTGAGAGCACAGGGACTCCAGGGAAGAAGATGAGTTAGTGAAATGACTTAATGGAGGCATCGAAATGAAGAAGAAGAGAAGCTCAGTGTGTCAGAGGAAGTCCCCCGGCAGTCTAGACCTATAGCAGCATAACTAAGGATTGATCCAAGGCAGCCTGAGTCAGCCTTGAATCAGTCCTAACTATAAGCACTATCAAAAAGGAAAGTCTTAAGCCTCCTCTTGAATAAGGGGATGGTGTCTGCCTCCCGGACTGAAAGAGGGAGTTGGTTCCACAGAAGAGGAGCTTGATAACTGAAAGCTCTAGCTCCCATTCTACTTTTATAAACCCTAGGAACCGCTAATAGTCCTGCATTCTGAGAGCGCAGAGTTCTAGCAGGATTATAAGGCACTATTAGCTCTTTAAGATAAGATGGTGCCTGACCATTCAGTGCCTTGTAGGTGAGGAGGTGGATTTTAAATTCTATTCTAAATTTTACAGGGAGCCAGTGCAGAGAGGCTAACACCGGAGAAATATGGTCTCTTTTCCTGGTTCTGGTCAGAACACGTGCTGCATCCATCCATCCATCTTCTCCCTCTTATCCTCTCATAGGGTCAGGGGGGCTGGAGCCTATCCCAGCTGTCTTAGGGTGAAAGACAGGGTACACCCTGGACAAGTGTCCAGTTCATCACAGGACACATAGAGACACACTCACATTCACACCTACGGTCAATTTAAATTAACCAATTAACCTAATCCCCATGCATGTTTTTGGATGGTGGGAGGAAGCCGGAGTACCAGAGAGAACCCACGCAGACATGAGGAGAACATGCAAACTCCACACAGAAAGGCCCCGGGCCGGGAATCGAACCCTGTACCTTCTTGCTGTGAGGCGACAGTGCTAACCACTACACCACCGTGCCACCCTTGTTTCAATAAATTATTTGAGATGAATAAATAACCATTGCATGCTCCTACTTAAATGCTGTAGTGGAAATATTCTGTCAGGATGGTCTAATTTCCACAGGGTTCTTTAACCACACAAGAGTCCGGTAAATAACTTCACTGATTCAGTTGCCCAAAAGAGTTGCTTTTAATATCTGTCTGCAGAACAGAGATGAGATTTCAAACACACAGCACAGAGCGTTGTGGATGAATGCCCAATGTCAGGAAAAACAGTATGCACTTCTGATACATGTGTACGTGAGTTCCTGCTGACAAGCAATACCGTCATAGTGATAAACGAACATGCTGTATGTTTCAATGTAGGCAGAGTCCACAAGTCTATCAGGCCTGACGGTGAGGAAAAGGCATACTGCACACACACTGTTCTCTAAACAAGATAACAATCTAGCAACATCATCATGAGTTCAGACATAAGAGCTTCTGACACATTCTGCTAAATTTCTATCACAATGCTCTACTTTCATAATATAATATCACTGTAGCATGAACTTTTTACATTTTCCATAAATTTCACCCAAAAGTCCAATATCCCTAACTCTTTGTGAGTAGTGTATCTCTGATAAGATAATAGCGCTGATGCACACTACTGCATGCTCTGTGAGTCCATACGGCCACTAATAGAGCAGAACCTGGCCTTTACATGACCAGGAGCTGTTCTCTAAACAAGATAACTTCTGGCACCATCATCATGAGTTCAGACATAACAGCTTCTGACACATTCTGCTAAATTTCTATCACATTTCCTCCCTTTTGTTCCTATAGGAACATCTAAGTAAATACAAAGTTTACTGAAAGCATCAAACATCAGATTGAACCTTCTGCAGGGTCTTAAGATCAAAACATCATTAAGATGTCAGTAACAGAGAAAAAAAAGTTGCATTTGTTCTTGCGAGAATAGAACTCTCTGGTTATAGCAAAGCTGAGACAGACAGAACGGGGATTGTAGAATTACACAAGTGATATTACATTACTGTATATCAATCAGTACAGATAACAACCATCATCATAAAACAGAATGAAAGAAAAGACAGAGTAAGAACCCGTTCCCGGGCCTATACAGGCCGTCGGGCAGTCGCCTCACCAAGTCATTATAACTTTATAATTCTCAAATGTCCATGCTGTAAAACAAACAGATCCAATGCATCTCAGTTCTTCTCAGAGGTCACACCTATCAATGGTTACACCGCAAATTCAGGCGAAAACCCTTTTCTAGGGAAAAATTCCTGAATGACCCTCTCATGAAGCCCAGAGGAGAAAAACCCCATTCGTGTCAGATGAGGGGAAAACACCTCCGTGGTCTCCATGGGAACGATCACCATTCTCGGCTTGCAGTGACCCTGGTTGTAACAGAATAAACAGACATTAGAATCATCATAAAGGCATTATAATCACATGATATGAATATTTATCAAAATGTTGAAAAGTTGACTGTATGCTGGTGCAGATGTCTTTAGATTTCTTTGTTTCTTGTTCGCTGTTCTGGCATCATGGTTTCGTTGGAACAGAGCATTTACTTTCACCATCTGTTCAGTTGGTGACTTGGCACGTCACATGTAGCAGGGAGCGCTTTTACCTCCTCCTGATATTGTGGATCTCCAGGTGGTGGGTCAGTTGGAGCTGGTACTTTTGCAGTGGGACGTGTAGATTCATGTTGCTCTTTTTGCAACCTCCACTGTTGTGTGTGTCATGAGGAGGATCTGGAACGGGCCTTGCCAGCGTTTGTGTTTCCAACTTGTCCTCCTGAAGTCTTTCACAACCACGTCGTCTCCTGGTTGGAGCTGATGCAGTGGGCCTTTGGCTTGGTCAGGGAGCGCCGCGGCCATTTGTCGTCTTATTTGAGAGAGAGATGTAGAGAGGTTAGAACAGTAGGCTAACATAGCATCTTCACAGAGTGTAGTTTCAGGTAATAGATCCCTTGGTCTGTGCATTCCTATGGAAGGCGGGGTTGCGAACAGGACTTCATCAGGACTGAGATTATTTTGTTCCCTTCTTCTCATTCTCATGTACATTAGGACCAATGGTAATAATTTAGTCCAGGGAAGTCCTGTCTCCTCGCAACATTTTGCTAGCTCAGCTTTCAAGGTACCATTTTCCCTCTCTACCGCACCTCCTGAAGCTGGGTGGTATGCACAGTGTGTTCTCAGATCAATACCCAAATATTGACTTACCCCAGTAATGGCATTGTCAACAAAATGAGGGCCATTATCGCTCGAAATCTTTGTTGGTATGCCCCACCTAGGAATGATCTCCTGCAGAAGCGACTTTACTCCCACAGAGGCAGTTTGCTTGGATGAGGGAAAAACTTCAACCCATTTTGACCACATGTCTACCATCACCAAACAATGTGACTTTACTTCTGACGGAGATAGTTCAATGAAATCCATCATGACATGTTCAAAAGGCCTTGTCGGAGGTGGATGGGCTGCGTACTGTGCAATCTGAATAGGCCTTCCTGCGTTATATATAGCACATATTGCACAAGTCTGACAATACTTCTGTGCATAAGAAGAAAAACCCATTGTGACCTAAAATTCATTCACCTGTGTACACATCCCTCCTTTCGACGCATGGTCCAACCCATGCGTCAACTATGCATAGTGAGGAAAGAAATGTTTCGGGAGGCATGGTTTGCCATCCGGCCCAATCCATAATCCGGAGGAGAAGGAGGAGCCATTTGCAGACCAAAGTCGTTTTTCATCAGGAGTGGCAAAGGACTGAATAGCAAAGAGCTCAGCAGGAACTGAGAGTAATGACAAGCTCAGTAGTTGTGTCTGTACATACGGGCGACGGGCAGCAGCTTTTGCAGCAGCATCCGCCACCGCATTACCTTGTGAAACAGCATCGGGTAAGCCTGTATGAGCAGTGCACTTGCAGACAAAAACGGCAGATGGCAACAAAATAGCCTGAAGGAGCTCAGTAACCAATACATGATTAAGAACAGGCTTACCATCAGACTTAAGGAAGCCTCTGTGCTCCCAAAGTTTGCCAAAATCATGGACCACACCGAAGGCATATCTGGAGTCAGTAAAAATATGCCAGCTCACAGGCGACAGTGATTGCAATCAACTCAGCAGCCTGTGCCGAGTAATGTGATGGGAGGGGTTCTGACAGTAAAACTCATTTTCAGAGCAGACCGCAAACCCCACTTTGTTTTTGCCGGTGTCGGGATCTCGGGGGCAGAGTCATCAACAAAAAGGATCATGTTAGCATTCTGTAGGGGAACATCAGAAAGATCAGGGCGAGGGGAGCAAGTGAAAGAAAGCTCAACCAAGCAATCATGGGGTTCACCATCATCTGGTAAAGGTAGAGGAGTGGCTGGATTCAAGACATTACACCTTTTAACAGTCACATTAGGCATATCCAGGAGGCAGGTGTGATATCTAAGGTGTCTGGCAGCAGATAAGTGTGATGTTTTTTGCTCAGAGAGTATCATTGTCACCGTGTGAGGAACAAGAAGAGTTAAAGGAGCATAACCTACTCGTTCTCTGGAGGCCATTAGAGCCTTTTCAGCTGCTGCCACAGCACACAAACAACGGGGTAAACCAGCCGCCACCGGATCAAGCTTGCAGGAGAAATAGGCCACACATTTTATCACCACGTGATTGAAGAAGAGCAGAAGACATACAACCTGATCGCTCGTCGACGGTCTGCACAAACGGTTTGTGAGGGTCAGGGAGTCCAAGTGTAGGAGGCGACTGAAGAGCCAGTTTTAGCGCAACGGAGGCCTCCCCAGCCTCGGGTGTCCACTCAAGGTGAGCCAAGGGAGTGGATCTGGGTTGGTGAAGGATGGCCCTCAATGGCTTCTCCAGTTCAGAGTAGTTGGGGACGAAGCTGCGGCAGTAGGACAACAATCCTAGAAAAGGTTTGTTTCGCCGTAATGGGCTTAGGGGCATGAGCAATTGCCTCGATCCGTTTTGGAGAGAGAGTCTTCCCTTGAGAGGAAACAATGTGACCCAGAAAGGTTACTTTTTGTTTAACAAACTGCAGTTTTGTCAAACTAGCTTTATGTCCCTCCTCAGCAAGGTGTTTGAGCAGAGCCAATGTATCTGTCTTACATTGTTGCTGTGTAGGTGCAGCAATCAGGAGATCATCCACGTACTGCAGCAATGCAGTACCTGGAGTGAGCTCTAGGGGCGCTAAGGAATCACTAAGCGCCTCGTTGTAGATAGTTGGACTTTAAGTGTAGCCTTGGCATAGACGAGTGAACGTATAACCTTTTCCATCAAATTGGAACGCGAACCAGAACTGGGAGTTTGGATGGACGGGTACACTGAAAAACGTGTTTGAGAGATCAACAACAGAAAACCATTGTGCATCAGGTGGAACCTGCGAAAGGATGGTATAGGGATTTGGTACAAGGTTTGCACGCACATGAACGGCGGCGTTCACTGCCTTTAAGTCCTGCACAAATCTCCATTCAGGTTTTGCTGGCGGATCTCTGGCCTTTTGTACGGGGAGAATCGGCGTACAAACAGGAGAGTCATTACACGGGACTATAACACCCGCCTTTAGGAGTGACTGAAACACAGGCCTAATACCCTCAATTGTGTCGGGCTTGAGGGGATACTGGTGCCTTTTGGGCCTGTATGACGACTTAGGTCTAATCTTGACGGGTTCAGCGCCTTTAATAAGACCCACATCGTATTTGCTTGATGCCCAGAGAGTCTGTGGTACATCTGTAGGGAGTCGTCGATGTCAGTGGCTGAAAGTAGAGTCATGTTATCATGTGAGTCACTGGTCACGGTGTCAAAAAGGTAAACTGATTGTAATACTGGGAGATGCAAAATCCCAGGAGTTTTAAACACTTGTCCCTTGGATGAAAACATCACCTGAGGGTCAGCAGTGGCAGTCCAGTCAGTGAGGCCTTCACAGTCTTTAACCCAGGGACCCAGGTCTCTCCACCGGTCACATTTAGCCTTTGACAGTGAGATGTGTGGGTGTGAGTTTTCAATCAAAAACACTTCAGATTGTTCAGGAGTCAAGGTTACAGAAACAGCGCTACGCCACATGTTCCAAAACACTTGTACTTGTCATCAGGGTGTCATTCAAATTGGAGAAAAATACTTCTTTACAAGTGTCATCAGGTCCCTGAGATACATGAGCGGTACAATGAAGAACCTCCTCTGACATAAAGTTAGCAGCAGGACTCACTTTTGCATGTGCTTGTGCCAAAAGTGGAGAAGCAATAAGAATCTTCCATTGGTATACATAAAATGGTGTTGAAGGGCAATACTTCACCAGAGAGCAGGCTTCTCTGTTGTAGTTTGACGAGGGTCCTCGTGTGGCTTTAACGCCATCTGGTGTCGACATCAGGTTGATACCCAGAGAGAGCGTCAGGTCTCGTCCCAGCAGGTTGATGGGGCAGTAGGGAGAGAGAAGAAAAGAGTTTTTAAACACAGTCGGCAGGTTATCATAGGAGCGTGATAACGGAACAGTAAATTTCTTCTTCACAGTGTTTCCACATGCACCAATGGAATGGATATAACGATCACTAAGTGTGACATTAGGCATTTCACTTGTTTTAAGTACTGACCGGCAAGCCCCCGAATCAACAAAAAAACTAATCTCTTTCCCTAGCACAATCAAAGAAATCTTAGGTAGACTATCACAAGAATCAGAATAGTGAGCATAAGTACTAGCGACAGGAGGTGTTGAAAGGTTTTCTAACACAGAGATAGCATTGCTGATGTGTAATGTTGTTTCTGCTTGGTGTTGTTTTTGCAGTGGTGTAAGCGGTGCACATGTGAATGTATGTGTGTTTTCACTTCCCTTTGTAGTAGAGGTGGCTGTTTCTTTGGCGGGTCACGATATGACGTCGGGCGCCTCCTCCCGTCCAGCCTCCTTTTCTGGTCAGTCAGATTTGAATAGGGGACCTTGACTCCCTGGTGGGCCTCTCCACTGGGCGTGGCCACGACCTCTGCCTCTTCCTCTTTGACGATAAGGCTGGTTGTGGGGGCAGTCTTTAACCCAGTGTCCTTCAAGGCCACAATGAAAACAAACATTACCCCCGTCTTGATGTGGCTGGGGAGGGCCTCTGCTTTGGCTTTGCCATGAACTACGGCCTCTTTCCATCCTGCGGCCTCTGCCGGAGTGTGATTGGCTCCCGTCTCTGTCAGTGTCTGCTGTCGACGAATGGAGAAGAGCCAACTGAGCTTTGTGGGTGGCGTCGTCTTTATGCTGTCTGTCCCTCGTATGCTCAGACTGATGCAGTGTCTGGGCGTGTGCAGCATGTCTAATAATCTCAGTTAGGCGGGCTTCATCCCACTCAATACAGGATGCCTCGACTCTTTTCCTAAGAGGAGGGAGGAGATTCTGCATGAAGATGGAGCTCAGATGAGACTCATAGGGGCTGCGAGTGGTGCTTGCATCCCCTGGCTTTTCCATGCCAGAGTGTTCAATGAAGTTTTCCTCCAGGCGATGGAAAAACTCCTTCACTGGTTCATCAGGGCGTTGTTTACATGACGTAATTTTGTCCATGTTGCACTTGACAGGAAACTTGGCTATCAGCGCCTCCCTCAGTTCGTTCAGAAAGTTCACATAGGGCTCGTTTGCTACGTTGGCCCACACAGGGTATCCAGGCCTGAGGTCAGGTGTGTCACCCCTCTGGATGAATTAACCAGCAATGGCGGAAAAGTTCACAGGGCCCAGATGGGTCATCAAAAGTTTGTGCAGCTCTCTGGATGTTGGCATGAACTGCTGGCAGAATATGATCAGCTGGTCAGCAAACTTCTGGCCTCCCTGTGTGATTGGTGGGAGGTAGGCTGTGGCCTCCTTCATATCTTGCAGTGTCCATGGGCGGAAAACCAGCACAGGTGCGCCCTGGGGCCCTGCTACTTGGACCATGGGCAGCTGAACTATGTCTTGGTCTGCCATGTAGGCCTGATCTGGTGCTGGAGGGGCCAGGAGCCAGGTCGTCAGAGGTCCCCGGCTGGCAGGCAGAAGCCTCCCGTTTGTGTCTGCGCATGTAATTTGGAGCGTAGGGAGGAGGAGTGTCGTTGTCAACTCGAGACGTGCCGCAGCCTGGAAGAGAAGGATACAAAAAGGATTTATTGCTCTTAGGTTTAACAGCAGTGTCTTCATTAGTTATATTCAGTGCAGTAATCTGCTTTTTTATCTGCCTTCTTTCCCTTCTTTCATGCTCTTTTTCCCATATTTTTAGGCATTCTTCATGTTTTTGTATTTCTATAAGTTCTTCGGACTTTACCATCTCTTTTTGCAACATTTTTTCTTTTTCCTTTGTCAAGTTTTCTCTAAGTTTAGTTAGTTGATTTTTGCCAGTCTCCTTGTGGAAATCCAAATTTATCACTCCAACACTGAAGAAATTGTGCACTGTCATCACCATACTTTTTCTTCATGGCATCCACAATAGGCCCTGCCGGTACCTCAGCAGTAGGCCCGCTTGGTTGTTTGTTCCCCATAACCGCTTTTTTTTTTTTTTTTTTTTTTTTTTTTTTATATTTTTCTTACACACATATATATATATATATATATATATATATATATATATATATATATATATGTAAGAAGAAGAAGAATAATTCCTTTATTAATCCCTCAATGAGGGAAATTACATTTTTTCACTCTGTTAGTATATATATGTATTTTTCAATTGCACATTACACACACAAGTCATGAAACAAACACATGCACATGCATTATTTATTTATTTATTTTTTTACTTTTTCAGAGCTCTTATCTTTACTGCTATAGCTTCCTTTACCTGAGTCCCTGACTCGGTCTGTCCCTGACAGAAAACAGTGGTCTTGTTTTTGGCTTCGGGCTCAAAACTCACACTTTTACCAACTTAACGTACAAAGTTCACAGTACTTAAAAAAACACCAGATCTCACCTTGCCGTCTTCCGAGTCCTAGACTCGGTATTCAACACTTATTTTAGACAGACGCAATTTTACCCCACAATTATTTTAAGAGAAACAGAGGTGATTTAATTTGTATTTAAAATTAGTCCCATCATTTACCTCTTTCTTAGGAGCAACAATACTGGACCTCAAAATCAGGAAGAGATGATAATAAATGGAATGTAACCCATCTCACCGGGTGTAGCTCTCGTGCAGACCGTAGCAGAGTCAGTCACAGGCCCCAGGACGCCGGGTCCTCGTCCTCGGATTTTTGTGAGGCGAGAACGGGTCATCAACCCAGGTCAAAAAGTCAGCCCCTCAACGACCCGGGGGTCCGGACGGACTCTCGAACGATCCCAAAATTCTGACACCAAAACTGTAGTGGAAATATTCTGTCAGGATGGTCTAATTTCCACAGGGTTCTTTAACCACACAAGAGTCCGGTAAATAACTTCACTGATTCAGTTGCCCAAAAGAGTTGCTTTTAATATCTGTCTGCAGAACAGAGATGAGATTTCAAACACACAGCACAGAGCGTTGTGGATGAATGCCCAATGTCAGGAAAAACAGTATGCACTTCTGATACATGTGTACGTGAGTTCCTGCTGACAAGCAATACCGTCATAGTGATAAACGAACATGCTGTATGTTTCAATGTAGGCAGAGTCCACAAGTCTATCAGGCCTGACGGTGAGGAAAAGGCATACTGCACACACACTGTTCTCTAAACAAGATAACAATCTAGCAACATCATCATGAGTTCAGACATAACAGCTTCTGACACATTCTGCTAAATTTCTATCACAATGCTCTACTTTCATAATATAATATCACTGTAGCATGAACTTTTTACATTTTCCATAAATTTCACCCAAAAGTCCAATATCCCTAACTCTTTGTGAGTAGTGTATCTCTGATAAGATAATAGCGCTGATGCACACTACTGCATGCTCTGTGAGTCCATACAGCCACTAATAGAGCAGAACCTGGCCTTTACATGACCAGGGTTGTCACTAATATCTTGGTAATAACTATTTACTGTTTGTCTGTTAAGGGAGGTCCTCCAACTCCATAGACGAGC
This sequence comes from Synanceia verrucosa, assembly GCA_029721515.1. Taxonomy (NCBI): domain Eukaryota; kingdom Metazoa; phylum Chordata; class Actinopteri; order Perciformes; family Synanceiidae; genus Synanceia; species Synanceia verrucosa. The sequence continues at coordinate 27,454,138 of CM056554.1, read as the reverse complement.
CGTCCACCGCTGATGGCAACACTGTGGTGCTCCCTCTGCCTGGTAGGAGAGGACTTTTAGGATTTTTCTTTGCTTTTTCTGTGAAAGAGTGAATTTCAAAATTCATGGAAGATGGAAGATGGTTTAGCCATTACAGAAAAATATTTTTTTTATCCAAATGACTTCAGTTGTGCAGTGGTGCACTAATGTTATTATGCTAGACATTAGTTTAAGAACTATTAACATTCCATCTTTAATAAGGTCCCTAACCGGTCTTTAATTATTTAAGTTTTACGTTTTGTCCCTCAGCAGCCTTTTTTCAAACTGGACCTCACGCTCACATCCTCATGAAGCGTCACAATTTCTTGATTTTTCAGGAATGTAAAAATATCAGAATGTTTTGAAGCATTAATTTGTCTCCATCCCTTCACAGGTAGTCAGAGTGTTCACCATGAAGACGCCCCCTACCTGCTACTAGAGGAGCTGCGGTACAACCAGACACACTCAAACACACACTCTGTCCAGCTGCCTGCAGACTCACGCACACAAACAGACACACACACTGACCAACACGCCGCCATCTTGGTGCAGCTGCAGCAGGTTCCTGAGGTCCAGGCGGCCAACACAGAAAGGTGCGAGCAAACAGATACCGTGCTGTTGTTATATTATATTATTATATATATTATAAAACTTGATATTTTATATGTGGCATCAGGTTTTGTTAAATGTGTCTCTGTGTCTCTCCAGTAATGACTTTGATGTGGGTCTGGACCCCGACATCAGTCGGGCAGACATGTACCGCTGGAAGCTCTCTGCCTACGCTCCCTGCAGCTCCACCTGTACCACAGGTAAACACATTCAGTGGGATGAGCTCTTTGCTTACGCTCCTTACAGCTCCACCTGTACCACAGGTAAACGCATTTAGTGGGATGAGCTCTGTGCTTACGCTCCTTGCAGCTCCACCTGTACCACAGGTAAACACATTCAGTGGGATGAGCTCTTTGCTTACGCTCCTTACAGCTCCACCTGTACCACAGGTAAACGCATTTAGTGGGATGAGCTCTGTGCTTACGCTCCTTACAGCTTCACCTGTACCACAGGTAAACACATTCAGTGGGATGAGCTCTTTGCTTACGCTCCTTACAGCTCCACCTGTACCACAGGTAAACGCATTTAGTGGGATGAGCTCTGTGCTTACGCTCCTTACAGCTTCACCTGTACCACAGGTAAACACATTCAGTGGGATGAGCTCTTTGCTTACGCTCCTTACAGCTCCACCTGTACCACAGGTAAACACATTCAGTGGGATGAGCTCTGTGCTTACGCTCCTTACAGCTTCACCTGTACCACAGGTAAACACATTCAGTGGGATGAGCCCTGCGCTTACGCTCCTTACAGCTCCACCTGTACCACAGGTAAATGCATTCAGTGGGATGAGCCCTGCGCTTACGCTCCTTACAGCTCCACCTGTACCACAGGTAAACACATTCAGTGGGATGAGCCCTGCGCTTACGCTCCTTACAGCTCCACCTGTACCACAGGTAAACACATTCAGTGGGATGAGCCCTGCGCTTACGCTCTCTGCAGCTCCACCTGTACCACAGGTAAACGCATTCAGTGGGATGAGCCCTGCGCTTACGCTCCTTACAGCTCCACCTGTACCACAGGTAAACACATTCAGTGGGATGAGCCCTGCGCTTACGCTCCTTACAGCTCCACCTGTACCACAGGTAAACACATTCAGTGGGATGAGCTCTGTGCTTACGCTCCTTACAGCTCCACCTGTACCACAGGTAAATGCATTCAGTGGGATGAGCCCTGCGCTTACGCTCCTTACAGCTCCACCTGTACCACAGGTAAACACATTCAGTGGGATGAGCCCTGCGCTTACGCTCCTTACAGCTCCACCTGTACCACAGGTAAACACATTCAGTGGGATGAGCCCTGCGCTTACGCTCCTTACAGCTCCACCTGTACCACAGGTAAACACATTCAGTGGGATGAGCTCTGTGCTTACGCTCCCTGCAGCTCCCTGCAGCAGTACAGGTGGAGCTGCAAGGAGCGTAAGCAAAGAGCTCATCCCACTGAATGACCTGTGGTACAGGTGGAGCTGCAAGGAGCGTAAGCGCAGGGCTCATCCCACTGAATGTGTTTACCTGTGGTACAGGTGGAGCTGTAAGGAGCGTAAGCGCAGGGCTCATCCCACTGAATGACCTGTGGTACAGGTGGAGCTGCAAGGAGCGTAAGCAAAGAGCTCATCCCACTGAATGACCTGTGGTACAGGTGGAGCTGCAAGGAGCGTAAGCAAAGAGCTCATCCCACTTACGCTCCTTACAGCTCCACCTGTACCACAGGTAAACGCATTTAGTGGGATGAGCCCAGCTCCACCTGTACCACAGGTAAACACATTCAGTGGGATGAGCTCTTTGCTTACGCTCCTTGCAGCTCCACCTGTACCACAGGTCATTCAGTGGGATGAGCTCTTTGCTTACGCTCCTTACAGCTCCACCTGTACCACAGGTAAACGCATTCAGTGGGATGAGCTCTTTGCTTACGCTCCCTGCAGCTCCACCTGTACCACAGGTAAACGCATTCAGTGGGATGAGCTCTGCGCTTACGCTCCCTGCAGCTCCACCTGTACCACAGGTAAACGCATTCAGTGGGATGAGCTCTTTGTTTACGCTCCCTGCAGCTCCACCTGTACCACAGGTAAACACATTCAGTGGGATGAGCTCTGCGCTTACGCTCCCTGCAGCTCCACCTGTACCACAGGTAAACGCATTCAGTGGGATGAGCTCTGCGCTTACGCTCCCTGCAGCTCCACCTGTACCACAGGTAAACGCATTCAGTGGGATGAGCTCTTTGTTTACGCTCCCTGCAGCTCCACCTGTACCACAGGTAAACACATTCAGTGGGATGAGCTCTGCGCTTACGCTCCCTGCAGCTCCACCTGTACCACAGGTCATTCAGTGGGATGAGCTCTGCGCTTACGCTCCCTGCAGCTCCACCTGTACCACAGGTCATTCAGTGGGATGAGCTCTTTGCTTACACTCCTTGCAGCTCCACCTGTACCACAGGTAAATGCATTCAGTGGGATGAGCTCTTTGCTTACGCTCCCTGCAGCTCCACCTGTACCACAGGTAAATGCATTCAGTGGGATGAGCTCTTTGCTTACACTCCTTGCAGCTCCACCTGTACCACAGGTAAATGCATTCAGTGGGATGAGCTCTTTGCTTACGCTCCTTACAGCTCCACCTGTACCACAGGTCATTCAGTGGGATGAGCTCTGCGCTTACGCTCCCTGCAGCTCCACCTGTACCACAGGTCATTCAGTGGGATGAGCTCTTTGCTTACGCTCCCTGCAGCTCCACCTGTACCACAGGTAAATGCATTCAGTGGGATGAGCTCTTTGCTTACGCTCCTTGCAGCTCCACCTGTACCACAGGTAAATGCATTCAGTGGGATGAGCTCTTTGCTTACGCTCCCTGCAGCTCCACCTGTACCACAGGTAAATGCATTCAGTGGGATGAGCTCTTTGCTTACACTCCCTGCAGCTCCACCTGTACCACAGGTAAACATAGTGACTCATGTTCTGATGATGCTGTAGCTGTAGAACATGTAGAACCTTTCAGAAGCAGGAAGCTGCTAGTAAGGGACTGTTGAAGAGACAAAATAAAAAAAAGAACTTCTTTCTAATCGTGATGAGTTAACACACTTCTCTTTTTCTTGTTATGTTGCTAACAGAGGGCCTTATCAGCTGCACATACAGAACATATCTAGACTGATCTATATCTATATCTGCCTCCCAGCACTGTGTCTCTGTGTCAGCAGGTATCACCACTAGCTATGCCCTGTGTGTTCGATACGACGGCACTGAAGTGGACGACAGTTACTGCGACTCTCTGACCAGACCTGAGCCCACACATGAGTTCTGCACTGGGAAGGAATGTCCTCCAAGGTACCCAGGTCACTGACGGGATCACTGCCCACAAATCATTTTAAAGAAGTGATCCTTTTCCTATATGAGAGATCAGAAAAGTAAATACATCAGAGGTGAGGTGGCTCCTCCTTGAACATGTCAGGTTAAAGACATTTATAACTAGGGCTGGGTATCGGTTGTGTTTTACTCAGTACTTTTTAAACAGTTCCGGTGCTTAAACAGTTCTTGAACCGGTACTTAAAAAAATGAAACCACGTACACTTTGTCAAAAAAACTTTTTATACCCTTTTATTTCCAGGGCCAAATTGAACACAGACTTAACTTACAGTAAATCTTTAAACAGTATAAATACTATAAAGTAACATGATAATAATAATAATAATAATAAAACAGTATTATAGTAACAATAAATAAATAGTAATACTAAATACTAAAAAGCAGAGGTCACACTGTCAACAGCATGGGGTTTTGTTGTTTCACTTTTATAGCTTCCGTTGTTGTCGTTACTCCTGCGAGATGCAAAACATCACGATTTGTAATGTGACGTGAATTTGCAACGTTTTAACCTACAAACAAAGTTTTAGCCTCCATTAAATGTCCAGTGATTTCAGTTTCAATGACTTGTGAGGATGAATAAATTTGAACTTTGATGGCATATAGTAATTACATAACATAACGAGAAATTAGTGCAAATTATCAAGGATCCACAACAACAAGGAGCCTGTTGTCAAACATGCAACAAGAGGCTGATACAGTCTATGGCCTGACTGCATTCTATACTCAGCCAGTCGCTTTTTGGCAAGCAGCTGCCGAAAAGTGACTGGTCCCTGTAACTCAGGGATGTGATGGGTGATATTCACAGAATTTACTGGACAGATAGCAGAGATAGGAGATTAGGTGCATGTACAGTGATTTTGGTCAATGTCACCCCTTTTTAAATTATTATTTTTTTTTTCAAATAATCAGGTAGCTAATTCCAGAGACATGGACCTTGATAACATATTGGAAATTGTCCATGAACAGTTCTAGAGAAGGAGGCGATTAGATAAAGTTTTGTTTCTGGTAGCTATGGACCTGGTTGTTGGAGGTTAAGAATTCATTCTATGCTGAAATACAAATTAGCAGATCTCATACAAACTTATGTCATAAAAATAGAATTTGCACTAATTTCTCGTTATGTTATGTAATTACTATATGCCATCAAAGTTCATTTATTCATCCTCACAAATCATTAAAACTGAAATCACTGGACATTTAATGGCGGCTAAAACTTATAGGTTTGTAGGTTAAAACGTTGCAAATTCACGTCACATTACAAATCGTGATGTTTTGCATCTCACAGGAGTAACGACAACAACGGAAGCAATAAAAGTGAAACAACAAAACTCATGATTGTTTATTCAAAGACAAGTTGTAGCCTATGACAGAATGGCAGACAATCACCCGCTCACTTTATGAAAACGTCCACAGAGCGTATCCGAACAGTGGAGAAACAGAGAAACACATCATTTTTCGACAGGCACCACCTTTCTTCCACACTTCCATTTATTTTGGACCCAAAAAAAGCCATACTGTTATTCGATGTTTCTCTAAAATATCCTTGGATTTTTTTAAACAATATGAAGCTTCATAAAAATATTATCAGTAACACATTTAAAGTTATCCACCTAATTAAAAATATCAACATGGCCTTATCATTGAATCTGCCAAGATGAATAAAACAAAAAAAAATATATGTAAAATATAAAAATATGTGATATGTAACTCTGGTTGTATTATTTTATATCAAGTAATTTTTATTGCTAAATTAATCCTCAGGTTTTTCCCTGGAAACTCTACGCACTGCCCCTTTAACGGTCCTCCGTCCCTCTTCCTCCTCAGGTGGGAGACCAGTGGCTGGAGTGAGTGCTCTCGAACCTGCAGTGAAGGTGTTCAGTATCGGACCGTTCGCTGCTGGAAGATGCTCGCTCCCGGCCTCGACTCGTCCGTCTACGACTCGCTGTGTCTGTCACATGACCTCCACAAGCCAGCCAATAGGAAGGTCTGCCTTGGCCAGAGCTGTGGGCCCCAGTGGGAGGTGTCTGAGTGGTCTGAGGTAAACCAGCTGCAGGGCCATGAAGTCTGCTTTGAGTCTGGTGTTGTTGTGGTCGAATCACAAAAGGCTCAAAGGTCCAACAAACCCAGACTTTTCCCATCTGGTGCCTCATGATGGTTTCTCTCCATACACTGCTGCTGCTCCCCTCTCCTTACCATGGCTTTAAGTGAGGTGGAGCTGCTCTTATGGACCAGCTACATGAGTCTAGACACGCATTTATCATCTGCTGTATGCTGCACAGGAACAACAGCAGAGCACGGGTGGCTTTGTTCATGTTCATGGAGGTCTATGACATCTATTCTCTGTCTGTTCTCTGAGAGCAGCATGAGCTAACACTCAAACAAATGATATCTCTCAAGTAGCTTCCTGTTAGCTTCATGAACAAGCGTGTGACTAACGGGGTTACAAACCATTAATCGATTGCTAAGTTGGCTTAATGAGATAAGATCAATAAGATAAAGCTTTGTTAAGTAAGGACAGACAGCCGAGCCACAGAACACGGTGTTGGTGTGAAATTATCTTCAAGATCAAAGTGTGTCAAGTTTGAGTCTTTGTTGCCAGGTGTTCCAGATGTGCAGCATTCACATCTGGGGACTTTAAGTTTGAGTTAGCCGATCAGTTGAGTTTATTGATGACTGTTTAATGATGAGGAGATGGGTTTAACGGTGGCTGTTCGATAAGGAGGAGATGAGTTTAATGGTGGCTGTTCGATAAGGAGGAGATGAGTTTAACGGTGGCTGTTTGACAAGGAGGAGATGAGTTTAACGGTGGCTGTTCGATAAGGAGGAGATGGGTTTAACGGTGGCTGTTCGATAAGGAGGAGATGAGTTTAACGGTGGCTGTTCGATAAGGAGGAGATGAGTTTAACGGTGGCTGTTCGATCAAAAGGAGATGAGTTTAATGGTGGCTGTTCGATAAGGAGGAGATGGGTTTAACGGTGGCTGTTCGATAAGGAGGAGATGAGTTTAATGGTGGCTGTTCGATAAGGAGGAGATGAGTTTAACGGTGGCTGTTTGACAAGGAGGAGATGAGTTTAACGGTGGCTGTTCGATAAGGAGGAGATGGGTTTAACGGTGGCTGTTCGTTAAGGAGGAGATGAGTTTAACGGTGGCTGTTCCATAAGGAGGAGATGAGTTTAACGGTGGCTGTTCGATCAAAAGGAGATGAGTTTAATGGTGGCTGTTCGATAAGGAGGAGATGGGTTTAATGGTGGCTGTTCGATCAAAAGGAGATGAGTTTAACGGTGGCTGTTCGTTAAGGAGGAGATGAGTTTAACGGTGGCTGTTCGATCAAAAGGAGATGAGTTTAACGGTGGCTGTTCGATCAAAAGGAGATGAGTTTAACGGTGGCTGTTCGATCAAAAGGAGATGGGTTTAACGGTGGCTGTCCAATCAAAAGGAGATGAGTTTAATGGTGGCTGTTCGATAAGGAGGAGATGAGTTTAACGGTGGCTGTTCGTTAAGGAGGAGATGAGTTTAACGGTGGCTGTTCGATAAGGAGGAGATGAGTTTAACGGTGGCTGTTCGATAAGGAGGAGATGAGTTTAATGGTGGCTGTTCGATCAAAAGGAGATGGGTTTAACGGTGGCTGTTCGATAAGGAGGAGATGAGTTTAATGGTGGCTGTTCGATAAGGAGGAGATGGGTTTAATGGTGGCTGTTCGATCAAAAGGAGATGGGTTTAATGGTGGCTGTTCGATCAAAAGGAGATGGGTTTAATGGTGGCTATTCGATAAGGAGGAGATGAGTTTAATGGTGGCTGTTCGATAAGGAGGAGATGGGTTTAATGGTGGCTGTTCGATAAGGAGGAGATGGGTTTAATGGTGGCTGTTCGATAAGGAGGAGATGGGTTTAATGGTGGCTGTTCGATAAGGAGGAGATGGGTTTAATGGTGGCTGTTCGATAAGGAGGAGATGGGTTTAATGGTGGCTGTTCGATAAGGAGGAGATGGGTTTAATGGTGGCTGTTCGATCAAAAGGAGATGGGTTTAATGGTGGCTGTTCGATAAGGAGGAGATGGGTTTAATGGTGGCTGTTCGATCAAAAGGAGATGAGTTTAACGGTGGCTGTTCGATAAGGAGGAGATGGGTTTAATGGTGGCTGTTCGATCAAAAGGAGATGAGTTTAATGGTGGCTGTTCGATAAGGAGGAGATGGGTTTAATGGTGGCTGTTCGATAAGGAGGAGATGGGTTTAATGGTGGCTGTTCGATCAAAAGGAGATGGGTTTAACGGTGGCTGTTCGATAAGGAGGAGATGGGTTTAATGGTGGCTGTTCGATAAGGAGGAGATGGGTTTAACGGTGGCTGTCCAATCAAAAGGAGATGGGTTTAATGGTGGCTGTTCGATAAGGAGGAGATGGGTTTAATGGTGGCTGTTCGATAAGGAGGAGATGGGTTTAACGGTGGCTGTCCAATCAAAAGGAGATGGGTTTAACGGTGGCTGTCCAATCAAAAGGAGATGGGTTTAATGGTGGCTGTTCGATAAGGAGGAGATGAGTTTAATGGTGGCTGTTCGATCAAAAGGAGATGAGTTTAATGGTGGCTGTTCGATCAAAAGGAGATGAGTTTAATGGTGGCTGTCCAATCAAAAGGAGATGAGTTTAATGGTGGCTGTTCGATAAGGAGGAGATGGGTTTAACGGTGGCTGTTCGATAAGGAGGAGATGGGTTTAATGGTGGCTGTTCGATCAAAAGGAGATGAGTTTAACGGTGGCTGTCCAATCAAAAGGAGATGGGTTTAATGGTGGCTGTTCGATAAGGAGGAGATGGGTTTAATGGTGGCTGTTCGATCAAAAGGAGATGAGTTTAATGGTGGCTGTCCAATCAAAAGGAGATGAGTTTAATGGTGGCTGTTCGATAAGGAGGAGATGAGTTTAACGGTGGCTGTTCGATCAAAAGGAGATGAGTTTAACGGTGGCTGTTCGATCAAAAGGAGATGGGTTTAACGGTGGCTGTTCGATAAGGAGGAGATGGGTTTAACGGTGGCTGTTCGATAAGGAGGAGATGGGTTTAACGGTGGCTGTTCGATAAGGAGGAGATGGGTTTAATGGTGGCTGTTCGATAAGGAGGAGATGGGTTTAATGGTGGCTGTTCGATCAAAAGGAGATGGGTTTAATGGTGGCTGTTCGATAAGGAGGAGATGGGTTTAATGGTGGCTGTTCGATCAAAAGGAGATGAGTTTAATGGTGGCTGTTCGATAAGGAGGAGATGGGTTTAATGGTGGCTGTTCGATCAAAAGGAGATGAGTTTAACGGTGGCTGTTCGATAAGGAGGAGATGGGTTTAACGGTGGCTGTTCGATAAGGAGGAGATGGGTTTAACGGTGGCTGTTCGATAAGGAGGAGATGGGTTTAACGGTGGCTGTTCGATAAGGAGGAGATGAGTTTAACGGTGGCTGTTCGATAAGGAGGAGATGAGTTTAACGGTGGCTGTTCGATAAGGAGGAGATGAGTTTAACGGTGGCTGTTCGTTAAGGAGGAGATGAGTTTAACGGTGGCTGTTCGATAAGGAGGAGATGGGTTTAACGGTGGCTGTTCGATAAGGAGGAGATGAGTTTAACGGTGGCTGTTCGATAAGGAGGAGATGGGTTTAACGGTGGCTGTTCGATAAGGAGGAGATGAGTTTAACGGTGGCTGTTCGATAAGGAGGAGATGAGTTTAACGGTGGCTGTTCGATAAGGAGGAGATGAGTTTAACGGTGGCTGTTTAATAAGGAAGAGATGGTAGTGACGATAAGTTTCCATTTGAGACCTTGTAGATGAAAAGAGACCAGTGTTACATTTGACAAACATTAATAAACATTAAAATATTATTATGAGAGTCACAGCACAAATCTTCAGTTCAAATGATTTCATTTTTTTGCTGTGTTGATATTTATCTGTTCATAATAATAATACTTGTGTGTTGTTTGTCACTCAGTGTTCGGCTCGTTGTGGCTCTCGGGGTGTCCGGACTCGAGAGGTCCGCTGCTCCATGGAAATGAGATTCTGCAACAAGTCTTCTCAGCCAATTGAAAGCCACGAATGTGAGGGCCCGCCATGTGACCGGAGGTGGACAGTTTCTGACTGGGGACCAGTGAGTCAACAACACAAACACACGAACACCAGCGTCTCTCATCAATTACTAGTGTCTGACACTGATAAGTGTGTGTGTGTGTGTGTGTGTGTGTGTGTGTGTGTGTGTGTGTTAGTGCTCAGGTGTGTGTGGAGAGGGAAGGATGGCTCGTGCAGTGACGTGTCGCTCGTCAGGTGGGGTCGTGATGTCAGAGGAGCAGTGCGACCAATCACTGCGGCCGCTCGCCATCTATCCCTGTGGCGACAGAGACTGCGCCCCTCACTGGGTGGAGCAGGAGTGGCAGCAGGTGAACACATCAGCATGTTTTTAGACGTCAACAAATACAAAAACAGATATTTTCATAAATATGTGTGTGTGTGTGTGTGTGTGTTTGTTGTGTACCAGTGTAACGCTACCTGTGGGCGTGGCGTGCGGCAGCGGCAGGTGGTGTGCGCTGGGCTGGAAGGTGGTGTGTTCAAGGAGTTTCCAGACAGCAGCTGTGACCAGACCATCAGACCAGGCAGCATCTCCTCCTGCTTCCAGAGACCCTGCTCCAAGTGGTTCACCACCTCCTGGTCTCAGGTACGCTCCTGGACACACCACCACCAGCCAATCAATCAATAGTGGATTATGACTGAGCAGAGCCACTTGTGCCCTCCTGCCCCCTCAGTGCAGTAAGACCTGTGGGAGTGGCGTCCAGGTTCGTGAAGTTAAGTGTTACCAGGGTGAGGAGCTGGTTACCAGGGGCCACAGCTGTGACTCTACCCTGAGGCCAGAAGCCCGGCAGAGCTGTGACATCCAGAGCTGCCCCACGGAGGAGCCAGGTAACAAACATCAGCAAAAACAAAAACATCTGATGTGTCACTCTGAGCAGACTAGTTCCAGGGTAACAACAGTATTTTTCTTCAGGACTGAGGGTGTGACCGATGATGTAGTCACTGCTCAGCGTCAGAGGATGTCCATGTCTCAGACGTGTTTCCGTCATGTTTCAGACATGTTTCAAATGTGTTTCTGTCATGTTTCAGATGTGTTTCAAACATGTTCCAGACATGTTTCCGTAATGTGTCTGTCATGTTTCAGATGTGTTTCAGACGTTTCAGACATGTTTCAGACGTGTTTCAGACATATTTCTGTAATGTTTCTGTCATGTTTCAGACGTGTTTCAGACATGTTTCTGTCATGTTTCAGACGTGTTTCAGACATGTTTCAGACATGTTTCTCTCATGTTTCAGACGTGTTTCAGACGTGTTTCAGACGTTTCTGTAATGTTTCAGTCGTGTTTCAGACATGTTTCTCTCATGTTTCAGACGTGTTTCAGACGTTTCTGTAATGTTTCAGTCGTGTTTCAGACATGTTTCAGACATGTTTCAGACATGTTTCTCTCATGTTTCAGACGTGTTTCAGACGTTTCTGTAATGTTTCAGTCGTGTTTCAGACATGTTTCTCTCATGTTTCAGACGTGTTTCAGACGTTTCTGTAATGTTTCAGTCGTGTTTCAGACATGTTTCAGACATATTTCTGTAATGTTTCTGTCATGTTTCAGACGTGTTTCAGACGTTTCTGTAATGTTTCAGTCGTGTTTCAGACATGTTTCAGACATGTTTCTCTCATGTTTCAGACGTGTTTCAGACGTGTTTCAGACGTTTCTGTAATGTTTCAGTCGTGTTTCAGACATGTTTCTCTCATGTTTCAGACGTGTTTCAGACGTTTCTGTAATGTTTCAGTCGTGTTTCAGACATGTTTCCGTCATGTTTCAGACATGTTTCCATGTTTCTGTCATGTTTCAGACATGTTTCCATGTTTCTGTCATGTTTCAGACATGTTTCCATGTTTCTGTCATGTTTCAGACATGTTTCCATGTTTCTGTCATGTTTCAGACATGTTTCAGACATACTTCCATCATGTTTCAGACATGTTTCCATCATGTTTCAGACATGTTTCAGACATACTTCCATCATGTTTCAGACATGTCCATGTTTCTGTCATGTTTCAGACATGTTTCAGACATACTTCCATCATGTTTCAGACATGTTTCCGTCATGATTCTGTCGTGTTTTAGATGTGTTTCAGACATGTTTCCATGTTTCTGTCATGTTTCAGACATGTTTCAGACATGTTTCAGACATACTTCCATCATGTTTCAGACATGTTTCCGTCATGTTTCTGTCATGTTTCAGACATGTTTCCATCTTGTTTCAGACGTTTCAGACATGCTTCCATCATGTTTCAGACGTGTTTCCGTCATGTTTCAGACGTGTTTCCGTCATGTTTCAGTCATGTTTCTGTCGTGTTTCAGACATGTTTCAGACATGTTTCCGTAATGTTTCTGTCATGTTTCTGTCGTGTTTCAGACATGTTTCAGACATGTTTCCGTAATGTTTCTGTCATGTTTCTGTCATGTTTCAGACATGTTTCCATCTTGTTTCAGACATGTTTCAGACATGCTTCCATCATGTTTCAGACGTGTTTCCGTCATGTTTCAGACGTGTTTCCGTCATGTTTCTGTCATGTTTCTGTCGTGTTTCAGACGTGCTTCCATCATGTTTCAGATGCGTTTCAGACGTGCTTCCATCATGTTTCAGATGTTTCAGACATGCTTCCATCATGTTTCAGAGGTGTTTTCAGTCATGTTTCAGACATGTTTCAGATGTGCTTCCATCATGTTTCAGACATGTTTCCATCTTGTTTCAGACATGTTTCAGACATGCTTCCATCATGTTTCAGGGGTGTTTCAGTCATGTTTCAGACATGTTTCCGTCATGTTTCTGTCGTGTTTCAGACATGTTTTAGACATGTTTCCGTAATGTTTCTGTCCTGTTTCAGACGTGCTTCCATCATGTTTCAGATGTGTTTCAGACATGTTTCCATTTTGTTTCTGTCATGTGGCAGACATTTCATGTCATGTCATGTTTCAGACATGCTTCCATCATGTTTCAGACGTGTTGTGGCTTGTGTTTCCCCAGCTGCAGCTCCTGTAGTTCCTGCAGCAGCTCCAGCAGCGTCAGTCGGAGGAGAGGACTCCTGCCAGGACAAACCCACAGCTAACTGTGCGCTGGTGCTGAAGGTGAAGCTGTGCTCCCACTGGTACTACAGGAAGGCCTGCTGCCAGTCCTGCAAGGCCTCCAGACCCTGATGATGTCACTCTGACCTCAACCACTGACACCACAGTTACCACATACTGATTCATACTGGTGCGACACAAAGGCCTTTTATCGCTGAGGTCAAAGGTCAACCTTTAACCTTGTTTCCATGCAGTCGTATCATCACCGGTCATGCAGTGCTTCTTCAGAGTCAGCAGTAAAACAGTTCAGTAACTGGAAGCATCCAGCATCCAGCTCCAGCTGACAATAAATGGAACCACCTCCTCCCCAGACAATGTGAAGACCAGCTCCAGGACGCACTGGCCTTTATGTTCCCTTAACTCTGCTGTAGAAGGAGCGAACCAGTCCTCCTTCTTCCACACTCTATCTCTTCTTTATTCCCTGCTTTCTCACCGACTCACTCACCGTTTCAACACTGTCTGTGATAAATCCCCTCACCCCTTAAAGCTGCAGTGGGTAACTTTAATAAAAATATCTTTTGTCACTCTGTCCTGAGAGTGGTACAGGTAATCTGTGAACATATCAGGTTTCTCTGCCTCCTTTTAGTGCTACTAATAACCAGTTTCCACTGCGTACGAGGGAAAGCAACCAATCAGAGGCGAGGAGCATCTAACACCAGTGAAACTCTGATCTAACAGTGAAACTAGGCAGTGCCGATCAAATCTGACCCAAGAAAAACATGTTACAGTTAAGTGTTTAGTTTGTTTGACGGCATACTGAACTGAATCTGGATTCATGTTCATGGTGTGTGTTTTCTGAGCAATGATAAGAGACTGCAGGACAAATGTTTGGGTGTTTCAGAATAACAATGGCTGCCCCTTCACTAGTACTACTAGCTCTACTACACTATGGTGGTCATGGTCATGGCTAGCCCCGGCACCTAGCGTTAGCATCACATCTTTCTCTGTCTGTTGTTTTTGCTGGTACTTTCAGGATATAGTGACAGTTTCCATGAAACCCCTGAGGCAGCTTTGTTGTAACTGCGGCCTCCTCAGTCTGGTCTTGCTGTACATATACAGTACATACTACTACCACCACTACTACTACCACCACCACTACTGGTGCTTGTGACACTTAAAAACAGGTACTTACACCACATACAGACCCACTGACCCAGAAACCTGCAGCACCTTCTTCTTTCAGAGCTTTTTGTCCCCATATTTACCTCACAGTCGTACTCAGCAGCACCTGGTGACACACCTGCGTTAAAAAGACTTGATGTTATCAACACAAAGCGCTCTCAGAAGTGAACGAGGAGTCAAATAAAATCACTGGAGAGGACAGAACAAAGAGCCGAGGGAGCGAGGCTACCATCCCATAACACTGTGTACACTGTCAGGGTTTGTTTACCTGTTGTTTACCTGATGACTGTATCACACATGAAGAATAAAAGATGAGCAGTTTTTGACAGAACTCTGTGTCCGCCCTGTAAACTTGGAGGGAGGACTGTTTAGTAACGAGCTGAGTGAAAATCCTCAGTGGTTGCCATGGTAACTCTACCTGAGTGGTACAGAGAGGAACTGTGGGTAGTAATTAGGCTCGGAAACCTGTTTCCTGTGGTGTGTGTGTGTGTGTGTGTGTGTGTGCCCGCCCTGTGCACACTTAACATTGTCATGGTTACGAGAGGTGGGACCGCAGAGGATAAAGAGTCAGAGGAAGCTGGTAAAAGGAGCTACAGGTGGTTTCAGTCATAGTGGAGCAAGACCAGAAGAGACCAGGAGACCAGAGACCAGAAGAGACCAGAGGAGACCAAGAGGAGAACAGAAGAGACCAGGAGGAGACCAGAAGACAAGGACAAGGGGAAGACCAGGAGCTGCAGAGACAAGGTGAGTGGCTCCACCTGAACTGAACTCATCACCTGATGTGTGCAGAGCTCACCTGTAAAGACAAGATGAGACATGACTGAGGCTCAGTCACTCTCTGGTTCAACCAACATTTTATAATGATGATAAAAAATGAACAATAAAGGCTTGATAAATGTGAAAATTAAATATTCAGTTCATAATAGCAATATTATTTATATATACATACAGTATATATGTACATATATAGACACATGTGTATGCGTATATGAAATATATATATATATATATATATATATATATATATATATATATATATATACACACATATATATTTGGAGGTGTTATTGGTGGTATTTGTGTCATTATTAATGGCTTAAAACATAAATGTTCACATTGTGTTTAATCAGTGAGGTGGAGCTTTAATGTAGGTAAGAAATGCTATTTCCTTCTGAAAAGTGGCTGAGTGGAACTACAAAATGACATAAATGGAAATGCTTAAACTACATGTCCTGATATGAAATCCTACTCTACTACTACTGATTATATTTATTATACTGTATATCCTGTAAAGTTTCTACCATTTATTTTTCCTGTAAAAAGGTTTGTAAGGTTTTTTTTTTGGAGGGGGGAGCGTTCCTCAGATCATTAGAGAGTCATATTCTGCACAGATTCTAAAGCCCTCCATAATAATTCTTTGTAATGTGTGATTCTGGGCTGTACAAAGAAAATGATAGTTATGAATGTAACTCCGGTGCTATGAATCTCGAGTGACCGCCAGAAGGCGGTGCTGAAAGCACGGAATGATCCCTTCACACATGCGCAGTTCCAGTATGCATACCAACAATGTCACTCGTGACCAATGGGTGACCCAAGAGAAGTGCTGAAAGCACTGAATGACTAATCCCAGCGTAGTCACGAGGATTCCCAGATACCAACCCTACTGAGGAGCCTCTGAATATTGAAGGACTATGCCCAGTGGATGGGGAGTAGTGACCTCTGCATCGTAGAATCTGGAAAAGGTGCCAAGTGTCGCTCATGAGGCAGCGGCACATATTTTCTCCAGGGGCACTCCCCTCAGGGTGGCCCAAGTTGTGGACACTCTCTGGACAGAGTAACCACATACATCCGATGGTAGGGCAGTTTAACACCTGGTGTGAGTGGCGAATAATATCCACGATCCAGTGAGCCAAGTGTTGCTTTGAGAGAGGAGGGCCTTTGTTGGGGCCCCCTAGCAAACAGAAAGCTGTGCAGATACACGGATGCCTGCAGTAGCTTCAATGTTAAAGGTAGAGTTGGCGATGTCGAAGAGCGAGCAAGATTTGAAAGATGCACTGCTACGAATCTCCCTCTAAGCTCCTCCTCCTCCAGTCAGCCTTTTCTGCCTCCGTCTTTCTCTTCTTTGGTTGTGTAGCCGGCCGAGCCGCCACGGGTAACGCTGGAATCAGTATTTTAGGCTGCTTTTTCTCTGCCATTGTAAACTGGTCTGGTATTCTCCAGCTACCGAAGTATTTCGAGAGAAGAGCGTGCTTGATACCTGTGGCCATGGCGAAGCGATGCGTGTGCCCGCTCAGAGTGGAGGGTAGAGTGGAGGGTAGAGTGAGGGTAGAGTGGGGGGTAGAGTGGAGGGTAGAGTGGAGGGTAGAATGGAGGGTAGAGTGGAGGGTAGAGTGAGGGGTAGAGTGGGGGGTAGAGTGGAGGGTAGAGTGGGGGGTAGAGTGGAGGGTAGAGTGGTGGGTAGAGTGGAGGGTAGAGTGAGGGGTAGAGTGGAGGGTAGAGTGGAGGGTAGAGTGGAGGGTAGAGTGGGGGGTAGAGTGAGGGGTAGAGTGGAGGGTAGAGTGGAGGGTAGAGTGGGGGGTAGAGTGAGGGGTAGAGTGGGGGGTAGAGTGGAGGGTAGAGTGGGGGGTAGAGTGGAGGGTAGAGTGGTGGGTAGAGTGGAGGGTAGAGTGGGGGGTAGAGTGAGGGGTAGAGTGGGGGGTAGAGTGGAGGGGAGAGTGGGGGGTAGAGTGAAAGGTAGAGTGGGGGGTAGAGTGGAGGGTAGAGTGGGGGGTAGAGTGGAGGGTAGAGTGGTGGGTAGAGTGAAAGGTAGAGTGGAGGGTAGAGTGGGGGGTAGAGTGAGGGGTAGAGTGGAGGGTAGAGTGGGGGGTAGAGTGAAGGGTAGAGTGGGGGGTAGAGTGAAGGGTAGAGTGGTGGGTAGAGTGGTGGGTAGAGTGGAGGGTAGAGTGGGGGGTAGAGTGGAGGGTAGAGTGGAGGGTAGAGTGGAGGGTAGAGTGGAGGGTAGAGTGAGGGGAGAGGAGTAGAGTGGAGGGTAGAGTGGGGAGTAGAGTGGAGGGTAGAGTGGGGAGTAGAGTGGAGGGTAGAGTGGTGGGTAGAGTGGAGGGTAGAGTGGAGGGTAGAGTGGTGGTTAGAGTGGAGGGTAGAGTGGAGGGTAGAGTGGGGGGTAGAGTGAAGGGTAGAGTGGGGGGTAGAGTGAAGGGTAGAGTGGTGGGTAGAGTGGTGGGTAGAGTGGAGGGTAGAGTGGGGGGTAGAGTGAAGGGTAGAGTGGGGGGTAGAGTGGAGGGTAGAGTGGTGGGTAGAGTGGAGGGTAGAGTGAGGGGTAGAGTGGAGGGTAGAGTGGAGGGTAGAGTGGAGGGTAGAGTGGGGGGTAGAGTGGAGGGTAGAGTGTGGAGTAGAGTGGAGGGTAGAGTGGGGGGTAGAGTGGGGGGTAGAGTGGGGGGTAGAGTAGGGGGGTAGAGTGGAGGGTAGAGTGGGGGGTAGAGTGGAGGGTAGAGTGGTGGGTAGAGTGAAGGGTAGAGTGGAGGGTAGAGTGGGGGGTAGAGTGAGGGGTAGAGTGGAGGGTAGAGTGAAGGGTAGAGTGGAGGGTAGAGTGGTGGGTAGAGTGAAGGGTAGAGTGGAGGGTAGAGTGAGGGGTAGAGTGGTGGGTAGAGTGGTGGGTAGAGTGGAGGGTAGAGTGGGGGGTAGAGTGAAGGGTAGAGTGAAGGGTAGAGTGGTGGGTAGAGTGGTGGGTAGAGTGGAGGGTAGAGTGGGGGGTAGAGTGAAGGGTAGAGTGAAGGGTAGAGTGGTGGGTAGAGTGGTGGGTAGAGTGAAGGGTAGAGTGGGGGGTAGATTGGGGGTAGAGTGGAGGGTAGAGTGAAGGTAGAGTGAAGGGTAGAGTGGAGGGTAGAGTGGGGGGTAGAGTGGAGGGTAGAGTGAAGGGTAGAGTGGAGGGTAGAGTGAGGGGTAGGGTGGAGGGTAGAGTGGAGGGTAGAGTGGGGGGTAGAGTGAGGGGTAGAGTGGAGGGTAGAGTGGGGGGTAGAGTGAAGGGTAGAGTGGTGGGTAGAGTGGTGGGTAGAGTGGAGGGTAGAGTGGGGGGTAGAGTGAAGGGTAGAGTGAAGGGTAGAGTGGTGGGTAGAGTGGTGGGTAGAGTGGAGGGTAGAGTGGGGGGTAGAGTGAAGGGTAGAGTGAAGGGTAGAGTGGTGGTTAGAGTGGTGGGTAGAGTGAAGGGTAGAGTGGGGGGTAGATTGGGGGTAGAGTGGAGGGTAGAGTGAAGGTAGAGTGAAGGGTAGAGTGGAGGGTAGAGTGGGGGGTAGAGTGAGGGGTAGGGTGGAGGGTAGAGTGGAGGGTAGAGTGGAGGGTAGAGTGGGTGTAGAGTGGAGGGTAGAGTGAAGGGTAGAGTGGAGGGTAGAGTGGGGGGTAGATTGGGGTAGAGTGGAGGGTAGAGTGGAGGGTAGAGTGAAGGGTAGAGTGGGGGGTAGAGTGAGGGGTAGAGTGGAGGGTAAGTGGAGGGTAGAGTGGGGGGTAGAGTGAAGGGTAGAGTGGAGGGTAGAGTGGGGGGTAGATTGGGTGTAGAGTGAAGGGTAGAGTGGGGGTAGAGTGGAGGGTAGAGTGAAGGGTAGAGTGGAGGGTAGAGTGGGGGGTAGATTGGGGGTAGAGTGGAGGGTAGAGTGGAGGGTAGAGTGAAGGGTAGAGTGAAGGGTAGAGTGGGGGGTAGAGTGGGGGGTAGAGTGGAGGGTAGAGTGGAGGGTAGAGTGGGGGTAGAGTGGAGGGTAGAGTGAAGGGTAGAGTGGAGGGTAGAGTGGGGGGTAGGGTGGAGGGTAGAGTGGAGGGTAGAGTGGGGGGTAGAGTGAAGGGTCGAGTGGGGGTAGAGTGGAGGGTAGAGTGAAGGGTAGAGTGGAGGGTAGAGTGGAGGGTAGAGTGAAGGGTAGAGTGGAGGGTAGAGTGGAGGGTAGAGTGAAGGGTAGAGTGGAGGGTAGAGTGGAGGGTAGAGTGGAGGGTAGAGTGAAGGGTAGAGTGGAGGGTAGAGTGAAGGGTAGAGTGGAGGGTAGAGTGGAGGGTAGAGTGAAGGATAGAGTGGAGGGTAGAGTGGAGGGTAGAGTGAAGGGTAGAGTGGGGGGTAGATTGGGGGTAGAGTGAAGGGTAGAGTGGAGGGTAGAGTGGAGGGTAGAGTGGAGGGTAGAGTGAAGGGTAGAGTGGGGGTAGAGTGAAGGGTAGAGTGGAGGGTAGAGTGGAGGGTAGAGTGGTGGCGAGCGCAGGACGAGACGAGAATGCATCTGGTAGTTCACACTCGGACCGAGGCTATTAATTGGTCAAAGGTTTTATAATCCTGTGGCTGCCACAGATCTCAGATTCTATTTACTTCTCTTTCTGAATACATATTAAAGTGACAACTATCAGGGTGGAAGGACCATTTTATCCAACATAACAAAATGTGTCTCTAAAAATCATCGCCTACTATACCTTTAAATCCCAGAGCTCTAACTAGGCTCACAAGCTCTGGCCTGTCTCCACCAGGTGGAGATAAATAGTGTGCAAGCCTTACAGGCTGATTAGCTTAATGTGAATTTGATAGCGCCTTGGAGATGGAGGCAATGTTTTGGCCAGGGCTGACATGTCATTCTCCGTCTGTCTGGTTTGGTTGAGTTCACCATTTTTGTCCTGTGCCTGCATGTTGTCTTGTCTATTCCTGTTTTATTTTGAAAGTAACCCTGTCTCCCTCTCTTTGCTTCCTGCCCCTGTGTTTCCCGTTTCTGTGATTGTGAAACCCCGCCCTAATTGTTTCCACCTATTTGTATGTTCGTCGCAAGATCGTCATGCCCCTTTGTCCGTCTCCAGTCCTGTCTCCACGTTCCGGTGTTCCAGCATCCCTGAATCTCCAGTGCGTTCTTTTTTTTTTAAGTCAAATATATTTATTATTTTCCAAAGGACAGAAAAACAACAAAAAGAGAACACAGGAAAGAAAGATACAACATACAGAACAAAGCACATCTACAAATATCATATCAGTCCATGGTCACCGTTAGACAAATGGCAAATGACAAAAGAAAAAACTATGAATAAATAAATGAATAAAATAAAGTATACGCCAAGTTACATCTGTGCACAGTGAAGCATTAAGTTTGTAGGTCTTGCCCCTTAAAGTAGCTCAGTACAGGGCCCCAAGTCTTATCAAATCATTTTTGTAGCTTTATTCTGTTCCTCCTCATTGTGTATGAGTTGTGTTTCTTTTGTGTGATTCTGTTCACAGCCTGACTAGCTTAGCTCATCATCCTAGTGTGCCTGACATTAGTGTCCTTAGTTTGCTCCCCCTTAGTTTCCCTTCATTCATCTTAGATTTTAGTTGAACAGAATTTTCGTAGCCTTTCAATGTAGATTGTTTATTTTGTCAGGTATTCTGTTACTGTGTGTTTTTGGTTTTGATTTCTCTCCTTCATAATTGAGAGTAGTTAAAGCAGGGTCTCCACCAGCCCGGTGACGTGCACGACTCTCCACTCCTCTGCTGGAACACTGTGCTCTCGATTATCTCTGTGTGCTCTAAATAAAGATCCTTTTGGTTGTCTGTCCTCCAGAAACAACCAAAAACAGGTAGCGGGATGCAAATGCTGCCATCACCGTGCTACTAATAAACTGGGGTATTCCAGCGAGTGTCGGGGGAAGAGAGCGAAACCGCTGTCTACCCCGACCGAACCACAACCCAAGCCCACTTGTGTTAACCGTTACAGCTTGTCTTGACAAGCTTGACTAAACGAACTGATTCAATAATCTTACCTTCAGTTGGGAAAGGTTAGAAAGTATTTCAGCCATACTGACACAAGGAGAAAGGAGACTGCCGTCGCAGCCTTTGGAGGGCAGAACACCGCTGCTCCGAGCAACTCGGTCAAGGCTGCCAGCGACAGAGCTAAGACGCCGTATTGCTTTATTCCTTTTTTCCTTCATGCTGCTGCATGCAGCGGTATGCGAACGGCACACAAGAAGAAAAGAGGAACTGAACCTGTGATGACACCGGGACTTGCCTTTCTCAGGTCACCCATTGGTCACTGTGACCACAGTGTTGGTGTGCATATTCAAACTGCATATGCGCAAAGGGATCATCCAGTGCTTTCAGCAGAGATGAAACAGAACTGACTTGACTATTGTTAAGTTGCTCTCTCCACTTTGCTGCTGGTACTCTGAAAATTTAACTGTTAGTGGACAAATAACAGATCTTATTTTATCTCTGCTGATGACAGGAATTTATTTCCTTATTATTACAGCTATTATTATTATTATTACTCCTGATGCTGTTGAAGATGAAGCCCTCTGTGCTGCTGGCTGCACTGCTGTTTGTGTGCTGTGTGGAGGACTCTGGCTGCTTTCCTAACGGCTCAGTGGAGCTCTCCTGTGGCAGCATGATGCCACTGCACCCCCCCTTCAGCCCCTCCAGCAGCAGCCCTCCATTCACTGTGTCCACATCTGCTGCCACCTACAGGCCAGGTGGAGTCATCACAGGTGAGTGCCAAAAGCTCCTCATTGTAATAAAAGGAGGACAGACGCAGATCATTTCAAAGTAAAGCTCCTTATTGTAATAAAAGGAGGACAGACACCAGATCATTTCAAAGTAAAGTTCATTATTGTAATAAAAGGAGGACAGACAGCAGATCATTTCAAAGTAAAGTTCCTTATTCTAACAAAAGGAGGACAGACACCAGATCATTTCAAAGTAAAGCTCCTCATTGTAATAAAAGGAGGACAGACACCAGATCATTTCAAAGTAAAGCTCCTTATTGTAATAAAAGGAGGACAGACACCAGATCATTTCAAAGTAAAGTTCCTCATTCTACGAAAAGGAGGACAGACACCAGATCATTTCAAAGTAAAGCTCCTTATTGTAATAAAAGGAGGACAGACAGCAGATCATTTCAAAGTAAAGCTCCTCATTGTCATAAAAGGAGGACAGACAGCAGATCATTTCAAAGAAAGTTCCTTATTCTAACAAAAGGAGGACAGACACCAGATCATTTCAAAGTAAAGCTCCTCATTGTCATAAAAGGAGGACAGACAGCAGATCATTTCAAAGTAAACTTCCTTATTCTAACAAAAGGAGGACAGACAGCAGATCATTTCAAAGTAAAGCTCCTTATTGTAACAAAAGGAGGACAGACACCAGATCATTTCAAAGTAAAGTTCCTTATTCTAACAAAAGGAGGACAGACACCAGATCATTTCAAAGTAAAGCTCCTTATTGTAACAAAAGGAGGACAGACACCAGATCATTTCAAAGTAAAGCTCCTCATTGTAATAAAAGGAGGACAGACAGCAGATCATTTCAAAGTAAAGCTCCTCATTGTAACAAAAGGAGGACAGACAGCGGATCATTTCAAAGTAAAGCTCCTCATTGTCATAAAAGGAGGACAGACACCAGATCATTTCAAAGTAAAGTTCCTTATTCTAACAAAAGGAGGACAGACAGCAGATCATTTCAAAGTAAAGCTCCTTATTGTAACAAAAGGAGGACAGACACCAGATCATTTCAAAGTAAAGCTCCTCATTGTAATAAAAGGAGGACAGACAGCAGATCATTTCAAAGTAAAGCTCCTTATTGTAATAAAAGGAGGACAGACACCGGATCATTTCAAAGTAAAGTTCCTCATTGTAATAAAAGGAGGACAGACACTGGATCATTTCAAAGTAAAGCTCCTCATTGTAATAAAAGGAGGACAGACAGCAGATCATTTCAAAGTAAAGCTCCTCATTGTAATAAAAGGAGGACAGACACTGGATCATTTCAAAGTAAAGCTCCTCATTGTAATAAAAGGAGGACAGACAGCAGATCATTTCAAAGTAAAGCTCCTCATTGTAATAAAAGGAGGACAGACACTGGATCATTTCAAAGTAAAGCTCCTTATTGTAATAAAAGGAGGATAGACAGCAGCTCTCTCTTTTCTGCTCTTTATCATCTCAAAGATGACAGGAAGTAGTGAACATCAGCCCTTCACAGTAAAAGTCTTCTCTCTTCTGTAACATCTCATTCTGGTTCCTTTAGATGAACAGATTCTCAGTAATGTTCATATTTCCATCCTCTAAAGACGTCTTAAGCTGCTCCTCCATCTTTGTTCATGAGCTCCAGCTCTAAAGTCAAAGTCATGATGAAAGATGATCAAACAGGAAAAGAGACGTTTGCTTTGTTCCTCTGTCCTCCTGATATAAACAGAGTTGATTAGTAACTGTAATGTGATTACTTTCAAAGTCACACAAAAACATCCGTTACACACAAATGTCATGTGATTACCCAACATTGACCACTGTAGTTCCCTGCTTAAGTATATTATGATATTGTGTATTTAACAGTTTGTCCATCTTTTCTCCTCCTGCTAGATTTTGTTTTTTTTCTAAATACAGATCATTTAGACACAAAACAAACCAGCTTCTAAAGGTGAGGGAGCGACAGCACAGCATGACCCCAAAAAGACAACTCAGAGATAGCAGCCTGACAAAAGTCCACTTCTTTTATTGTCGCTGGACACATATGAAAAACACTAACTACAAACATAAGATGCCTCTATGAAGGTAAGTATACGAATTCATGGAATCTTTATTAAACATTAAACAAGGATGCTCGCAAGGAGGTAAGCGTGATAAGTTTAAGTCCACAAAGTACAAAGAAACACAAAATCAGCACTTGGTATTGAGAAAAATAGTCATGACAGGACAACATGACTGGATACATGTGTGTGTATATATGTATATATATATATATATATATATATATATATATATATATACATATATACATTTCCATATATATGTGTGTGTATACATATATATATGTATATATGTATACACACACATATATATGGAAATGTATATATGTATATATATATATATATATATACATATATACATTTCCATATATATGTGTGTGTATACATATATATATGTATATATGTATATATACGTATATATACGTATATATACGTGTATATACGTATATATACACGTATATATATACGTATATACACGTATATATACGTATATATATATATATACGTGTATATATACATATACATGTGTGTACATACATATAGGGGTTGGACAATGAAACTGAACCACCTGGTTTTAGACCACAGTAATTTATGGTGTAGGGCATCCTTTTGCAGCCAATACAGCATCAGTTTGTCTTGGGAATGACAGACAGAAGTCCTGCACAGTGGCCAGAGGAGTTTTTTTTTTTGTTTTTTTTTTTTTTTTCACTTTGTCTGCATTGTTCTCATTGTTCAACACCACAAGAGAGTGTCAACCTTTTATGAGATTATGCATATTTTAGTCTTGCAGCAAAAGCTATTAATATTTGGTGCGTGTATGTGACCATCACCGGCCCTCCCTGGAATCTAATCTTACTTTATTTATTGGAATTTCCTGTTATAAGCCAGAGAGGGACGTGCTACACCTGGGTGATAAGAGGGGGAAATAAATGACAGACAGGGAGATAAGACAAAACAAAAAGGGAAGTTTACAGACAGGCAGTGCTATTGGAATAAAAAAAACGTGTAAGCTACTGTGTCATTTCTAACACCTTCATCCCAACACCAAACAGTATTGAACACCAGAGTAGTGGAGAACCTAACCGTATAGAGTAGGCTACCGAGAACACAAATGAAAGAAGTATGTGGAGAAAATATGACCTTAGTGAGAAGTCGGACGAATGATTTGGCACATACTAACAGTTCACATCAGTACTCATCAATGTGACTCGGGAGGAGTTAATAAGGTCTGGATAAAACATGCATGTGTGTAGAACACCGAAGCCCCGAGCGTCTACCACGAGCCCTCATGGCCAGATCGGCCAGGTGTCCACAACAACCCGGGGAAGTGGGAGCATCGATGATGCCAAACCCAGAGAGCCACCCGGGCCACCGAGAACCACGCAGATCCAACGACCAGGAGGAGACAGAAACCACCACTTCCCAGGAGGCCAGGACAGGTCCAAGGGGCCAGCGACACGAGGGCCCACCCATCCCCAGAGAGCCCCCGGCCCCCAAGCCAACCCCACAGGCGACGAGGACCCCCAGAGGCCAGAGGAGTTTTGAGCCGTTCTTCTTGCAGAATAGTGTCCAGGTCACTACATGATGCTGCTGGAGGAAACACCCCAAAGTGTCTCAATAATATTTAGATGTGGTGAGTGTGCAGGCCATGGGAGATGTTCAGCTTCACTTTCATATTCATCAAACCACTCTGTCACCAGTCTTGCTGTGTGTATCGGTGCATTATCATCCTGATACACAGCACCGCCTTCAGGATACAGTGTTTGAACCACTGGGTGCACATGGTCCTCCAGAATGGTTCGGTCGTCCTTGGCAGTGACGTGTCCATTTGGCACAAGTATTGGGCCTAAGGAATGTCATGATATTACAGCCCAAAACCATCACTGATCCACCCCCATGCTTCACTCTAGGCATGCAACAGTCTGGGTGGTACGCTTCTTTGGGGCTTCTCCACACTGTAACTCTCCTGAATGTGACAAAGACAGTAAAGGTGGACTCATCAGAGAACAATACATGTTTCACATTGTCCACAGCCCAAGATTTTCACTGCTGGCACCACTGAAACCGACATTTGGCATTGGTACGAGTGACCAAAGGTTTGGCTATAGCAGCCTGGTCATGGATATTGACCCTGTGGAGCTCCAGACGGACAGTTTTGGTGGAAACAGGAGAGTTGAGGTGCATATTTAATTCTGCAGTGAGTTGGGCAGCTGTGGTTTGATGTTTTTGGATACATCCCTTTCAGACAGCTTCCTCCTGCGTCCACAGTTCCTCCTGTTGGATGTGTTCGTCCTTCTTGGTGGTATGCTGACATTACCGTGGATACCGTGGCTTTTGATATGTCACAAAGACTTACTGTCTTGGTCACAGATGCACCAGCAAGACATGCACCAACAATTTGTCCTCTTTTGAACTCTGATATGTCACTCATAGTGTTGTGTGCGTTGCAATATTTTAACCAAAACTGTGCTTTTACTCTGCTAATTGAACCTTCACACTCTGCTCTTACTGGTGCAATGTACAATCAATGAAGTTTGGCCACCAGGCTGGTCACATTTAGCCATGAAACCTGTGTTTCAGTTTCACTGTCCAACCCGTGTGTGTGTGTATATATATATATATATATATATATATATATATATATATATATATATATGTACACACGTATATATATATGTATATATATACGTGTATATATATATATATATATATATATATATATATATATATATATATATATACATTTATATATATACATATATATATACGTGTATATATATACATACACACATAAACATGCATGGGGATTAGGTTAATTGGTTGATTTAAATTGACCGTAGTGTGTGAACTGTGAATGTGAATGTGAGTGTGAGTGGTTGTCTGTCTCTATGTGTCCTGTGATGAACTGGACACTTGTCCAGGGTGTACCCTGTCTTTCACCCTAAGACAGCTGGGATAGACTCCAGCCCCCCTGACCCTATGAGAGGATAAGAGGGAGAAAACGGATGGATGATGGATATATTTGTCACCATGTTGTTCTCTACCCCATGCTGTTGACAGTGTGACCTCTGCTGTCCTCACAGTGACGCTGGAGGTGGTGAAGAACAGCTCCTCAGAGCTCCAGGGCTTCCTGCTACAGGCCAGGAGCACAGAGCAACACGGTAACAAACTCTGATATCAGGAGGTTTGTTTTCAGGGGGACACATTTCACTGCAGCACATGTGAGGACCAACTCTGAACTTCCTGTTTCAGCTTCGATTTGGCCTGTAGGAAAATTCACTTACATCAACACCAGCCTGTTTACTGCAGTGCACTGTAGAAACATGGAGGTATCTATCTATCTATCTATGTATCTGTCTGTCTGTCTATCTATCTATCTATCTATGTATCTATGTATCTGTCTGTCTGTTGTCTATCTATCTATCTTTCTATCTGTTGTCTATCTATCTATCTATCTATCTATCTATCTATGTATATATCTATCTGTCTATCTATGTATCTATGTATCTGTCTGTCTGTCTGTCTATCTATCTATCTATCTATGTATCTATGTATCTGTCTGTCTGTTGTCTATCTATCTTTCTATCTATTGTCTATCTATCTATCTATCTATCTGGTGGAGGTGTGTTGAGGTAGAGCGGTAGAAGGTGTTCAAACTTTGTTTTCTTTTCTTTTCTAATCACTCTTTTGTATGATCATTGTTTGGATTATTTGGTGATACTTTTGGTTTAACGTTTTTTGGTGTTTTTTGGTGTGTTTTTTGTGTGTTTTTGGTGCCTCGTGGTGAGGATGGCGTCCTCAGGGACGCCACCACCGCCGGCTTCCCTGAGCCACGGTGTGAGGCTGGTGCCACCGCCGGCCTCCACCGTGGAGCAGGTCCTGCTGGCTGTGGGAGACCAGGTGGGTCACGGGAACATCTCCTATGCTTCCCGCATGAACAAAGCTGTGGTCGTGTTTTTCAAACATCAGAGCTTTGTCACTGCACTAATTGAGAATGGATTAATCCTCGATGAGGAGTTCATCCAAGTTTCTCCTCTGGCTGTGCCGTCAACACGGATCACAGTATCAGGCGTCCCTCCATTCATTCAGAATGAAGCCCTGGAGAAGGAGCTCAGGCGTTTCGGTAAGTTTGCCAGTGGTTTTCGTACTGTTGCTTTGGGGTGTAAGGACGCTAAGCTAAAACATGTTCAGTCTCTGCGAAGGCAGGTTTTCATGTTTTTGGACTCTCCGTCTCAAACACTGGACGTGTCCTTCCGTGTCAAACACGAAGAAGGGTTTTACATGGTTTATGCTAGCTCGGGAAGCATTAAGTGTTTTGAGTGTGGAGACGTGGGCCACAAACGTGTTGCATGTCCACACAGACAGCAAACCGTAAGACCGGCCGGGGGTGACAGCGGGGAGGTGAGCGGTGGGGCCGGGGGTGATAGCGGGCAGGTGAGCGGTGGGGCCGGGGGTGACAGCGGGGAGGTGAGCGGTGGGGCCGGGGGTGATAGCGGGCAGGTGAGCGGTGGGGCCGGGGTGATAGCGGGCGGTGAGCGGTGGGGCCGGGCGGTTGGCGGCCGCCGGTCCCGCGGGCCCGGTGGCTGCTGCTGGTTCATCGGAGTTGGCTGGTGCCGGCTCTGGGGACTCGGCGGCGGTTGCCGGTCCCGCGCGCTCGGCGGTGTCTGCCGCTGGCTCCGTGCGTGCGGCGGTGGCGGTTGCTGCTGGTGCGCCCTCCGGGGTTTCGGCACGGCAGAGTGTTTCCGAGTCTAGCGCGGAGAAAGTGGTTGAAAGTGTGCGTGTGAATATTGTGTCTGAGTGCCCTACTGAGCAGGTGGGGGCTGCTGGGGAGCCGATGCAGGTAGAGGCTGTAGACACGGAGCAGAAGCTGCAGGCTGGATCTCAGGCTGCTCCAGGTCGCAGTCAGCAGACGGTGATTTTCTCTGATAATGATGTTGACTCAGATTCTGTGTCTGTAGCAGACAGTGTGTCACTGAGCACAGATCTGTATTCTTTGGAGGAGGTGACAGACTTCCTCGATGACTCTTTTGGCAGGTCAGTGGAGGTCACAGACTATTTTCCTGACATGCAGAAATTTGTGAAGTCTGTTGATACTCTGCAGAAGGTTGTAGGTAAGGACCTACTGTGTGATAAAAAAGGTACCGTCTCCAAAAGCATGTTGCAAATGTGAGAAAAATTCTTAAAGGGAAAAAGGTATTGAAAAAACGTAAAGTTTCTAAATAATTCAAAAATGATTGTGTATCACCGGGTGTTTTTTCTCTTCTGTTTTTTTCTGTCTGTCCTGCTCTTTTTTGTGTCTTCTCATATGCAACCTTTAAGAGTTGGGTCTTTAAATATAAATGGGGGTAGAAGCCCACAGAAAAGAGCATTGGTGTTTGAAATTGTTAAACAGAAAAAAATAGATGTAGTTTTTTTGCAAGAAACACACAGTGATAGGGTTAATGAAACAGACTGGGGTATGTGGTGGGGGGGTCAGTATGCCCTCAGCCACGGGTCAAACCTTAGTGCTGGAGTGGCGGTTTTATTCTCCCCGTCCTTACCTGTCACAATTTTATCAATGTCTGAGATCATGGCGGGCAGAGCCTTGATGGTTAAAGTAGAAATCCTGGGGTTTGTTTTTAATTTATTTAATATTTATGCACCCAATCAAAACTCTGAACGTTTAGTTCTATTTAATTTATTAAAAGACAGTTTAGGGAGCAGCAGTCAGGGTGAATGCGTTATACTGGGTGGGGACTGGAACTGCTGCACCGATGGCACTTTGGACAGGACAGGACAGGAGCTTCAGTCTCAGTCATCCTCTTTCCTGGCCCAGATGGTCGCAGAGGCAAACCTCGTAGACATCTGGAGGTTAAAACACCCCTCCACCCAACAGTACACCTGGGTGAGAGTCTCTGACGGCATGGTCAGTGCAGCAAGACTAGATCGGTTTTACATTTCCTCATCTTTTATTACTCGTGCAGCTGAGAGTCAGATACAGCCAGTTGGTTTCACTGACCATCACCTGGTTTTATTAGAAATGGTTTTAGCTTCTCCAGGAAAGTCCAGGTCATTCTGGCATTTTAATACAAAACTTTTAAATGATTTTATTTTTTGTAATAATTTTAAACTGTTTTGGGCAGAGTGGAGGTCCAGGAAAGAGGATTTTCCTTCTCTTAGTCAGTGGTGGGAGGTTGGAAAGGGTCAGATAAGGGTTTTCTGCCAACAATATTCCGCCCAGTCCGCTGCAGAAGTCCGGAGGGCCATGGAGCAGCTGGAGGCAGAGATCAGGGAGCTGGAGTGCGTGTCCGTGGAGAACCCTGAACAGTTGCTCTCTAAAAAGCATCAGCTGAACTCTTTCCTCCTGGAGAAAGCCAAAGGAGCCTTGGTCCGAGCCCGCTTCACCACCATCAGAGACATTGATGCCCCAACGTCCTTTTTCTTCAACTTGGAGAAGTCCAAAGGCCAGAGAAAACAAATGGTGTGTCTGCGTCTGCCTGATGGGGGGTTAACCTCAGACCCCGCTGAGATGAGGAGGCATGCCGTGGCTTTCTACTCTGAGCTATTCAGAGCTGAACATTGTGATGTGGAGGCAACAGCTGAGCTTCTCCAGGACCTTCCTCAGCTGAGCCCAGTAGAGCAGGATTCCCTGGGCTGCCCCATCACCATGGAAGAGCTGACCTCTGCAGTGACACAGATGGCCTCAGGAAAGGCCCCCGGTATGGACGGTTTACCAGCAGACTTCTTTAAACATTTCTGGAGTACTTTGGGACCTGACCTGCTAGGCGTGTTTCAGGAGTCTTTCCTGAGGGGAACTCTTCCGGCCTCCTGCAGGCGGCGGTGATATCGCTCCTGCCGAAGAAGGGGACCTGACTCTGCTGAAAAACTGGAGACCCGTAGCTCTTTTATGTACAGACTATAAAATACTGTCGAAGGTTTTAGCTAACAGACTGAAGGTTTTTTGGATCTCATTATTGGTGCTGATCAGTCTTACTGTATCCCTGACAGGTCCATACTGGACAATTTGTTTTTAATGCGGGACACTTTTGATGTGTGCAAACTGTACAACTTAAAGACTGGAATAATTTCCATTGACCAGGAGAAAGCCTTTGATCGTGTCGATCACTCCTTTTTATTTTCCACCTTGCAGGCTTTTGGTGTTGGGGAGCACTTCCTGTCTTGGGTGAAGTTGTTGTACAGTGGTGCATGTTGTGTTGTGAAAGTGGGTGGTGGGCTAAGCAGTCCTGTTCCAGTTAGCAGAGGCATCAGGCAGGGCTGTCCTCTCTCTGGACAACTGTACAGTGTGGCCATTGAGCCTCTTCTTTGTAGACTTAGGAAGCATTTAAGGGGTTATGTCTACCTGAATCAGGTTGGAGCCAGGCTTTAGTGGTGTCAGCTTATGCCGATGATGTGAATGTTTTTGTGCAGGGTCAGGAAGACATCCAGCAACTAAAGCACTGCCTGGATCTTTATCAGAAGGCTGCGTCAGCTAAAATTAACTGGGAGAAAAGTGAGGCTTGTTTAGTTGGCAACTGGAGTGCAATAAACACTCCCAGTCTTCCTGGTGGCCTCAGGTGGGGAACAGAGGGCTAAAGGTCTTGGGAGTGTATTTGGGCAGTGAGGACATAATGGCTAAGAACTGGGAGGGAGTGCTGGACAAGGTAAAAGCCAAGTTATCTAAATGGAAATGGCTGCTACCTCAGATGTCTTACAGGGGAAGAGCTCTGATTGTCAACAACCTGGTGGCCTCATCTCTGTGGCACAGGCTCCAAGTGCTGAACCCTCCATCTGGACTGATGAAACATCTGCAGCAGCTCCTGGTGGATTTCTTCTGGTCGGGTCATCACTGGCTTCGCGCATCTGTCCTGTACCTTCCTGTGGCAGAGGGGGGGCAGGGCCTGATTGACATCGTCTCCAGGACTGCTGCTTTCAGACTTCAGGCAGCTCAGCGGCTGCTGTACAGACCGTCTCTCAGCTGGTCGGCTGTAGCTCGGCTGCTGCTCCGGAGGGCTGGGGGGCTGGGACTGGACAAGCAGCTATTTCTGTTGAAGCCTCCTGCTCTGAGCCTCACTGGACTGTCATCTTTGTACAGCTCTGTTTTTGATGCCTGGAGGACTCTAGTTGTCACACGAACATCTGACCCAAAGCCCGGAATGTGGCTGTTGGAAGAGCCACTTTTCAACAACGGTCTTCTGAGTACCACCTTGCTGTCGTCCGTCACCCTGAGAAGTGCTTTCATCCAAGCAGGAATCACGAAGCTCGGACACCTCATAAGAACACCTGTCCAGAGACTGGCTGAACTGACTGGCTTAAGATCTACCAGAGTGCTGCAAAACCTGGTGAAGGAGGTGTGGCAGTCTCTGTCAGGGCCCCTCAGGATCTTTGCTCAGAGTCGGGTCTGGCTCAGCGTTGGACGGACGGCCATGGTTACATCTTCCCGGCTCTGAGCGTGAGTCCTGCGGTGGGTGACTGGAGGGAGGAGAGTGGACTGTTGCTGTCTCTGAGGAGTCCAGTACTGGGGACTTTGAGCTCCTGCACGGGAAAACAGCTCTACCTGAGCTGCGTGGAAGGTGCTGAACCTGCGCTCCCTCACCGGAGTCAGGGCGTCCGGGTGGACTGAGGCTTTTGGCTCAGGCTTTTCCCCTAATGGCAGCTGGAGGGTCCTGTATAAGCCTCCTGTGGAGAAGCGTGTGGCTGATCTCCAGTGGAGGATTATACATGGAGTAATAGCTACGAACAGATACAGAGCTCACCTTGATCCAAGTACTGGGGAGGGATGTCCTTTCTGCTCACAGAGAGAGACCACAGAGCACCTGGTGCTGTCCTGTCCCAGACTGGCTGGGCTTTTCAGAACACTGCAGGAGTGGGTGGGGGGTTTGGGAGAGGGTTTCTCTTATCCCTTCTTTGTCTTTGGTCCCAAATACACTCCCAAGAAAAAGAAAACTCTGGTGCTGATCAACTTCATCTTTGCAAGTGCAAAACTGGCAATCTGGAAAAGTCGGAAAAACAAAGTGCTGGGGGTGGGCTGGACTGATCCGGTTCCTTGTCTGAAGGGTTTGGTAGCAGCTCGACTCAGAGTTGAATACACCTTTTATAAACTGACTTGCAATTTGGAGGAATTCAGGGATGTGTGGGCTGTCAGGCAGGTCCTGTGTTCACTGGGGGAGGATGGCTCCTTGGTGCTGAATTTGTGAATGACTGGTTGTGTGTGTGTGTGTGTGCAAGTTTGTAGTAATTTAATTATTTTATCAATTAATATGTAAAATGTCTTAAAGTATTGTCAGAATGTCTCATAAATAAAGTTTGTTAAAAGTCAAAAGTCTATGTATCTGTCTGTCTGTTGTCTATCTATCTATCTTTCTATCTATTGTCTATCTATCTATCTGTTGTCTATCTATATCTGTCTATCTATCTATCTATCTATGTATGTATCTATCTATCTATACTATCTATCTATCTATCTATCTATGTATCTATGTATTTGTCTGTCTGTCTGTCTATCTATCTATCTATGTATCTATGTATCTGTCTGTCTGTTGTCTATCTATCTATCTTTCTATCTATTGTCTATCTATCTATCTATCTGTTGTCTATCTATATCTGTCTATCTATCTATCTATCTATGTATGTATCTATCTATCTATACTATCTATCTATCTATCTATCTATGTATCTGTCTGTCTGTCTGTCTATCTATCTATCTATCTATGTATCTATGTATCTGTCTGTCTGTTGTCTATCTATCTTTCTATCTATTGTCTATCTATCTATCTATCTATCTATCTATCTGTTGTCTATCTATATCTATCTGTCTATCTATCTATCTATCTATCTGGTGGAGGTGTGTTGAGGTAGAGCGGTAGAAGGTGTTCAAACTTTGTTTTCTTTTCTTTTCTAATCACTCTTTTGTATGATCATTGTTTGGATTATTTGGTGATACTTTTGGTTTAACGTTTTCGTGTTTTTTGGTGTTTTTTTGTGTGTTTTTGGTGCCTCGTGGTGAGGATGGCGTCCTCAGAGACGCCACCACCGCCGGCTTCCCTGAGCCACGGTGTGAGGCTGGTGCCACCGCCGGCCTCCACCGTGGAGCAGGTCCTGCTGGCTGTGGGAGACCAGGTGGGTCACGGGAACATCTCCTATGCTTCCCGCATGAACAAAGCTGTGGTCGTGTTTTTCAAACATCAGAGCTTTGTTACTGCACTAATTGAGAATGGATTAATCCTCGATGAGGAGTTCATCCAAGTTTCTCCTC
Organism: Synanceia verrucosa; assembly: GCA_029721515.1. NCBI lineage: Eukaryota > Metazoa > Chordata > Actinopteri > Perciformes > Synanceiidae > Synanceia > Synanceia verrucosa. Next base: position 27,420,166 of record CM056554.1, on the reverse strand, counting down.
TGGCTGTGCCGTCAACACGGATCACAGTATCAGGCGTCCCTCCATTCATTCAGAATGAAGCCCTGGAGAAGGAGCTCAGGCGTTTCGGTAAGTTTGCCAGTGGTTTTCGTACTGTTGCTTTGAGGTGTAAGGACGCTAAGCTAAAACATGTTCAGTCTCTGCGAAGGCAGGTTTTCATGTTTTTGGACTCTCCGTCTCAAACACTGGACGTGTCCTTCCGTGTCAAACACGAAGAAGGGTTTTACATGGTTTATGCGAGCTCGGGAAGCATTAAGTGTTTTGAGTGTGGAGACGTGGGCCACAAACGTGTTGCATGTCCACACAGACAGCAAACCGTAAGACCGGCCGGGGGTGACAGCGGGCAGGTGAGCGGTGGGGCCGGGGTGATAGCGGGCAGGTGAGCGGAGTGGCCGGGGTAGACAGCGGGCCGGTGAGCGGTGGGGCGGGGGTGACAGCGGGGAGGTGAGCGGTGGGGCGGGGTGATAGCGGGCAGGTGAGCGGTGGGGCCGGGGTGATAGCGGGCAGGTGAGCGGTGGGGCGGGGGTGATAGCGGGCAGGTGAGCGGTGGGGCGGGGTGATAGCGGGCAGGTGAGCGGTGGGGCCGGGGTGACAGAGGGCAGGTGAGCGGTGGGACCGGGGGTGATAGCGGGCAGGTGAGCGGTGGGGCCGGGGGTGATAGCGGGGAGGTGAGCGGTGGGGCCGGGCGGTTGGCGGCCGCCGGTCCCGCGGGCCCCGGGGGGGCTGCGGGTTCATCGGAGTTGGCGGGTGCCGGCGCTGGGGCCGCGGCGGCGGTTGCCGGTCCAGCCGCTGGCGGTGTCTGCCGCTGGCTCGGCGTGTCTGGCGGTGGCGGTTGCTGCTGGTGCGCCCTCCGGGGCTTCGCACGGCAGAGTGTTTCCGAGTCTCTAGCGGAGAAAGTGGTTGAAAGTGTGCGTGTGAATATTGTGTCTGAGTGCCCTACTGAGCAGGTAGAGGCTCACACAGCAGAAAATGTGGAGCTTTGTGCCCCTGAGCAGGTGGGGGCTGCTGGGGAGCCGATGCAGGTAGAGGCTGTAGACACGGAGCAGAAGCTGCAGGCTGGATCTCAGGCTGCTCCAGGTCGCAGTCAGCAGACGGTGATTTTCTCTGATAATGATGTTGACTCAGATTCTGTGTCTGTAGCAGACAGTGTATCACTGAGCACAGATCTGTATTCTTTGGAGGAGGTGACAGACTTCCTCGATGACTCTTTTGGCAGGTCAGTGGAGGTCACAGACTATTTTCCTGACATGCAGAAATTTGTGAAGTCTGTTGATACTCTGCAGAAGGTTGTAGGTAAGGACCTACTGTGTGATAAAAAAGGTACCGTCTCCAAAAGCATGTTGCAAATGTGAGAAAAATTCTTAAAGGGAAAAAGGTATTGAAAAAACGTAAAGTTTCTAAATAATTCAAAAATGATTGTGTATCACCGGGTGTTTTTCTCTTCTGTTTTTTTCTGTCTGTCCTGCTCTTTTTGTGTCTTCTTATATGCAACCTTTAAGAGTTGGGTCTTTAAATATAAATGGGGTAGAAGCCCACAGAAAAGAGCATTGGTGTTTGAAATTGTTAAACAGAAAAAAATAGATGTAGTTTTTGCAAGAAACACACAGTGATAGGGTTAATGAAACAGACTGGGGTATGTGGTGGGGGGGTCAGTATGCCCTCAGCCACGGGTCAAACCTTAGTGCTGGAGTGGCGGTTTTATTCTCCCCGTCCTTACCTGTCACAATTTTATCCATGTCTGAGATCATGGCGGGCAGAGCCTTGATGGTAAAAGTAGAAATCCTGGGGTTTGTTTTTAATTTATTTAATATTTATGCACCCAATCAAAACTCTGAACGTTTAGTTCTATTTAATTTATTAAAAGACAGTTTAGGGAGCAGCAGTCAGGGTGAATGCGTTATACTGGGTGGGGACTGGAACTGCTGCACTGATGGCACTTTGGACAGGACAGGACAGGAGCTTCAGTCTCAGTCATCCTCTTTCCTGGCCCGGATGGTCGCAGAGGCAAACCTCATAGACATCTGGAGGTTAAAACACCCCTCCACCCAACAGTACACCTGGGTGAGAGTCTCTGACGGCATGATCAGTGCAGCAAGACTAGATCGGTTTTACATTTCCTCATCTTTTATTACTCGTGCAGCTGAGAGTCAGATACAGCCAGTTGGTTTCACTGACCATCACCTGGTTTTATTAGAAATGGTTTTAGCTTCTCCAGGAAAGTCCAGGTCATTCTGGCATTTTAATACAAAACTTTTAAATGATTTTATTTTTTGTAATAATTTTAAACTGTTTTGGGCAGAGTGGAGGTCCAGGAAAGAGGATTTTCCTTCTCTTAGTCAGTGGTGGGAGGTTGGAAAGGGTCAGATAAGGGTTTTCTGCCAACAATATTCCGCCCAGTCCGCTGCAGAAGTCCGGAGGGCCATGGAGCAGCTGGAGGCAGAGATTAGGGAGCTGGAGTACGTGTCCGTGGAGAACCCTGAACAGTTGCTCTCTAAAAAGCATCAGCTGAACTCTTTCCTCCTGGAGAAAGCCAAAGGAGCCTTGGTCCGAGCCCGCTTCACCACCATCAGAGACATTGATGCCCCAACGTCCTTTTTCTTCAACTTGGAGAAGACCAAAGGCCAGAGAAAACAAATGGTGTGTCTGCGTCTGCCTGATGGGGGGTTAACCTCAGACCCCACTGAGATGAGGAGGCATGCCGTGGCTTTCTACTCTGAGCTGTTCAGAGCTGAACATTGTGATGTGGAGGCAACAGCTGAGCTTCTCCAGGACCTTCCTCAGCTGAGCCCAGTAGAGCAGGATTCCCTGGGCTGCCCCATCACCATGGAAGAGCTGACTTCTGCAGTAACACAGATGGCCTCAGGAAAGGCCCCCGGTATGGACGGTTTACCAGCAGACTTCTTTAAACATTTTTGGAGTACTTTGGGACCTGACCTGCTAGGCGTGTTTCAGGAGTCTTTCCTGAGGGGAACTCTTCCGGCCTCCTGCAGGCGAGCGGTGATATCGCTCCTACCGAAGAAGGGGGACCTGACTCTGCTGAAAAACTGGAGACCTGTAGCTCTTTTATGTACAGACTATAAAATACTGTCGAAGGTTTTAGCTAACAGACTGAAGGTTTTTTTGGATCTCATTATTGGTGCTGATCAGTCTTACCCGGATCGAGGATCGAGCAAGCTGAGCTTGGAACTCCAGTGGTGATATGCAGTCCCGGGCGAATGCCCGACACGTGCGGGCCAGAGCACCCACACCCACCCCCCATCCTCCAGAAGAGAGCCCCCGGCCCCCAAGCCAACCCCACAGGCGACGAGGACCCCCAGAGGCCAGAGGAGTTTTGAGCCATTCTTCTCGCAGAATAGCTCTTTTATGTACAGACTATAAAATACTGTCGAAGGTTTTAGCTAACAGACTGAAGGTTTTTTTGGATTTCATTATTGGTGCTGATCAGTCTTACTGTATCCCTGACAGGTCCATACTGGACAATTTGTTTTTAATGCGGGACACTTTCGATGTGTGCAAACTGTACAACCTAAAGACTGGAATAATTTCCATTGACCAGGAGAAAGCCTTTGATCGTGTCGATCACTATTTTTTAATTTTCCACCATGCAGGCTTTTGGTGTTGGGGAGCACTTCCTGTCTTGGGTGAAGTTGTTGTACAGTGGTGCATGTTGTGTTGTGAAAGTGGGTGGTGGGCTAAGCAGTCCTGTTCCAGTTAGCAGAGGCATCAGGCAGGGCTGTCCTCTCTCTGGATAACTGTACAGTGTGGCCATTGAGCCTCTTCTTTGTAGGCTTAGGAAGCATTTAAGGGGTTTATGTCTACCTGAATCAGGTTGGAGCCAGGCTTTAGTGGTGTCAGCTTATGCTGATGATGTGAATGTTTTTGTGCAGGGTCAGGAAGACATCCAGCAACTAAAACACTGCCTGGATCTTTATCAGAAGGCTGCGTCAGCTAAAATTAACTGGGAGAAAAGTGAGGCTTGTTTAGTTGGCAACTGGAGTGCAATAAACACTCCCAGTCTTCCTGGTGGCCTCAGGTGGGGAAACAGAGGGCTAAAGGTCTTGGGAGTGTATTTGGGCAGTGAGGACATAATGGCTAAGAACTGGGAGGGAGTGCTGGACAAGGTAAAAGCCAAGTTATCTAAATGGAAATGGCTGCTACCTCAGATGTCTTACAGGGGAAGAGCTCTGATTGTCAACAACCTGGTGGCCTCATCTCTGTGGCACAGGCTCCAAGTGCTGAACCCTCCATCTGGACTGATGAAACATCTGCAGCAGCTCCTGGTGGATTTCTTCTGGTCGGGTCATCACTGGCTTCGAGCATCTGTCCTGTACCTTCCTGTGGCAGAGGGGGGGCAGGGCCTGATTGACATCACCTCCAGGACTGCTGCTTTCAGACTTCAGGCAGCTCAGCGGCTGCTGTACAGACCGTCTCTCAGCTGGTCGGCTGTAGCTCGGCTGCTGCTCCGGAGGGCTGGGGGGCTGGGACTGGACAAGCAGCTATTTCTGTTGAAGCCCCCTGCTCTGAGCCTCACTGGACTGTCATCTTTTTACAGCTCTGTTTTTGATGCCTGGAGGACTCTAGCTGTCACTCGAACATCTGACCCAAAGCCCGGAATGTGGCTGTTGGAAGAGCCACTTTTCAACGGTCTTCTGAGTACCACCTTGCTGTCGTCCCTCACCCTGAGAAGTGCTTTCATCCAAGCAGGAATCACGAAGCTCGGACACCTCATAAGAACACCTGTCCAGAGACTGGCTGAACTGACTGGCTTAAGATCTACCAGAGTGCTGCAAAACCTGGTAAAGGAGGTGTGGCAGTCTCTGTCAGGGCCTCTCAGGATCTTTGCTCAGAGTCGGGGTCTGGCTCAGCGTTGGACGGACGGCCATGGTTACATCTTCCCGGCTCTGAGCGTGAGTCCTGCGGTGGGTGACTGGAGGGAGGAGAGTGGACTGTTGCTGTCTCTGAGGAGTCCAGTACTGGGGACTTTGAGCTCCTGCACGGGAAAACAGCTCTACCTGAGCTGCGTGAAGGTGCTGAACCTGCGCTCCCTCACCGGAGTCAGGGAGTCCGGGTGGACTGAGGCTTTTGGCTCAGGCTTTTCCCCTAATGGCAGCTGGAGGGTCCTGTATAAGCCTCCTGTGGAGAAGCGTGTGGCTGATCTCCAGTGGAGGATTATACATGGAGTAATAGCTACGAACAGATACAGAGCTCACCTTGATCCAAGCACTGGGGAGGGATGTCCTTTCTGCTCACAGAGAGAGACCACAGAGCACCTGGTGCTGTCCTGTCCCAGACTGGCTGGGCTTTTCAGAACACTGCAGGAGTGGGTGGGGGGTTTGGGAGAGGGTTTCTCTTATCCCTTCTTTGTCTTTGGTCCCAAATACACTCCCAAGAAAAAGAAAACTCTGGTGCTGATCAACTTCATCTTTGCAAGTGCAAAACTGGCAATCTGGAAAAGTCGGAAAAACAAAGTGCTGGGGGTGGGCTGGACTGACCCGGTTCCTTGTCTGAAGGGTTTGGTAGCAGCTCGACTCAGAGTTGAATACACCTTTTATAAACTGACTTGCAATTTGGAGGAATTCAGGGATGTGTGGGCTGTCAGGCAGGTCCTGTGTTCACTGGGGGAGGATGGCTCCTTGGTGCTGAATTTGTGAACGACTGGTTGTGTGTGTGTGTGCAAGTATGTAGTAATTTAAGTGTTTTATCAATTAATATGTAAGATGTCTTAAAGTATTGTCAGAATGTTTCATAAAGTTTGTTAAAGTCTATCTATCTATCTGTCTGTCTATCTGTCTATCTATCTATGTATCTATCTATTGTCTATCTATCTGTCTATCTATCTATTTATCCATCTATCTATCTGTCTGTGCAGAACTCATCCATCAGTCAGGCATCTGGAGTCAAGAGGAGGAAAGTGCAGCTCACCTGGGAGGCGCCTAGCAACAATAACTATGGAGACGTCTACTTCAGGTTGACTTTGCTCTAAATCCGATCTTAGGCTGAAACAGTCACTCATCTGTCATAAATGATTGCCCTCATCATTTCTTCCATGTTGTTGTTGTGTGGCAGTGCCACTGTGGTCCAGGACTACACAACGTTCTGGGTGCAGCTGAACAGCAGCTCCTTGAGGCTGGACAGCAGTGGGAGCTCTGCAGCAGGAGTGAGTGCTGGTTTAACTGGTTTAACTGGTGCTGAGCAGAGGCAGCTGACTGACATCCATCCCTGTCTCTTTCTCCTCAGGTCTTCTCTTCTTCAGCTCTGGTCTTCATCAGCCTGCTGATTCTGTCTGCCTCCTGCTGACACACACACACACAACTACCCATTTACAAGACACTGTGAGGACCACTGACTGGAAGCAGCCTTAACAGTCCACCCTGCGAACGATCAGGAGACATGACTGCTAAACTCAGCATCATTTCATGCTAAAGACCTGGTGAAGTGGAAAAATGCTCACATTATTATAAAAGCTAAAAAAAACTATAGTATAGCTAAACTATAGAATATACACTAAATAGTGCTGCATTTTGGATTTTTTTGTCTGGGCAGGGCTAAATTATTTGCAGAAGTAGAAAATATTCATTTTGATGGCACTTATGCAAGACAGCGGGCACACGTGTTTTCATTATTTTGGATGCTACATTTTTAGAGACTTGTCCAGGGTGTACCCTGTCTTTCACCCTGAGACAGCTGGGATAAACTCCAGCCCCCCTGACCCTATGAGAGGATAAGAGGGAGAAGATGGATGGATGGATTTTACTTTACTCAGACCAATCAGTCAGATCAAAGGTTCTGAGTGATCGACCAGTTTTCATGGATCCCTCATGTTCAGTCCTTATATCGTGCAGTAAACACTGTTAGCTTGGTGTTTTTAATTAAAGCTTGACCCATAAAGAGAGCGTGAATGGAGGGCTGGATTCCATCAGCGAGGCTTCAGGTGTCATCAAACTGTGGAAGAAGGCACATCTCTAAATGGTTTTACTTTATTTAGTTCACTCTGGAAATATTCACATCTTGTCTGCTGGTGATGGACCTCAAAATAAAACCAATGAATTCAACATTGCAAAGAAACATTCTTTCAATAAAATATGTGCAGTTTGCTGTCATCAGAATCCTCAGAGTCTGTGAACTCATGAGAGTCGTCGGCTGTGCAGGAAAGTAAGGCTTTTCACTATCTGTGTGGTTTGTTGCATTTCTTTTTGGTCAAGTAGTTTCAAGCTCATTCTTACAGGATCTGTTGTGGCATAAACCTTAATGAGTAACTTCACAGCTCACAGCGACTGGTTTAAATGTCAGGAATCGATTAATGCCGTCTAACACTACAAGAAAATAGTGACAGCGAGAGGAGGTAACAGTTTATTCACACTGGTCTGTCTACAGCAACACACTGACAGAGTAAACAACAACATGACTCACACACTGATCAGGTGGCAGGTAAACATGCACTGGACTGAAGACAAACACTGCAGCTGCTTTCAGTCAGGATATTCATGAGTCCGTATCACAAATCAGCCTCTGAGGCTTTACAGCAGCGTCCAGCAGACACCTACGACGTTTAGTCATTTTCAATTAATCTAAATTAAGCCTGTCAGTGTTAAGGTCTTAATCACAAATAAAGATAAAAGCATGAGACATGCTTTTATTTTGTTACTTTGAGGCACCCCTACTAGCAACTTCCTGTTTCTGAATGGTTGGTTTTATTTTGAAGAGCTCATCAAACGTAAATATGCACCTTGTGTACAGCCTGAATGTAAACCGTTCGTTTTAAACGAGTCATTTTGGGTGTTCCCAGCACTGGGGGCCAATTCACAAAGAGTGGACTCACAGAGTTAGTGTGAAGTAGGAATGAGACCAATGACAGTCAGTCTGACCTGTCAGGAATCATTCAACTTCTTTTTGTTTCACCTTAAAAGCTTGAGGCGTTTTGTGAGTTCTTTAAATGTGTCCACTGATCTCTGTGTTCTGTGTAGAAAGGGGAAGGTCGTTACCTCTTTTAAATCCATGCAAACAGCACAGGAGCACTGAGACGCTGTTAGCTTGGCAGCGTAGCAATGTTTGCATCCTTTAGTGAATGAACCCCTGAGTGAGGATTTCAAATGTTCTCAGTGGGTTCAGGCTGGAGACTGATGACATGTTGTTTTAAAACACAAGAGCAAGAGCGGGGACGCTGAACGAAAGCACACAGCAGCGAGGAAACGCATGCACAGTTTGAATATTAACACACAGCTGAACGACGGAACACTGAAGTCTGACTCATCAGACTGGCAGGGAGGTGTGGGGAAAGCTGGAAGACAAAGTGCCGGATGTTTCACAGGCATCAGGTGGAGGGTTTAGTTCGAGTTTTAGCTTTTTCTTTTAGTCGAGGGGATTAAACGCTGAATTAAAAGTGTTTAAAGTGGGAGCTGTTCCCAGGTCGGGTCGTCCCCACAGTCTCTGCCTCCACAGTGAAAGACAGGAAATGAGGTTGACCGGTCGGGCACCGACACACAGGAAGTGGTGAGCTGTCTGAGCTGACAGGTGGAGGCAGTGCACACCTGTCACCTGTCACATATTCACTGGTAATAAAAGCAGTTTGAAGCCTATCAGACCGCTCTGGGTCATCACTCACTGCTTCCTGTGTGCTCCTGCCCTCAGGGGTCGTTTAGAGGTCGTAGAGGACCTCCAGCACGGTGGCCACAGACCAGGCCTGGGTCTCACAGCTGAAGGGGCAGTGCTGGCCGTTCTCATTGGTCAGCTCTGGCAGACCTTTCCATGGGGACCTGAGACAGAGGGAGGAGGAGCCGTTAAATGGGGGATCCCAGCTGTGTTATGGAGGCAGAGAGCCGCCACTGTACCTCTCCAGGTGGGTGTAATGTCTGGACAGGACGTTCTTCACCAGGGTCATGGTCTTAGCGTACGCCTCCTCTCCCAGCTTCTTAGCAAAGTAGAGTTTAGCACGCAGGAAGTAGCCGACCGGCCACAGCCACTCCTACAAAGAGCAACAGGAAACAGGAAGTATAAAGAGGACATGTCCTGTCTGCATGGATAGATCGATAGATAGACAGATAGATGGACAGATACATAGATACATACACATACACATACATACACCCCAGTGAACACAGGACCTGCCTGACAGCCCACACATCCCTGAATTCCTCCAAATTGCAAGTCAGTTTATAAAAGGTGTATTCAACTCTGAGTCGAGCTGCTACCAAACCCTTCAGACAAGGAACCGGGTCAGTCCAGCCCACCCCCAGCACTTTGTTTTTCCGACTTTTCCAGATTGCCAGTTTTGCACTTGCAAAGATGAAGTTGATCAGTACCAGAGTTTTCTTTTTCTTGGGAGTGTATTTGGGACCAAAGACAAAGAAGGGATAAGAGAAACCCTCTCCCAAACCCCCCATCCACTCCTGCAGTGTTCTGAAAAGCCCAGCCAGTCTGGGACAGGACAGCACCAGGTGCTCTGTGGTCTCTCTCTGTGAGCAGAAAGGACATCCCTCCCCAGTGCTTGGATCAAGGTGAGCTCTGTATCTGTTCGTAGCTATTACTCCATGTATAATCCTCCACTGGAGATCAGCCACACGCTTCTCCACAGGAGGCTTATACAGGACCCTCCAGCTGCCATTAGGGGAAAAGCCTGAGCCAAAAGCCTCAGTCCACCCGGACTCCCTGACTCCCGTGAGGGAGCGCAGGTTCAGCACCTTCACGCAGCTCAGGTAGAGCTGTTTTCCCGTGCAGGAGCTCAAAGTCCCCAGTACTGGACTCCTCAGAGACAGCAACAGTCCACTCTCCTCCCTCCAGTCAACCACCGCAGGACTCACGCTCAGAGCCGGGAAGATGTAACCATGGCCGTCCGTCCAATGCTGAGCCAGACCCCGACTCTGAGCAAAGATCCTGAGGGGCCCTGACAGAGACTGCCACACCTCCTTCACCAGGTTTTGCAGCACTCTGGTAGATCTTAAGCCAGTCAGTTCAGCCAGTCTCTGGACAGGTGTTCTTGCGAGGTGTCCGAGCTTCGTGATTCCTGCTTGGATGAAAGCACTTCTCAGGGTGACGGACGACAGCAAGGTGGTACTCAGAAGACCGTTGAAAAGTGGCTCTTCCAACAGCCACATTCCGGGCTTTGGGTCAGATGTTCGAGTGACAGCTAGAGTCCTCCAGGCATCAAAAACAGAGCTGTAAAAAGATGACAGTCCAGTGAGGCTCAGAGCAGGGGGCTTCAACAGAAATAGCTGCTTGTCCAGTCCCAGCCCCCCAGCCCTCCGGAGCAGCAGCCGAGCTACAGCCGACCAGCTGAAAGACGGTCTGTACAGCAGCCGCTGAGCTGCCTGAAGTCTGAAAGCAGCAGTCCTGGAGGCGATGTCAATCAGGCCCTGCCCCCCCCTCTGCCACAGGAAGGTACAGGACAGATGCTCGAAGCCAGTGATGACCCGACCAGAAGAAATCCAGCAGGAGCTGCTGCAGATGTTTCATCAGTCCAGATGGAGGGTTCAGCACTTGGAGCCTGTGCCACAGAGATGAGGCCACCAGGATGTTGACAATCAGAGCTCTTCCCCTGTAAGACATCTGAGGTAGCAGCCATTTCCATTTAGATAACTTGGCTTTTACCTTGTCCAGCACTCCCTCCCAGTTCTTAGCCATTATGTCCTCACTACCCAAATACACTCCCAAGACCTTTAGCCCTCTGTTTCCCCACCTGAGGCCACCAGGAAGACTGGGAGTGTTTATTGCACTCCAGTTGCCAACTAAACAAGCCTCACTTTTCTCCCAGTTAATTTTAGCTGACGCAGCCTTCTGATAACGATCCAGGCAGTGTTTTAGTTGCTGGATGTCTTCCTGACCCTGCACAAAAACATTCACATCATCAGCATAAGCTGACACCACTAAAGCCTGGCTCCAACCTGATTCAGGTAGACATAAACCCCTTAAATGCTTCCTAAGCCTACAAAGAAGAGGCTCAATGGCCACACTGTACAGTTATCCAGAGAGAGGACAGCCCTGCCTGATGCCTCTGCTAACTGGAACAGGACTGCTTAGCCCACCACCCACTTTCACAACACAACATGCACCACTGTACAACAACTTCACCCAAGACAGGAAGTGCTCCCCAACACCAAAAGCCTGCAAGGTGGAAAATAAAAAGGAGTGATCGACACGATCAAAGGCTTTCTCCTGGTCAATGGAAATTATTCCAGTCTTTAGGTTGTACAGTTTGCACACATCGAAAGTGTCCCGCATTAAAAACAAATTGTCCAGTATGAACCTGTCAGGGATACAGTAAGACTGATCAGCACCAATAATGAAATCCAAGAAAACCTTCAGTCTGTTAGCTAAAACCTTCGACAGTATTTTATAGTCTGTACATAAAAGATCTACGGGTCTCCAGTTTTTCAGCAGAGTCAGGTCCCCCTTCTTCGGTATGAGCGATATCACCGCTCGCCTGCAGGAGGCCGGAAGAGTTCCCCTCAGGAAAGACTCCTGAAACACGCCTAGCAGGTCAGGTCCCAAAGTACTCCAGAAATGTTTAAAGAAGTCTGCAGTTCCAGTCCCCACCCAGTATAACGCATTCACCCTGACTGCTGCTCCCTAAACTGTCTTTTAATAAATTAAATAGAACTAAACGTTCAGAGTTTTGATTGGGTGCATAAATATTAAATGAATTAAAAACAAACCCCAGGATTTCTACTTTTACCATCAAGGCTCTGCCCGCCACGATCTCAGACATGGATAAAATTGTGACAGGTAAGGACGGGGAGAATAAAACCGCCACTCCAGCACTACGGTTTGACCCGTGGCTGAGGGCATACTGACCCCCCCACCACATATCCCAGTCTGTTTCATTAACCCTATCACTGTGTGTTTCTTGCAAAAAAACTACATCTGTTTTTTTCTGTTTAACAATTTCAAACACCAATGCTCTTTTCTGTGGGCTTCTACCCCCATTTATATTTAAAGACCCAACTCTTAAAGGTTGCATATAAGAAGACACAAAAAAGAGCAGGACAGACAGAAAAAAACAGAAGAGAAAAAACACCCGGTGATACACAATCATTTTTGAATTATTTAGAAACTTTACGTTTTTTCAATACCTTTTTCCCTTTAAGAATTTTTCAACATTTGCATTTGCAACATGCTTTTGGAGACGGTACCTTTTTTTATCACACAGTAGGTCCTTACCTACAACCTTCTGCAGAGTATCAACAGACTTCACAAATTTCTGCATGTCAGGAAAATAGTCTGTGACCTCCACTGACCTGCCAAAAGAGTCATCGAGGAAGTCTGTCACCTCCTCCAAAGAATACAGATCTGTGCTCAGTGACACACTGTCTGCTACAGACACAGAATCTGAGTCAACATCATTATCAGAAAAAATCACCGTCTGCTGACTGCGACCTGGAGCAGCCTGAGATCCAGCCTGCAGCTTCTGCTCCGTGTCTACAGCCTCTACCTGCATCGGCTCCCCAGCAGCCCCCACCTGCTCAGGGGCACAAAGCTCCACATTTTCTGCTGTGTGAGCTTCTACCTGCTCAGTAGGGCACTCAGACACAATATTCACACGCACACTTTCAACCACTTTCTCCGCATTAGACTCGGAAAACTCTGCCGTGCCGAAGCCCCGGAGGGCGCACCAACAGCAACCGCCGCCGCCGCACACGCCGAGCCAGCGGCAGACACCGCCGAGCGCGCGGGACCGGCAACAACTGCCGAGTCCCCAGAGCCGGCACCAGCCAACTCCGATGAACCAGCAGCAGCCACCGGGCCCGCGGGACTGGCGGCCGCCAACCGCCCGGCCCCACCGCTCACCTCCCCGCTATCACCCCCGGCCGGTCTTACGGTTTGCTGTCTGTGTGGACATGCAACACGTTTGTGGCCCACGTCTCCACACTCAAAACACTTAATGCTTCCCGAGCTCGCATAAACCATGTAAAACCCTTCTTCGTGTTTGACACGGAAGGACACGTCCAGTGTTTGAGACGGAGAGTCCAAAAACATGAAAACCTGCCTTCGCAGAGACTGAACATGTTTTAGCTTAGCGTCCTTACACCCCAAAGCAACAGTACGAAAACCACTGGCAAACTTACCGAAACGCCTGAGCTCCTTCTCCAGGGCTTCATTCTGAATGAATGGAGGGACGCCTGATACTGTGATCCGTGTTGACGGCACAGCCAGAGGAGAAACTTGGATGAACTCCTCATCGAGGATTAATCCATTCTCAATTAGTGCAGTAACAAAGCTCTGATGTTTGAAAAACACGACCACAGCTTTGTTCATGCGGGAAGCATAGGAGATGTTCCCGTGACCCACCTGGTCTCCCACAGCCAGCAGGACCTGCTCCACGGTGGAGGCCGGCGGTGGCACCAGCCTCACACCGTGGCTCAGGGAAGCCGGCGGTGGTGGCGTCTCTGAGGACGCCATCCTCACCACGAGGCACCAAAAACACACAAAAAAACACCAAAAAACACGAAAACGTTAAACCAAAAGTATCACCAAATAATCCAAACAATGATCATACAAAAGAGTGATTAGAAAAGAAAAGAAAACAAAGTTTGAACACCTTCTACCGCTCTACCTCAACACACCTCCACCAGACAGATAGATAGACAGATAGATACATAGACAGATTGATAGATAGATAGATACATAGACAGATAGATAGATAGAGACATAGATAGATAGATACATAGATAGATAGATAGATACACAGACAGATAGATAGAGACATAGCTAGATAGATAGATAGATAGATAGATACTCACTGGTCCCTGGTGGTAGTTGAAGCCTTTAGCCAGGTTGTAGTTGTCGTTGTCCAGATCGTTGTCATAGACACCACAGTACACCATGTCACTGGGACAACACACAGTGTCAGAATGAGACAGCAGCAGTGAGTCTGTCTCCTTGAAGACACAAACAGCCTGTTTCTTACTCAGGGTCCAGGGTCTTCATGCCTAGCGGTCCCAGCAGTTTGCTCTCAGCCACGTCCAGAGCCTTCCAGGCTCTCTGCACTGTGAACAGCTCTGGAGCCTTCAAACACACAGAGATAAACCAGGGTCAGAGCTGCCTGCTCACAGTGTGCGCCTCATGGAGGAACTGGAACATCAATAAAATAAAAGCTTCATTTTCAACATAAAAAGCTGGCTCAGCAGCTATATCGACAATTATCTAACATCTTAATGTTCCTTTAAAACATTTTCTACCCCAGAAAATAAAAATGTTTCTGGAGCAAATAAATCTAAAAAAATCTAAAATCAATTTAAATAAATACTAATACTAAATAAATACAAACATAAGTTGCATCCAATTAACAATAAAAATTTGATGTAGAGTAGATGTTTGAATGTTTTCTCATCTGCCAAACTGCTGGACTGTTGAGCTGCTTCTTTAGCATTTAGCTTCTGCTACCGTTAGCTTGTTGGCTAACTCTTCCTGTAGATCTCTG